>QRFJ01000942.1:0-583029 GCA_006176705.1 Cocos nucifera | reverse complement strand
GCTAATATGGTTCAATTGATTTGGATTAGATCTAATTAGGTTCAAGAAAATTATGCTAGCACATGATTGGACCTAACTTTCTCCTTCTATAGGCTTCCTAGTTGATCTAGACTCGGTCAAATTTGATTTGGCTCATCCAGGAACCCTATATGGCTTTATCCTGATTTGTCTGGACCTTGTCTAGGTTAAATCAAGGCTTGTCCTAGTCTTATATGATGAGGATCAGGACAAGACCTAGTTTGACCTGGTCTTTGTAGGAAAGAAGGATCAAGGGCATGCGCCTCCTGGAAT
This sequence comes from Cocos nucifera, assembly GCA_006176705.1. NCBI lineage: Eukaryota > Viridiplantae > Streptophyta > Magnoliopsida > Arecales > Arecaceae > Cocos > Cocos nucifera. The sequence goes on along the minus strand of QRFJ01000942.1, from coordinate 582,738 downwards.
CTTTCTTGGGGTACGTGCCCCAAGATGTTCTACAAAGAGAAAGAGGGTGCATGCCCCTCCTGGCGTGCACCCCTTGTGGATAAGGATGGAGGTTGGTTTGTTTTAATTTAAACTCTTTTGAATGGGTCAATAGGATTTAAATTAAAACAAATTCTAGGAGAGAGATTATCTGGCACCTAACCCATTTTATTTGGATAAGGTGGCACATGCCAGGAGAGGATTTTGTGTGACAAAAATCCATGCAAAATTTGAAGTAGGCATGGGCATTGAGAAGAGTCCTTCTACTTCTTAAAGTTTGAATCGGTCAAACTTTGAGAAGCCCTAGGATTTTGGGTCACTTGATTTTGTCTATAAATTAGGACCTAGCCAAAGGGTTTGGCCATTCATTTTCTCCATGCCCAGACCCTATCTGTCTCCTCTGTACTTCCTCTTCCTCCTCTTCTTTATGCCCAAGTGTTGGGCAAATCAGCATTTCGAGCGTCGAACTGCTGTCGCTGCAAAACTGTATCAACTAGTTTTCGATCATGTGTCGATCAGATCGCTACTGGAGATCAGATCAAAGGTGTGACAAAAAGTTTCAGGATCTGATTTTTCTAAGATCAGATCTAGAAGGAGAAGACCTCCAGATCTGACTTGAGTGGACGTTGGTAGAGGATGAGCACGTGCGCGACTAAAGTTAGAATCTTAGACAGCTTCCAAATCATCACAGCAAATGAACGGCTCACTTGTAACAGGTGGTATATGATACCATAATTTTTATTTTTGTTTCAGATCTATCTATTTAGATCTGATTAGATCATTGCTTAAAAATTTATAAATTCTATTGCATGACTTAATCCGATCAGACTGATCTTGTAGAACCTTTAGGGGGAAAACAAATTATTCTTAAAAAATAATTACAATACCAAAAACACGAGCTCAAAACTCCACCAACTCTGCCAAGCAATCTTCCTAGTGGAAAGATCTTCTTCCTCCACCTCTAATGGTAGAGCCCAATACCTCCGTGAACATCAGTAACCCGTGGGGTTGTTGGAGCCATTGCCTACACCAGAGCATCCATGGGAGAGCGTCTCCATGGCATCATCGGATTACCTCCAGTGGAAAGATATAGCTCCATCATGGTAGTGGTGGATCGCTTCTCGAAGTATGGAGTCTTTATTCCAGCACCTACTACTTACCATGTGGAGGACGTGACGCGGTTGTTCTTCATATATATGGTTAAATATTAGGGGATACTGTGGAGCATTATTTTTGATCGTGATGCTCGCTTCATGGGAAGATTCTAGATCGAGTTATTTCGGATACTCGGAACAGAGCTGAAGATGTCCACGGCTTTCCACCCTCAGACTGATGGTCAAACAGAATGAACAAATGCATTACTGGAGATGTATTTGAGGCACTATGTGAATGCCAACCAGCAGGATTAGGTGTGACTCTTGGACCAAGCCCAATTTAGTTACAACTTGCAACGATCGAAGTCGACTAGTAAATCACCATTTCAGGTGATAACAGGACAGCAATCAACCACTCCAGGGAGTATCACAGTGGACTACGTGGAACGTAGCTCAACCGCCTATAGGTTCTTGAGGGATCTAAAGGAGGATACAATTTTGGTTCAAGTCTCCTTGTTGAAGGCGACCAAATAGATGAAGAAGTGGGCTGACATAAAGCGGCATGCAGCTGAGTTTCAGATTGGTGATCAGGTATTGGTGAAACTCTACCATCACATAAGATTGAAGTCGGGCTACCACAAAGCACCCATGAGGAGGTATGAGGCCCCTTCATAATCACCCATCAAATTAGAGAGACTGCGTACCGATTGTCGCTGCCTTCCAAGCTGAAAGTGCATCCGGTGTTCCACGTGTTTCTGTTGAAGCCATTTAAAGAAGACACAATCAACCCTTCTCGGGCTCAAAGCAGGAGAGCTCTAGTGGCCGTAAGAGTTCATTACACCAATAAGATTTTTGAAATCAAGGTGGACAGGAAGAAGGGCAGTTGGGTGCAGTACTTAGTCCGATGGAGAGGACTAGCAGACTCAGAAGAGGGTTGGAAGTATGGTGATGAACTATGGTAGTTTGAAGACATCATCAACAAGTACCGCCTAGCCTCGTCGGGGGCGATTTCGACTTAGGTGGGGGAGGGTGTCACGGCTCCTCGAATTGGGGCTGGACTAGACATGGGTCAAGGTGCAAACCAGATCGGGTCGCTGGATGGGTTCGAGGATCTGACTACAATCTCTTGAGATTTGGGCAACTTGGAGACCAAATCTGAGCCCTAGAATTACCTGGGGAAATGTGTACCATATCTACAAGGAAAACTCAAGAGAATGGGGCCGGGGGCACATGTCTCGAGGTGTACATTGGTTAGCGAAGAAGCTAGTGCAATGAGGACATAACAAAATGTAGTTTACCCATGCAACTTTGTGCAACATTCTAGAAACTCCATAGAAGTCAGCTCAAAGGGGCTAAGATGTTATCTTAAAGTATTTTTCATTCCGAATCCAACAGATCAAGTTTTGTTGCAATCCAAGTTCGTTTGGCTCATGAACTTGGCAGTTTCTATCTGACTGCACAGAGTCCTATGAGAACGGGGATTCTGAGTTTATCCTTATCTTGTGCTTAGAGAGTTGAGTTTGCGAGGGACTTATAACATGGGGTTGTTCCAATATAAAAGGACACTCAAGGGTGGAGTTAGAGATCGAGAGAGAGAGAGGGAAAGAAAGAGATCATCTAAGATCCTCTTGTATCTATGAGAGATCGAGAGACCGGGAGAGCTTCTATTGTAAACCAATGAGTAGTTATTTAATAAAAGTTCTCTTCCCCTTATTTCTTCTTCTTCTTCATGGTGTTTTCTGGTGTCGCATTTCCCTTTATTCTATTATTATTGGGTATGGCCTAAGTCATAGAGACTAGGTTCCCACGCTAGGGAGGCTGATCGGTTCTCTTTTGCCCTGTGAAGAGCTGACCGAGCCACACATTGTTGGGATTAGCTCTTAGATCCCTTCGTACGTGACAATGGTATGCTTTATGATGATTAGATTTAGCCCTAATCAATAAAGTATATGGAGCAAGCATGTTATACCAGAATTTAAGATTATTATAGTTTTTATAACCAGGAAGAAATTATGTTTGTTGGGTTGGGATTAAGGGTGGTAGTATTTGAATTTCTTCAACTATAATCTGATCTACCCCACTCTCTTTCTTAGGTTTGATACAACTAGGCATCAATTCTTCCTGATTTAAAGTACTGCACTTTTTTCAAATCATTTTAAATCTACCTCATACATCATTTTAAATAGAGTAATCATCTAGTACTAATATTGAAAAATTTCATAAAATTATTGATACGAACAGCTTCTTTATGTGCATTTAGAACTTCCATAAGTTAGTCTTGGCATGAATAAGTACCGATAGTGTTTGTTTTGCCGAAGGAATCTGCTCAGGACTTAAGGATTGATCAGTAGTCTCGGATGCTCCCGCATCATTCCCCCCGGGTTGTTTGAGATTTGTCCTCAAATCTGACAAGTCATCATCCTCCAAGTAAGGAGAAAGATCACCTACATTAAAAGTTGCCGAAACTCCATATTCTCCAGGAAGATCAATCTTGTAAGCATTTTCGCCAATTCTCTCGAGAACTTCAAATGGACCGTCAGCTCTAGGCATAAGCTTATTCTTCCGCTGAGAAGGAAATCTTTCCTTCCTTAAGTGTAACCACACAAGATCACCTGGTTGGAAATGAGCCTTCCTCCGATGTTTATTAGCTTTCTTCCTATAAGACTCGTTAGCCTTCTCGATCTTGCTTCGAATCTGCTCATGGAGTTTTTTCATTGATTCAGCTCTCTCTTTGCCATCAAAGTTCACTTGTGAATTGGATGGAATAGGAATTAAATCAATCGGTGTGAGCGGATTGATTCCATACACAACTTCGAAGGGTGATCGACCAGTAGTATAACTCGGTGATCGATTATAAGCGAACTCAGCATGTGCAAGCTTCAAATCCCAATCTTTTAGAGATTTACTAACCATTCCTCGAAGTAACGTAGTGAGAGTGCGATTGGTTACTTCCGTTTGGCCATCGGTTTGAGGATGACAAGTGGTGCTGAATAGAAGTCTGGTTCCAAGCATTCTCCATAAGGTCTTCCAGAAATAACTTAAAAACTTAGAATCACGATCAGATACAATGGTCTTTGGTACTCCATGAAGGCGAATGATCTCCTTGAAATAAAGATCAGCCACATGAGATGCATCATCCGTCTTGTGACATGGAATAAAATGAGCCATTTTAGAAAACCGATCAACGACCACCATAATGGCATCTTTTCCCCTCTGAGTTCTTGGAAGAGCCACAATAAAATCTATGCTCACATCTTCCCAAGGCTGTAATGGTACTGGGAGGGGAGTATACAGCCCTTGATGGAAATGACTCTTTGCTCTTTGACAAGTTGCACACCTCAAGATGATAGCATGTACCTCTCCACTCATCTTTGGCCAATAAAAGTGCTCTTGAAGGATTTCAAGAGTTTTGTTCACGCCGAAGTGACCAGCCAAACCTCCACCATGTGCTTCTCGGATCAACAATTCTCTAAATGAACTCTTCGGCACACATAATCGATTTCCCTTGAAAAGGAAGCCATTTTGGAGAGAATATGTACCTTGAATTCCATGTTTGCAACTATCGATAATAGTAGAGAACTCCGGGTCTTCAGAATATAGTTCTTTCATGGATTGAAAACCAAGAATTCTAGAATCAAGAACAGCAAGCATACAGTATCTTCTTGATAAAGCATCCGCAACAACATTAGTATGGCCAGGTTTATACTTCGAAACGAAAGAAAAGGATTGAAGAAATTCTACCCATTTGGCATGCCTTGAGTTGAGCTTGCGTTGGCCACTAATAAACTTCAAAGCCTCATGATCAGAATGAAGTACAAACTGTTTAGGCCTCAAATAATGACTCCAATGATCAAGAGCTCTCACAATGGCGTAGAACTCCTTATCATAAGTTGAGTAGTTCTTCTTCGAATCAGTTAACTTTTCACTGAAATATGCCAATGGTCTTTGTTCTTGAACAAGAACAGCTCCAATGCCAACTCCACTTGCATCACATTCAACTTCAAATACTTTATCAAAATTAGGAAGGGCAAGAACGGGGGACTCACATAGCTTCTGTTTGATGAGTTCAAAAGCGTCATGAGCAGCTCCTGTCCATTCAAAAGAACCCTTCTTCATGCATTCAGTGATAGGGGCCATGATTGTACTGAAGTTCTTCACAAAACGATGATAGAAAGAAGCAAGGCCATGAAAACTCCTTACATCGGTAATGGATTTCGGAACCGGCCAGGTTTTCATTGCATCCACCTTCAATTGATCAACGGAAATTCCATCTTTCGAAACCACATATCCAAGGAATATAATGCTGGAAGAGAAGAACTCACACTTCTCCGTTTTGGCATAAAGCTTCTGTTCTCTCAAGGCTTTAAAGACCTGTTTCAGATGAGAAATATGCTCCTCTTCGCTTCGACTATAAACAAGGATATCGTCAAAGTATACAACAACAAATCGACCAATAAAGGAACGAAGAACCTCGTTCATAAGCCTCATGAAAGTACTTGGAGCATTAGAAAGTCCGAATGGCATAACCAACCATTCATATAAACCTCCCTTAGTCTTGAAAGCTGTTTTCCACTCATCTCCTTCCCGCATTCGGATCTGGTGATAGCCACTTCGCAAATCTATCTTCGAAAACACAGTAGAACCATATAATTCATCAAGCATATCATCAAGTCTAGGTATAGGATACCTATACTTAATAGTGATGTTGTTGATGGCTCGGCTATCGACACACATTCTGAATGTTCCATCCTTCTTTGGTACGAGTAGAGCCGGAACAGAACATGGGCTCATACTTTCTCGAACATATCCCTTGTCGATAAGTTCATTGACTTGTCTTTGCAACTCCTTTGTTTCCTCCGGGTTGCATCTATATGCTGCTTTGTTCGGTAGAGGGGCACCGGGCAGCAAGTCAATTTGGTGCTCAATACCTCTTATTGGAGGTAATCCAGATGGCAATTCTTCGGGGAACACATCTGCAAAGTCTCTTAACAAGGAATGCATTTTCGGATGTATAGGTCTCTCTTTCTCACTCTTTTTCTCAACCATAAGCAAAGCAAATACATTTTTCTGTTTGGTAATGGCTCTCTCAACCTGTGTTTTACTCAAGAAAAGATTTTCCTTACTAGTGTTTCCCTCCCCAGGTTGATTTCGATGTAGCATGCTCGGTTTCAAAGATTCAAGAGTAATGCATTTTCGTTCCTTGTGAAAAGAGTATGTGTTTTTATGCCCATCATGTACAGCCTTTCTATCATATTGCCAAGGTCTACCTAACAACAAGTGACAAGCATCCATGGGAATAACATCGCACAGAACTTCATCTCGATAATTCTTCCCAATGGAAAATGATATAAGGGCTCGTTTGGTTACCTTCACATCACTTCCTTTGCTAAGCCACTGAAGCTTGTAAGGTTGAGGATGTTTCGATGTTGGTAGCTTCAGTTTTTCAATCATGGTTGTCGAGGCGACATTGGTGCAGCTTCCTCCATCGATAATCATCGTACACACCTTCCCGTTAATAGTGCAACGGGTGTGGAAGATGTTCTCCCTTTGCTCATTTTTTCTTCGGGAGATATCTCAGCATGTAATGCTCTCCGTATCACCAACAACTCGCCATCATCAGCTTTTTCAACGATATTCTCGGATTCTTTAGCTTCAGAATCATTCTGGTCATGTTCATCGCTGGCCTCTTGAAGTTCCAAATCGATCTTCTCAATTTCTTGAAGAGTCATAACTCTCCGATTTGGACAATTAGCTTGCAAATGCCCATAGCCATGGCACTTAAAACACTTCCTTGTGTCACCATCAACTTTCTTGCTGGTTTCTTTGACGGGTTCCACCAACTTCTCTTTACCCTTAGCTTTCGACGAAACACCTTCATATTTGCTTGAGGAAGCACCCCTAAAGTAGGATGTCCCCTTCGAGGAGGTTCTGGAAGAAAACCTCTTGCTACTCTTTAGTTGTTTCTCAACCTTCATTGCTAGCTTGCAAACATCTTCGAAGGACCAATAAGGCTGAAGTTCAACCAAATCAGCAATTTCCTGATTCATGCCACCAAGGAATCGAGCGATGGTTTGCTCGGGAACTTCTGGAACTTCACACCTCATCATGAGTTGTTCGAACTCACGAATATATTCTTCAATACTCATCCCTTGTTGTCTTAGGGAATTCAACTTGAGAAACAGATCTTGCTTATAGGTATCGGGCAAGAACCTCTTCTTCATAAGTTTCTTGAGTTTATCCCAAGACTTGATTCGGCTTTTCCCTTCTCTAGCTCGCTGATGCTTTAAATTCTCCCACCATAGAGAAGCATATTTAGTAAGTTTCAGAACAGCGACCTTGCACCTCTTCTCATCCGAGTAGGACTTGAAGTCAAAAACTCGTTCAATGGCATGGAGCCAATCAACAAAGTTGTCAGGATTGAGACTACCTTCGAACTCAGGTGCATCTGCTTTAATCTCACGGTCATTCTCATGGTGTCTTCTTCTTCTTCTCCGAACTCGGTGCTCAGAAGCACTAGAGTTGCCTCCAGTGGAATTAGAATCATCATTAGAATTGTGATGCGAATCTGAATTGTCATGGTGTCGCTGAACATCGGGACGCCTTGCTGGTTGCTCTTGTCTTGCCGGGTTCTCTAGGAGATTGAGAACTCGCTCCATTTGCCTTTGGAGATTCTCTATAGCACGATCTCGCCTTAGGTCGTGCGCTTGCTCCAAAGTCAAGCCTCGTGGAACTTGTTCGTCACCCATGATAAGTAGAAGATAACATTACAAAGGAATCACTCAAGATAAGTTCAACCTTGAGCTCTGATACCAACTTGATGCGTGCGTGGGCGAGTGACTCCGAACAGAAAATTTCAGGATTGCGCGATTTCGGGAAAATGGGCGTAACTTCCTCAATACAGGTCGGATTGACCCGATTCCAAAAGTCACAGATCAAGGACTCGTAGATCTACAACTTTCGTGTTTTGAGTTTCCACAAATAAGCTCTGTGGAGTGAGCGATTCTGGGAGGAAGTGGACGAGGCACTGTGTTTGTGGGGATGTGTGTAACTCGAGGATATGGAAGGTTTATCACCTAAGCCTAAAGGCACAAGCCACCAGCCAAGGATAAAGGACCGAGATAGTTGCAGTTCACCACCAAGGCTTAAAGGAAATTCCACCGGCCAAGGATAAAGAACTGTTTGATTCACCACCAACGACGTTGGATAAAGAATCGAGATAATAATTCAACTCACAAAGAGGAATTTTCATTCATTCAACCAGTCTGATTACAAAATGAGAATATGTCTCATTATATAGATATTAGACTCAGAATTGAAAACAACATGGGAACTACCCAAACATTAAAGACTAAACAAAACTGAAATAGCATTAAAGGTCTAGGAACTAGGGAATGCAATAAATGACATGGGGACTAGGAGTCTTATCTCTTCAGCCTTCAAAATTCGTCCACCAACAATAACTAGCAAATAAATGACATGGGGACTAGGAGTCTTATCTCTTCAGCCTTCAAAATTCGTCCACCAACAATAACTAGCAAATATCTACTTCCAAAGAGCATTAAATCACTATGGAACTTATCCTGAATAACTCCCCTTTGATATATCATCGATCAGCAACGAATTTTGATATTGGTATCATCATTCCTTAACCCATCGAAGCAAGTTGTAACCGAAGTTAGTCTTGGCATGAATAAGTACCGATAGTGTTTGTTTTGCCGAAGGAATCTGCTCAGGACTTAAGGATTGATCAGTAGTCTCGGATGCTCCCGCATCACTTAGTGCACTCTAGTCAGACGCCTCAAGCCTTCCTTCGACTTCCTTAGTCCGAACTCCCAAAATGGGTCCGCGAGCCCTTCACCCGCTTTACCAGGTGGTGATGGCTGTCACCATCAATCCACTGCGACGGTGCCTTCCTAGGACTGACTCCGTTGGACCTCGAGCAGCCCATCAGCACATGGCTACAGCTGTCACCATCAAGCTCCGCCTATAAAAAAGACCCTCCAGATATGCTAACTCTCCTCTCCTTCTCTAAGCTCTGTGGAACTCATTTTCGAGCACTTCATTTCTGTTGGCCAGAGCTGACTTGATCGTCGGAGGATCCTGTTGGAGCCACCCCCCATTGGCTCTAGATGGAATTTTGTTTTTCAGATCTCCGACGGCAACCTCATCCCTCTTCGCTCTAGCTGATTTCGACGATGACCAGATTCTGCATCAATAGAGATCTTCTCTCTTATTGATGTAGACTTTAAAGCTCGAGAGAGATCTTATTCCCAGTCAAGATTGACGTTGAAGTTAAAGCTCGGAGGAGATCTTATCTTCAACCGAGGTTGAAGTTATAGTTGAAGCTCGGGGGAGATCTTATCTCCAACTGAGGTTAAAGTTGTAGTTGAAGCTCAAAAAAGATTTTATCTTTAGTTGAGGTTGAAGGAGATCTTATCTTTTATTGATGTAGATGTTAAAGCTCGAAAGAAATCTTATCTCCAGTCGAGGTTGATGTTGAAGTTGAAGCTCGAGGAAGATCTTATCTCCAGCCAAGGTTGAAGTTGTAGTCGAAGCTCGGGAGAGATCTTATCTCCAACTGAGATTGAAGTTGTAGTTGAAGCTCGGGGGGGATCTTATCTTCAGCCGAGGTCAAAGAAGATTTTATCTCCTATTGGCATAGACTTTGAAGCTCGAGGAAGATCTTATCTCCAGCCGAGGTTGACGTTGTAGTTGAAGCTCGAAAGAGATCTTATCTCCAGTCGAAGTTGAAGGAGATCTTATCTCCTGTTGACATAGACTTTGAAGCTTGGAAGAGATCTTATCCCCAGCCGAGGTTGATGTTGATGTTGAAGTTGAAGCTCGGGGGAGATCTTATCTCCAGCCAACATTGCAGGAGATCTTATCTCCTATTGACGTGGACTTTGAAGCTCGAGGGAGATCTTATCTCCAATCGAGGTTGACATTGAAATTGAAGCTCGAGAAAGATCTTATCTCTAGCTGAGGTTGAAGTTGTAGTTGAAGCTCGGAGACATCTTATCTCCAATCGAGGTCGAAGAAGATCTTATCTTCTGTTGACGTAGACTTTGAAGCTTGGAAGAGATCTTATCTCCAATCGAGGTTGACGTTGTAGTTGAAGCTCGGGAGAGATCTTATCTTCAGTCGAGATTGAAGAAGATTTTATTTACTGTTGACATAGACTTTGAAGTTCGAAGGAGATTTTATCTCCAGCTAAGGTTGACGTTGAAGTTGAAGCTCAGAAGAGATCTTATCTTCAGTCGAGGTTGAAATTATAGTTGAAGCTCGGGAGGGATCTTATCTCCAGCCGAGATTGAAGTTGAAGTTGAAGCTCGGAGAAGATCTTATCTCTAGCCGAGGTCGAAGAAGATCTTATCTCTTATTGACGTAGACTTTGAAGCTCGAGGGAGATCTTATCTCTAGCCAAGGTTGACATTGTAGTTGAAGCTCGGGGGAAGATCTTATCTCCTTATTGAGGTTGAGGGAGATCTTATGTCCTATTGACGTAGACTTTGAATCTCGAAGAAGATCTTATCTCCAGTCGAGGTTGACGGTTGAAGTTGAAGCTTGGGAAAGATCTTATCTCCAATCGAGGTTGAAGTTGTAGTTGATGCTCGAAGGAGATCTTATCTCCAACCGAGATTGCAGGAGATCTTATCTTCTGTTGATGTAGACTTTTTAAGCTCGGAGGAGATCTTATCTCCCAACCGAGGTTGACGTTGAAGTTGAAGCTCAAGAGAGATCTTATCTTCAGTCGAGGTTGAAGGGGATCTTATCTCCTGTTGACATAGATGTTGAAGCTTGAGAGAGATCTTATCTTCAATCGAGGCTAACATTGAAGTTGAAGCTCGAGGAAGATCTTATCTCCAATCGAGGTTGAAGGAGATCTTATCTCCTATTGTTGTTGGGCATAATGGGGCCGTCGGAGGCCTTTCCTCTCATCTCATCTAAAATGACCGAAGCCTTCGGCTTTGCTCACGTTAGGATGAGGTTCTCTTCCTATTCCTAACGGGCTATGGGGGCACATAAGGGCCATTATCAGGGCCTCTCCCCCCATCTCGTCTAAAATGAACGAGGCCTTCGACTTTGCTCGCGTTAGGATGAGGTCCTCCTCCTATTCTTAATGGATTATGGGGGCACATAAGGACCGTTGTCAGGGCCTCTACCCCCATCTTGTCTAAAATAAATGAGGGTTTCGACTTTGCTTGCATTAGGACGAGGTTCTCCTCTTGTTCCTAATGGGCTGTGGAGGCACATAAGGATCATTGTCAGGGCCTCTCCTTCCATCTCGTCTAAAATGAACGAGGCCTTCGACTTTGCTTGTATTAGAACGAGATTTTTCTCTTGCTCCTAATGGGCTATGGGGGCACATAAGGATCATTATCAAGGCTTCTTCCTCCATCTCGTCTAAAATGAACGAGACCTTCAACTTGCTCATGTTAGGATGAGGTTCTCCTTCTGTTCCTAACATAATCACTATTGATTGCTTCTTCCTGTTATCAGATAGTTTTTGCATCGAGAAATAATAATATTGAAATTAAGAAGTTTTATTGAAGTAAAATTACCGATAGTACATTCTCAGATTCTCTGAGTCTCAAGGTCGTGAAAGCATTATTTCTTTGAACTCCTTCTGGCAATAAGTTTTGGGCCGGACAACCTCCTCTACTTTATATGGGCCTTTCCAATTTGGGGCATGCTTCCCCTAATTCTGAGGCTGAGAGATGGCGGTTTGTCGAAGTACTAAGCCCCCCTAGAGATAGCGTTGATGATATCGAGAGGCGGCCGATCTCCTTATTATTCCTCCCTTATTGGTGGTTCTAGCTGCGGTAGCACCATTGGCTTACTTCAGGCTGGCGTCTGTGGAGTATTGAGGGGGGGCGTAGTTGTGAGACCTTCAGGAGGGAGAACTTTTTTGCGTCCTTCTGTCGGAGCTTCTTTGACGATGGCTCGAGGGGGAGTTCGGCCTCGCTTGCGCTTGGAGGAAGTATGTGAGCATGGCCGAACTTCATTCGGTCCTCCATCAGTCATAGGTTTGCTAGACTCGCCCGCCTGCCACTCTCCTATGGCTTCTTCATCCTTCAATTTGAAGGCTTCTTCCGTACGGGCATATCCCTCGGTCCGAGCTAGCAGATCGACAAAGTCTCTGGGATACTTTTTCTCCAACCTCCAACGCAGCAGCATTAAACTAGGTGACATAAGTCCGGATGGATTTCTCCTCTTGCTTGATGTTCATCAAGAAATCTAAACCTCGGCGCAGACGTCGGTTGCTGACGAAGTGAACCGTAAACTGATGGCTTATCTGATGAAAGTAGTAGATCGTACCTGGCTTCAATGTCGAGTACGAGTTTCTTGCTACTCCCTTTAAGGTAGATGAAAAAGCTTGGCATAACATGGCGTCTGGTGCATCATGGAGCAGCATCATGGCCCGAAAGACTTTCAGATGATCGACTGGATTGGAGGTTCTGTCATAGCTTTCAAATTGGAGGAGCTTGAAGTTCGATAAAATGGGCTCTTACATAATTCGGAGAGAGAAGGGAGATCGGTGCGGATATTATCATGGTGAGCTAGGACGATGTGGCCAAGCTTCTTAATCCATCGATCCATCCTTCGTAGTTTCTGATCAAGGACATCAACTCAATCACAGATCTTGGAAGGCTTTCGACAGTGGATGGGGAAGGTCCCTTCTGGAGAAGAACCATGATCCAAGCAAGGATCCTCTGCTCTCTGTTTCTCCTTCTTAGGGGTGGCAGGTATGCTAGCCCAAGTGCTCCTCCTTGGGATCGATTTCTGACATCTTAATGGTGGATTTTCTAGCAGAACCGCCATCGGGGGCTACCGGTGGCCTGCACCATTTTGGTGAGGCCCTAAATCCATTGCATTAGTAGGTTAAACTGCTTTGGATCTACCATGGCTGTTGGTGGAGGTGGTTGAAGCACTGGCGATGGAGCAAAAATAAATGGATCTGGCTCAGACTTTGAAGAAGAAGGTCGGCAGGGTCAACGGAGCACTCCTTTAAGAATAAGGATACATCAGAAACTGAGAGCCCTCCTTCTACCGCCAATTCTGTTGGTGTAGAATCTGATTGACGTCGAATCGAGCTGGAGTAGAGGAAGATGAAGTCGCCGCCAGTGACCTACAAAATAAAGTTTCATCCGGAGTCGATGGTGGTGGCTCCAGCAAGATCCTCTGACGATCAAATCAGCTGTTCTAGCTAACAGAAATGGAGTGCTCAGAAAAGAGTTCGGTAGAGTTTTGGGAAGGAGAACAGAGCTTAGAGAAAATATATTTGGAGGGTCCCTTTTAATAGATGGAGCTTGTAGCGGATTGATAGTGACAACTACAGCCGTCTGGTAGCGGGCTGCTCGAGGCCTATGGAGTCTGTCATGGAGGGGGGTGCCGCTTGTAGTGCTGCCTGTAGCAGACTGATGGTGATAGTTGTAGCTGTCTAGTACTGAGCGCTCGAGGCCACGTGGGATTTGGTACGGAGAGGAGAGGCATCGTCAGACTGATAATGACCGTTCGTTGAGATTCAATAATCAAAGTTTGGAGGAAGCAGACGTTGGTTGGTGAAGAGCTTCAACATACATCAATTCTAAAGGAGCTCGGACTCCTAAAGGGAATACATTTGGAGGGGATCATCCAGGAGCAATCCACTGAAGGAATTCGACTGAAAGAGAAGTTTGAAAGAAGTTTGGCTCCTGAAGGAGTTCGATCGAAGGAGAAGTCTGAAAGAAGTTTGGCTCCTGTAGAAACTTGACTGAAAGAGGAGTGCGGAAGGAGTTCAGATCTTGTAGAAATTTGACTGAAGGAGTCCGGAAGGAGTTCAGCTCCTGTAGAAATCTGACTAAAGGAGGAATCCAGAAGGAGTTTGGCTCCTATAGGAGTCTGACTGAAGGAGGGGTGTGGAAGGAGTTCGGCTTCTGTAGGAGTCCGACTGAAGGAGAGATCTGAAAGGAGTTTGGCTCCTATAGGAGTCCGACTGAAGGAGGAACTCGGAAGGAGTTCAGCTCTCATAGGAGTCCGACTGAAGGAGGGACCTAGAAAGAGTTCGACTCTCATAGGAATCCGACTGAAAGAGGGGTGCGGAAGGAGTTCGATTTCCATAGGTATCCGATTGAAGGAGAAGTTTGGAAGGAGTTCGACTCCCATAGGAGTCCAACTGAAGGAGGGATTTGAAAGAAGTTCGGCTCCCATAGGAGTTCGACTGAAGGAGAAGTTCGAAAGGAGTTCGGCTCCCGTAGGAGTCCGACTGAAGGAGGGATTCGGAAGGAGTTTGGCTTCCGTAGGAGTTCGACTGAAGGAGGGGTACGGAAGGAGTTCGGCTCCCATAGAAGTTTGGCTGAAGGAGAGATCCGGGAGGAGTTCGGAAGGAGTTCAGCCGCCAGGGGAGTTCGGCTAGGGCTCGACCACTGAGGAGTTCGACTAGAATTCGATCATTGGAGGAATTCGGTTGGGTTCGATCGCTGGAGGAGTTCGGCCATTGAATGAGTTCGGCCACTGAAGGAGATCGGATGGTGTTCGATCACTGAAAAGAGAATTTTTAATTGAAGTTCTTCCGTGATTACTAGCTGCATTAGGCTAAGTACCAGGCTGGACTTCAGCAAGAGCGGAATTTATCCCCAACATGTAGGATTTTTTTTTACTTTCAAATTAAGATTTTTAAACTATAAATAAGATCCTTGGCCATCATTGTAATCAGTTAGTTTCGAGTCTATTGAATTAAAGTTCGAGAGGAGTTTTTCTTTTTCTTTCTTCCATTTTTTTTATTTCGTGCATCTTCCATCTTCCATCTTCCTTCTCCAATGATCGCTGTGTTATAAGTTACATCAGATTATCTTGGATCGAATTTAGATCGGGGCATACCATGACCCATGCTCGATCTAGATTCCAATCGGGTCAAATAAAATCCATCCAATTCGGATCATATTAGTTCAGATGCCCATTGGATCAAATAAAATTGCCATCCTTACTGTTAAGTCATGATCTTATTTTAATAAATTATAATTAAATTTAATCGAATTATTTTATTAAAATAAATTAGTTTAGATTTAAAATATTTGAAAAATTGAATCTAATCTATTAAAATTCCTTCATATATATATTTTTTTATTTTGATATTTAAGGATTTTTTTTGTACAAATCTTAAAGTTAAAAAAAAAAAAAAAAAAAAAAAAAAAAAAAAAAAAAAAAAAAAAAAAAAAAAAAAACAGATGAAGTCGGAGAAGAGTTTCTATCCGATTCAAAATCGAACCCTAGAATCCAAGGCATTCACCTTCCTTTGAGTTCCATCTCCCCGAGAAAATCATCACCGATCGCTGATTTTCCTTGGTTTTCCACTGGAAGGATCACCGAACACCAGCAAGGCCTACAAACCGAACACCGGAAGGATCACCGGACTCGTTAGACCTAGGTAACTTCCTCCCCTCCCTTCTCTTCCTTTCCCCGGCCTTCTTCTCATCACCGACGTACGGTGAGGAGCTGGTAGGCCGTTGGTTTATTCAAATAGGGCGTTCTCTATTTTATTGACGTCATTCTGCCAAGTGCCGCCGGCAACTGCCGCCATTGGAGAAAGTGTCAGGGCCATGGCTTCGCCGTTGCCGGGAGCCGCCATGGATGGTCGTTCCCGTCTTCCATGGCCGTACGGGAGAGAGGAAGAAGATAGGGAATAAACCCTTTGGAGAAGAAGAAGAAGAGACGGAGAAGGCTTTCTCCCCTCCCTTCTCTTCCTTTCCCAGGTTTCTTCTCCTCACCGATGCACGGCAGAGGAGCTGGCAGGCCATCGGTTTATTCAAACAGGTGGTCCCTATTCACTATTTTTTTTTTCAGTTATTCCGCCAGCTGCCGCCATTGGACAAATCGCCGGTGGCCACGGCTTCGTGGCTGTCAGGAGCCGCCATTGGTGGCCGGCCCCGTCTTCCACGGTCGTAGAGATGCCCTATGTTTACGAAGTGCCCTTTTCTGTTCTATTTTGGAGGAGAAGAAGACGAGTCGGAGAAGATTATCTCCATCCCGTGAAGAGCAAAATAGGCCGCTTCAAGTACCATACTATAACAAAATAGACTGGTTGCTCTCGCTCTATTTCCATCCCGTGAAGACTAGTTTTTTGTCAATTAGTTATAGCGATCATTCTGTTCATACTCTGAGTCACTGTGTCTTCTTGTCGCTTGTTCTATTGCTGATAGCATTAAAAACTTGCACTATGTGCTTTCCAGGACTACTCTGAATAAAAATTAGTGGATTTTGTTGTGCTAACAGTAGTATAAACTTTCTTGTTCCATTGATACTTGCTTTTCTTATTAAGTAATAAATCTAAGAGTCAATGTGTTTGGTAGTTTGCATCGCTGGCTTGTGGCTTGTGAGTTTTGATTGTCTAGATAACAACTTTGGATGTTAGTTTGATTTTTGAACCATGTTATTTTTTTTTTATCACTTATAAGTGGCAGCAGTTCTGGATTACTTCAACATATGGAAATTGTGAATTTGATATATCTTTCAGTGTTCTGCTACTTCAAAGTAACTGCATTGGCTGGAGTTTCTTAGTTTTGCTACCCAAATACTTTTTTTTACAGCTATTTAAATATGGCCACAGTTTAGCTTTGCCTTTGATTGGTCTTATACCTCATGTTCTTCCTCCCATACCCTATTCAAGTGAAAAATTATTTGCTTGCTTTTAAATTTTTAGTGACTCATTTAGAGCATCATCATGTGGTAAACTGACTGGAGTTATGAATTCCAAGTTCACAATCTACCCAAATTAACAGCCAAGATACCTATTCAGATGGTTGATTAACAAAAAAGAACTTATAAACCCCTATAATAGTCACTTATCAGATATTTTCTGAACCAACTGGAATGCAAAAATTAGCCTTAGTTATGCAAGAGATCAATTGAAATTTAACTAGGTCTGAGTTTTTCATAATCTGCCCAAATCAACAACCAAGAGAATCTTATTCATGTCTAAACCGAGATTACAAAAATGACTTATGTCAAGTAAGATAGCTGTAGAAATAAAATGGCACTATGATAAACGTGTCAAGGATGGAGAAGGCTATCTCTATCCTATGGAAAAAAAAAGAAAAAAAATAAAAAATTAAAGAAAGAAAAAAAGAGAGAAAAATATGTTTGTGGCTTAATAAATTTTGAAGTTTTGATCAGATTATGAATCTATTTTTGTTTATTGTTGGTGTTTCAGGTATTAGATTGGAGCATATCGGATTAGATTGGAGCATCAGTCAGAACAGTCCTAAGGTATTCTTAGTTGGCCTGGTATTGAAAACTAAAGCTATATATGTGATTTATATTTTATTCAAACTAGTCATTTCAATTTAATGAAATTACATTGATTGTTTACAATATATGTAGGATGTTAATTGTTTAAATCAAGCAAATAATAGAATGTTTTGAAGCTTTTCTAAGTATGCTAAAATATCCTGTTAATCAGATTTGCTAATTAAATATTGGTAGTTATTGCTTGAAATATCACGTAATTTATCAAATTCTTAGAATGTTTTCTTATACTCATTTTCTTCTCAATCGTTTTCTTAGATTATTTTTGGTCTATTTGATTGTAGAATGTATTTTTTTTCCTTGTCTGGATTCTAGGATTAAAAAAATATATTCTTTTAAAAAAAATTGGTTCTATTACATTACAGACACTTAGAGATTTATCTTCATGATTTCTCTAACCTTTTGTGTGGATATCTATGTCCATAATGTTAGGGTCATGAGCATTTTTAACCCTTGAAAAGAAATTATTATTGATCATTGTATGTTAGCCTCTTAAAAAATTTAACTTCAGTATCTTTTAATATTTCTTATATATTTTTATGCATATATGAATAATATTTCTATTTATTTCTTGGTTTCATTGTACTAACATCATTCCTTTTGATTGTAGGTATTGTTGCAATTATATTTGTTACCTCAACTGAAAGTATATATAAGTGACTTAGTTCTTAACTAAGTTTATATTTATTACACTTAAACAAAAATGATGACTACTTTAATATTTTTTTTGCAGAGCTAGAAAGAGAAATCTGATGATTGTACCTATTTGGGATAGACCAAAAACAAGATCTACTTATCATGAAGGACATAATTCTGAACCAACAGTGGATAATGAGAGAGTGGTTGGCCTTGAAAAGACACATGATAGTAGTGCTAAAGATAAACAATCAGATAAGAGAATGTTACTTGAACCAGTAGAAAATTCAAGATGAAAGAGGTTGCCAACTAGTCACTTTCCTACTTATACGGGGTGAGTATGAATTTTGGTTCTTGATGTTCTTATACTAAATATACCAAGGATGGATGGATGCTTAGTTTCTATTAGTCTTCAAACTTTGGTGCTATCTATTTTGTATTTGATTTATTTTTACTTATCTATTTTTATTATTTTTAGGTACATATGGAGCAAGCTAAGTTTAGAAAGACAATCATGGTTTCATTATTTTGCTTGCTTATTATTTAGCTTATATGTGAGTAAGCCATAAAAAAAAGGTTTCAAAGTAGATAAGGAACAAAGAAGCCTTTGAAAAGAAATATCTTGTCATTCCTATTTGCATTTGGTGGGTTGTTAAGTCTTATCCTTTCTATTTAATTTGCATTTGGTTATTTATCAGATTTAATTATTTCTAATAGTCTTCAAATATTCTATAGGAAGATGCACACTTACTTGTTTGTTATCATTAGGGATCATTGGCTTGTTTTGATTTTTTGCAACTTTAGTGAGAGCTTTACTTCGACCACTCCATCCTGTATGTTGCTATTGGATTCTCCTAAATAATAGTTCTGACAAATATGAAAGTGAATTAAGATGGTATACAAATAAATCTATTTTCTATTTTTCAACTTTGGTTTTCATAGTCAATTTCTATTAGTATTTTTAGACTATTTGCATATGTCTACAGGCAATCTTAGTTTTGACATGTATGACTGTAAAAAGAGGTCAAAAGATGTAAGAGCAATATGGAATATGCTGTTGATAATCCTAAGGTAGTTATATGATTTTTTTTTAAATAAATAACTTATTTATATGAAACATAGAGCAGTAATAACCACTAATCTTTCTGTTCATATTTCATTAATAACAGGTACCAATGCAATCAAATGGAAATGATTGTGGATACTTTGTTACATATTATATCCATCATTTTATACAAGCTGCTCCCACAACTCTCTCTCCAAACAAGATTTTTTCTTTTGTATATTCTAATCCTTTAACTTCTTTACCAATTTTTATATGTATTCTTAACTTATTTACTTATGGATTTTTTTAGTTTAATGATCACTGGTTTACAATGGTGGAGTTGGATTTTTTTATGACTGGTTTAGCTTTGGTGGGATGTGCAAAAGAGAGTGCAGCTAGACAAGTCATTGAGGAGCAAAAATTTATAGAACAGAGCATTGTACATGAAGATGATACTGGTGCAGCCTCAAAAAAAGGAGAGATATCCCAACCTAAAGAGCCACCACCTAAAAAGTGTCGTAATGAAACACAAATGAAAGATGTGCATACGATGGATTCATATAAGCAAATTCATGTAGAATGGAATGAGTATAGACAACCAATTGGGAATGGTGGGCAATCATTTATGAGGTTTTTAACTAGTCTAACAAAGTTCTATAAGCAATTGTTAGTTAGTGTGAATGATTGGCGAAAGATATCTAAGACTACTAAAGATGATCTTTGGAAATACACAAAGATGATATTGATTTCTACATCATCTATGGTTTGGCACTTATTATTATAATATATTAATAATAATATTTTTTTATTTTAGAAGAATTATGATGTGGGAGATGAGCATTATAATTTTGCAATGAAGATTTTTGAAGAAAAATGGAGAGGGATGAAGTACCATTTAAGAAAGAAGTACTTCACATATAATTGTAATAACAATAGAAAAAAAAGGTGAAGTATCTAAAAATATCCCAGAGGCTCAATGGAAGGAAGCTATAGATAGTTGGTCTATTCTACAATGGTAGGTATATAGAAATTATTATCTTTCATTGATTGAGATTAATGTTTTTCGTTATGGTTGAGGTTGGTCTTAAATTTTGGTATTATGGAATAATGATAGAATATGGCAGATACCAGAAGAAGTATAGATATCCACATTGTGTAGGAACAAGGAGCTTCGTGCAAATCAATCACCTACAGGTAAAACACATCTAAATTTCTTTAAATGCTTGCTTTGAGAAATATGTTTATTATGTTCATTTAATTTTTTTTATGTTGTATACTCAGATCAAAAGAATAGAAAAAAAATTAAGCCATCCCTGCATGTGGGCCAAGACTCGTACTAGAAAGGATAATAATCCTATAAATGATGTTGCTGCTGGACTCGTTGTAAGTATCCTTTATCAGTCAATTAAATTGTAGGTATGTCTTATTTTTATTATAATGTTTGTTTCTTATAATTAATATATGTCTACTGGGAACCAATAGGAGATGTTTAAAGATGCAGAAGAGGATGAGGTATTTTCTAAACAGTTTGGTGAAGAAAGGCTGGACCTGATTTGTTGTTTGGAGATAGGACCAACTCTCAGTTTACTATGGGATCCTAAAGCAACGAATGAAGTCTTAAAAAAGGAAAATGAGAGTCTGCGTAAAATGATTCATGACTTAGTAGGTCAAGTTGGAACTCTCCAAATCTAAGTAGCAAATATTTATGATTCAATGGCTTCGGTGGGTACTCTAGTTGAACGTGTAATTCATTTTTTATTTTCATATGAATGAGATTGGATAACTCCATCTTTATTTTCAAAACTATCATTTAATTTTTTAAAAATTATGAAAGTGTCATGCAATAAGCTGATGATCGTTTGCTTTACTTATTGTTGGTGCAGAATCTGGTTGACGCCGGATCGAGCTGAAGTGGAGGAGGATGAGATTACCGTCGGTGACCTATAAAATAAAGTTTCGTCCGGAGTCGGTGGGGGTGGCTTCGGTAGGACCCTCCGACGGTCAAGTCAGCTCTTCTAGCCAATAGAAATGAAGTGCTCAGAAATGAGTTTGGCAGAATTTAGAGGAGGAGAGGAGAGCTTAGCGCTTAGAGTAAGCGTATCTGGAGGGTCCCTTTTTATAGGCAGAGCTTAGAGCAGATTGATGGTGATGGCCATACCATTCGATCGTGGGCTGCTCGGGGCCGTATGGAGTTCGATACGAAGAGGAAGGCATCGTCAGGTGGATAGTGACAGCCATACTGATGGATCGTAGGTCTCATGGAATTGGTTACGAAGAGAGTGGTGTCGTCAGTAGTGGTGGCCATGTCGTTCGGTTGCATCGTCTGTAGCAGACTGATGGCGATAGTTCATTCAGATTTAATAACCATGGCTCTGAGAAAGCAGGCATTGATTGGTGGATTTCGGCATGTATCAATCCTAGGGGAGTTCGGACTTCTGGAGGAGTTCGATCGAGGGGAAGCTCGAAAGGAGTTTGGCCGAAGGAGTGAGGAAGGAGTTTGGCTCTCGTAGGCGTCTGACTGGAGGAGTGCGGCTAAGGCTCGATTGCTGGAGAGTTCAGAAGGAGCTCGATCGGTGAAGGAGTTCGATTAAGACTCGACCGCTGGGGAGTTTGGAAGAAGCTCGAGCGTTGAGGAGTTCGGTCGGCTGAAGGAGTTCGATTGAGACTCGGCTGTTGGAGAGTTTGGAAGAAGCTCGACCGCTGATGAGTCCGACCGACTGAAGAAGTTCGGCTTAGACTCGACCGTTGGAGAGTTTGACAGGCTGAAGGAGTTCGGCTCAGACTTGGGTGCTGAAGCTCTTCCGCAGCTACCGATTGTATTAAGCTGAGCATCAGACTAGACTTTGGCAGGAGTGGGATTTATCCCTAATAATAGTCCCTCCCACTCCCGAGTTCGAAACTCAAAGAAAGGAAGTGTAGAAAAGACGACTGTCGAAGTCCTCTTCTAGGCTCTGTGTCGGTTCAGGTTGAAGCTTGGGAGAGATCTCATCTCCAACCAAAGTTAATATTGAAGTTGAAGCTTGGGGAAGATCTCATCTCCAGTCGAGATTGAAGTAGATCTCGTCTCCTCCTGCAGTCGAGGTTGACTCAGGGGAGATCTTATCTCCTATAGCTGAGGTTGAAGCTCGGAGGAGATCTTATTTTCTGTCAAAGTTAATATTGAAACTCAGGAGAGATCTCATCTTCAGTCGAGGTTGACACGGTCGCTCGGAAGAGATCTTATCTCCAACCAAGGTTAGCTCGGTCGCTCGAAAAAGATCTTATCTCTAATCAAGGTTGATTTGGGTGCTTGAAAGAGATCTTATCTCTAGATGAGACTGACACGGGCGCTCGGGAGAGATCTTATCCCAAAAGAGATCTTATTTCTAGTCGAGGTTGATACGGACACTCGAAAGAGATCTTATCTCTAGTTGAGATTATCATGGGTGCTCGGAAGAGATCTTATCTCTAGTCGAGGTTATCGCGGTCACTCGAAAGAGATCTTATCTCTAGTCGAGGTTGACGCAGTCGCTCGAAAGAGATCTTATCTTTAGCCGAGGTTATCATGGGCACTCGAAAGAGATCTTATCTTTAGCCAAGGTTGACTCGGGCGTTTGAAAGAGATCTTATTTCTAGCCGAGGTTATCACGGGCGCTCGAAAGAGATCTTATCTCTAGCCAAGATTGACTCGGGCACTCGAAAAAGATCTTATCTTTAGTCGAGGTTGATGCGGTGGCTCGGAAGAGATCTTATCTCTAGCCGAGGTTGTCACGGTCGCTCGAAAGAGATCTTATCTCTAACCAAGGTTGGCGTAGACTTTGAGGCCCGATCTTCGACTTTGCTCACATTAGGATGAGATTCTCTTTCTATTTCTAATGGACTGTGGAGGCACATAAGGATCATTGTCAGGGCCTCTCCCCCATCTCGTTCTAAATAAACGAGGCCTTCGACTTTGCTCGCGTTAGGATGAGGTTTTCCTCCTATTTTTAATGGACTGTGAGAGCACATAAGGACCGTTGTCAGGGCCTCTCCTCTATCTCGTCTAAAATGAATAAGGCCTTCGACTTTGCTCACGTTAGGATGAGGTTCTCCTCCTATTCCTAATAGATATCTCTTGCAGTCGAGGTCGGCCCGGATCCTTGTGGAAGATCTTATCTCCTATGGCCGAGGTTGATGTGGGCGCTCAAGGGAGATCTTATTTTCTACAGTCGAGGTCGGCCCGGACCCTTGGGGGAGATCTTATCTCCTACAGCCGAGGTTGTTGTAGGCGCTCGGGAGAGATCTTATCTCCTGCAGTCGAGGTCGGCTTGGATCCTCGTGGGAGCTCTTATCTCCTACGATCGAGGTTGATGCGGACGCTCGAAGAAGATTTTATCTCCTACAGCCGAGGTTGTTGCGGGCACTCGGGGAAAATCTGATCTCCTGCAATCAAGATTGGCTCGGACCCTCAGGGAAGATCTTATCTCCTGCGGTCGAGGTTGTTGGCGCTCGGGAGAGATCTTATCTCCTATAGCCGAGGTTGGTCTAAACCCTCGAGAGAGATCTTATCTCCTACAGTCGAGATCGTTGCGGACGCTCGAGGAAGATCTTATCTCTTGCAGTCGAGGTTGGCCCGGACCCTCGTGGGAGATCTTATCTGCTGTGGTCGAGGTTGTTGCGGGCGCTCGGAGGAGATCTTATCTCCTGCAGTCCCTCAGGGGAGATCTTATCTCCTACAATCGAGGTTGTTGCAGGCGCTCAGGGAAGATCTTATCTCCTATAGTCGAGGTTGGCCGGACCCTCGGGGAGATCTTATCTCCTGCGGTCGAGGTTGTTGCGGCCACTCGGAGGAGATCTTATCGCCTGAGTCGAGGTTGGCTCAGACCCTCAAGAGAGATCTTATCTCCTGCAGTCGAGGTTGTTACGGACGCTCGAGGGAGATCTTATCTCCTGCAGTCAAGATTGGCCTGGATCCTCGGGGGAGATTTTATCTCCTACGGTCGAGATTGTTACGGACGCTCTGGAAAGATCTTATCTCCTACAGTCGAGGTTGGCCCGAACCCTCGGGAGAGATCTTACCTTCTGCGGTCGAGGTTGTTGCGGGCGCTTGGGGAAGATTTTATCTTCTGCAGTCGAGGTTGGCCTGGATCCTCGGAAGAGATCTTATCTCCTACGGTCAAGGTTGAAGGACTTGGACCGGCTCATGTTAGGACGAGGTTCTCCTCCTATTCCTAACATGGCAACTATTGACTGCTTCTTTCCTATCATCATATAGTTTTTGCCCCAAGAAAAAATATTATCGAAATAGAAGAATTTTATTGAAAGAAAGTTACTGACGGTGCATTCTCAAATCGTGGGAGCATTATTCCTCCGAGTTCCTTCAGGCGATAGATCTTGGGATCTGACGACCTCCTATATTTTATGCTGGCCTCCTCAATTTGGAGCAAGCTTGACGTGGCATGGATGGTATGGGAGGCAATCGACCTTTTTATTGTTCCTAACTATGGTAGCACCCTTGGCCGATCTTTCTCTGCTTCAGGTCGGCATCTAAGGAATCGACCCAACTGGCCTCTTCTGATGAGCTTCTTGATTTCATCTCGAAGCTGAACGCATTTCTCAGTATCGTGGCTGTGGTCATGATTATAGAGGCAGTACTTGCTTCGATCGTGCTTGTTTGGGGGAGATCGTAATCCTGCTGATCTTGGTAGCTAGTTCTTAACTTTCGTAAGAATTTGAGTTCGAAGAGCATTGAGGGGGGTATAGTCGTGAAACCTTCCAGAAGGAGGATTTTTTCACGCCCTTCGGTCGGGGCTTCCTTGATGATGAGCTCGAGAAGGAGTTCGGACCTCTTGCACTGGGGAGGTCGTGAGCGCGGTTGAACTTCATTCCGCCCTTTCGTAAAACCTTCTGGGGGAGAGCTTTATGCTCCTTTGTCGGGGCTTGATGACGAGCTCGAGGGGGAGTTCGGCAGCCTTGCTCATGCCGAACTTCATTCCGCCCTCTTGTGAAACCTTTGTCGGGGCTTCCTTGATGACGAGCTCGAGGGAGAGTTCGGCCTCGCTTGCACTGGGGGAGGTCATGAGCGCGATCGAACTTTATTCTGCCTCCTGTGAAACCTTCTAGGAGAGAACTTTTGCTCTCTATTTCTCCTTTCTAAGGGCGATTGGTATGCTAGGCCAAATGCTCTTCCTTAAGGTCGGTTCCTGGCATCCTGATGGCAGGTTTGCTGGTAAAGTTACCGTCGGAGGCTATCGCACGATCTGCATCATCTCGACGAGGCCACGAACCTATTGGACCAGTAGGTTGAACTGCTCCACATCTACGGTGGCTTCAGGTGGAACCTGGGTTGCCGGGGCTGAAGTAGGAGCAGATGGACCTGGTGCGGAGGCCGTCGATCATCGAGTCGAAGCTCTCTTGGGAGGCATTCTTTCTCGAAAAAGAACTCTAGAGAGGAAGAGAGATCTCCAGAGAGGGAAGAGAAAAATCATCGCTGAGCACTCCTTTAAGATCAAGAAAACCTTAGAGGTAGAGGATCCTTCCTCTAGCGCCAAATCTGTTGGTGCAGAATCTGATTGACATCAGATTGAGCTGGAGTGGAGGAGGACGAGGTCACCATCGGTGATCTGCAAAATAAAGTTCTGTCCGGAGCCGGTGGGGCTCCGACAGGACCCTCCGACGGTCAAGTCAGCTCTTCTGACCAACAGAAATAGAGTGCTCAGGAATGAGTTTGGCAGAGTTTAGAGGAGGAGAGGAGAGCTTAGTGCTTAGAGTAAGCGTATCTAAAGGATTCCTTTTTATAGGTGGAGCTTAGAATGGGTTGATGGTGATGGCCATATCATCTGGTTGCGGACCGCTCGGGTCCGCATGGAGTTCGGTATGGAGAGGAAGGCATCGTTAGGCGGATAGTAATAGCTATACTGGTGGGTCATGGGCCACATGGGGTCAGTTACGAAGAGAGTGGTGTCACCAGTAGTGATAGCCATGTCGTCTGGTCGCATCGCCTGTGGTAGACTGATGGCAATAGTTCATCCAGATTTAATAGTCATGGCTCTGAGAAAGCGGCATTGATTGGTGGACTTCGGTATGTATCAATCTCAGAGGAGTTCGACCGAGGAAAAGCTTGGAAGGAGTTCGATCAAAGGAGTGCGGAGGGAGTTCGGCTCTCGTAGGCATCTAGCTGGAGAAGTGCGGCTAAGGCTCGATTACTGGAGAGTTCAGAAGGAGCTCGACCGCTGAGGAGTCTGACTGGCTGAAGGAGTTCGACTGAGACTCAGCCGCTGAGAAGTTCGGAAGAAGCTCGACTGCTGAGGAGTCTGATCGACTAAAGGAGTTCGACTGAGACTCGATCGTTGGAGAGTTTGGAAGGAGCTCTGCCGCTGACAAGTCCGATCAGTTGAAGGAGTTCGATTTAGACTCGGCCGCTGGGGAGTTCGGCAGGCTGAAGGAGTTCGGCTAAGACTCGGGCGCTGAAGCTCTTCCGCGGCTACCGATTGCATTAAGTTGAGCATCGGATTGGACTTTGGCAGGAGCGGGGTTTATCCCCAACACTTGTCATTTGATTTTTGTTTTAAGTTGATTGTACTCATTTATTAATAAGGTATTGTCAACATGAAAGAAGCTAATGATCGTTCACCAAAAATAGATAAAATATCATCAGTTAGTACCAAACATAGCCCAAAGATATCTATGATATAATTACTTTGTGCCACACTTATAATTTAATATTTTTTAATTATGTTGGCTAACTCTCAGTTATTTCTAGAATGATGATAGAGCTGAACAAATCTTTCCTCAAGTGAACACGCCACCTATTCCTGAATCATCTAAAATAGTAAGTGAAATTTAGTTTCATAAATTTAAAGATTTTAATAGAATGGTTCAATGTTGTCATAGTAGTGAATCATTAGGACTTGTTAATTAGATCTTATGAAATCAGTACTTGCAGGATAAAGAAGTTATTTTATTGGATATCTCACAGAAAGAAATAGACAAAGAAATATTCATTTTTGATGATAAAGGCAAGATGTTAGTGGGCAAGTATTTGGAAGATATGTTTTGTAAGGTTTCTATTTCTTATGCAATTGAGCCCGATGCTCCATTGCTTGTAAAGAATAAAAGTCGAGCTTTCATGAAATATACTATGGATACTCACATTGTTTGATGGAAAGATTATATACGTGTCTAGATATATATATTTTTAATGGTCGTTTAAGCTCTAAAATGATATTTATATTTATAATATTTTTATAGATTTAGGTTGAGGATATGATGGATGGTGACAAAAAGAGATAGGAATTGTCTTGCTGAATGAACTCTCAGATTTTATAAAATTATCTTTTTGGTGTCAGCAATTCAACTTTACTTTATTCTCTTTTTGGTATAGTAAAAATGAGCTTAGAACTTATATATAAAGTATAGGAGATCATCAGCTGGAACTTGTTTATTTTATGTTTTGAGTTCTATTATTTACTTTCTTTTTTATTAAGAAATCCGATGGTGTATGGTCTTATTCTTTGGATTTTGATAAGATTAAAAAGATAATTGGGATAATTTTTTTGAGACTACCACTATGTTGTTCAGTTCTCTTTAATACAATAGTGAAGATTATCTTATTTGCATTTATTTTATCTTCATATATTATTCAGTGATATAGGATGCTTAAATAAGTTACCAATGCACCATTTTTATTTTTATTTATTATCATAGATGATCCATGTTTTGAAATTGGACAGGATAGTAATGTCTAAAAGTTGATTATATACTTGTGTTTTATTATTTATAGTAGATGTATATTTTATACCCATGCTTTGGTAACTCTCACGAATTCTAATACGTGTTTATTTAGTTACCCACGTTTTATTATTGATAGTAGAGGTCTATTTATACCCACGCTTTGGTAACTCCCACATATTCTAATATGTGTGTATTTAGTTATCCATGTTTAATAAAAGAGGATATACATTAGGTCTATACCCACATATATACTCTCACCAACATTATATGTTGCATGGGTAAAGCAGGAGATATATACATGGAAAGAAATAACGTGGGTATAAGCTACACCCACACTAGACATACTCATATTTAAACAAACGTATGTACCAACATGGGTGTAGGTATATCCCCACGTTTTTTAGATCTTTATCCATATATATTTCATGTGGATGTATCTTCACTTTCTTGTAGTGGATAGAAAGAAATACTGTCAGTTTCATCATGACCACGGTCACGGCATCGAACAGTGTATCCAACTCAAAAATGAAAGCAAAGCTATGATTTGTCGAGGTTTTTTTGACAAATATCGGTGTGATCCTCTGACTCAGCCTCATGCCGATTGATAACTTCAGCACCAGCCTGAGGAAATGCATGATAACTGACAGCAGGAGTCATCAATATGATTTTTGGATAATCGAGGGATTGGGGGGCAACTTTCAAAGAAGAATCGACCAAGAAAAGACATGAAGATAATGTTATTTTTTTTTGGATAATGATGTACGAAAAATTTAAACTTCGTATAATGATGCCATCGTTGTTTCAGCAACGATAGCTAATTATGATATAAAATTTTTTTTTGTAGATAATAAAAGTTCGACCGACATTCTTTTCTATTCGATCTTCTCTCAAATGTGACTATCGACTGATTGACTTAAAAGAGTCTCTACACCTTTAGTTAGTTTTATTGAAGATGCAGGCAACGTGAAACGAGAAATGACTGATTTATTCTCTTTAGTCTACTTATTTAAAATTTTGCTTTAAAACTAAATTAAAAATTTTATTTTTAATTAAAATTAAATGTAACTTAGTTTTCAATCCTCGAAAAAATCGACATCCAACTCACCACTGTTCTAAATATTAAAATCGAATCTAATTTTTATTTATTACTTTAACGATAAGTAGTCAAATTTTTGGTACCGTTGTCGGAGATAGTAGAACGATTACTTCAATTAATTAAAAATTAATTAATTAATTTTAAAAAAATAATAAAAAAATAAAAAAATTAAAAAAAATTATTACTCTTTAATTTTGCCCAGTTATTATTATCTTTCATAATTAATTTTTGCTCTCTATAGTTTAGATTAATTTATTATTTTTAAGACTTAATTACTTGAATTTACTTTCTCGTGTGCAAAACCACACAATCAAAAACTAAAAAATATCTATAAAAAGATAAAACCATAAACCCTTAAAAAAAAATCATCGACATCTCATAATACTTAATTAATTAGATTAATCCTAAATATTATATAAAATTAATTTTTAATATATTTGAACATCTTGTTTGATTTGCATTACATATTCATAATATACTTTAAAGGTATAATCCATTAAATAAGATAAGATGGAGATTTAGTCATCCTTTCTTGGTCCACAAACTACCATCCTTCATATTGCATTGATCCAAATCTTAATATAAAATCAATTAGATGTTGGCTCTTAAGGATATTTGAGCTCATTAGGACAAAGAAATCCTAGAGTTGGATCGGATTTTGGTTGGTTAGTTACTCAATATCTAAGGTAAGTGATTCAAAGATTGTGGTTTTCAATTGGTTCCATTATCTGATCTGACCAACTCAGTTGGTATCTAAGAAAAGCAACGAGTAGGAAATCTTCCACATCTTACACTTATCTGGCCGAATTAGTTAGCCAATTTTAAGCTTGGAGTGCTCAAAGGTGATCTTGGAACAGTTAGAAGCTGTCTAGATCTAGGTTAACCCTAGGATAGAGACTTCATGCTTGCTTAACTTGATTGCAATTAATACCAAATTCAAACCTATTTAAAGCACACTTCTCTCTTTCATCTTTAGATTTAGGACTCCTGAGGACTCATCTTTAGAACCCTCTTCTTTCTTTCTCTCATCTCTCTAAAAACTTAAATAATAATAATAATAATAAATAAAAAAATAAAAAATTAAATTATAAAATAGCAACTTGAACAAGAGAATTTGGTCGATTAGTAAGAATAGATTCAAATTCTATCCTAATCCAAAAAATTTCTGAGCCCATAATGAATGAGATAGATCAAGAACCCCAAATTTTAATGGACCTTTGCTATCCAATGGGCTCAGCCCAACCATCATGTATTCAACTATCCTAGACTACTGCTATCATCTTCGAGCTAAAACCTTAAGTTATTAATATGCTCTTCAAATTCACCAGAGTTGAAGATGCATATATTTTTATTAGAGGATTTAAGGAAGTATGTGATACCATGAGGATACATCAATTCTCTAATGATGCTATTAAACTCAGGTTGATTAATTTTGCCCTTAAGAAAAGTGCTAAAAAATGGTTGTATAGTTTGCCTAACCACTCGATCACAATATGAAATGGGTTTGTAAAAGTATTCTTAAGAAAAT
Source organism: Cocos nucifera (assembly GCA_006176705.1). NCBI lineage: Eukaryota > Viridiplantae > Streptophyta > Magnoliopsida > Arecales > Arecaceae > Cocos > Cocos nucifera. Next base: position 552,346 of record QRFJ01000942.1, on the reverse strand, counting down.
TCTTTCCTCTTTACAAAATAGCTAAGTTAAGAAATGAAATTAATCAATTTTATCAATTAGAGGGTGAATCATTCTGGAAATATCTAGACTGTTTTAAAAATCTCTTAAGCCAATGCCAACATCGTGGGATAAAAATTTGGAGGTTGTGCCAAACTTTTTTATGAAGGTTTAGAATCAAATTCTAGAACTGTGCTAGAGTTGATATGCTAGGACCAATTCATGTATAAGCCAACTAATGAGGCCTGACAATTATTAGAGGACTTAGTAGAAAAAAGTCTATAATGGGAGATAACTAGGAAAATAGACAAACCCACACCAAGAAGAGTAGGGATACACTATGTCCAAACTTTCCTAGCTGATTTTGCAAGCCTAGCCCATAAAGTTGAGGCCTTAGAATTATAGAGATCAATCAATGTAAACCAAATGTCTGCATTTATGTGCAATAGCTGTAGTGCACCAGACCATATCATAGAAGAGTGTCCCCTCCTGATGAACCAGACTGATAATGATTATGCACAGGTGAATGCAGTATATCAAAGATCAAAAAATAACCCCTATGCATCCACTTATAATCCAGGATGGAGAAACCACCCCAATTTCTCATGGTCACAAGGTCTAAATGTAGGAGATCCTAGCTTCAACCAGTCAAATCCAAGGCCTAACCTTACACTAAACAACCCACCAGGCTTTAATAATAATGAAAAGAAATTAGACTCTTTAGAAAAAAGCCTAGAAAACCTATCAAAATCAATGGCTGATAATGCAACTATCCTTAATACTTTTATACAAGCCAATGGTCAGTTGCTAACAGCAAACGCACAAGCAATAGCTCATTTAGAAATGCAATTAGGATGGTTAGCTACTATTATGAGTGAAAGAAAAAAAGGATAGATTACCAAGTCAACCTAAGACTAACCTTAGAATCTAAAATAATTAAAAACCTCAGCAACAAGCCCGTATTAATCAACTAAATGCTATCCATACATTAAGATCTAGAAAATAAACAGACAACCAAGTGGGTACATCTGAAGCACTAGAAGAAGAAATAAAAGATTCACCATTTGAACCAATACCTGAATAGGACCAGTTTGAAGAACCTAAAAAAGTAGAACCTAATCCATCAGCAGAGCCCGCACCAGAATTAGTTGGACCAATACCTAAGATTGTAGCACCCTTTTCTAATAGATTAAAGTCCAATCGAAATTCAGCCCAACTAGATAAAATCCTGGAAGTCTTTAAGCAAGTGAAAGTAAATATTCCTTTATTAGATATGATCCAACAGGTTCCATTATATGCTAAATTTCTTAAGGACTTATGCACTAGGAAAAAGACCACCAATGTACCTAAGAGAGCTTTTCTGGTAGCTAATATGAGTTCATACCTATCAAATCATGTGCCAGTGAAATATAAAGATCCAGGATCTTCCACTATTTCTTGCATCATTAGAAAAATCCTCATTAATAAGGCTCTATTAGACTTAGGGGCGAGTGTCAATATACTACCTTATTCAATTTATGAAAAGCTAGAATTAAGAAAATTAAAGCCTACATGAATGAATTTACAATTAGGAGATCGATCTTTGAAAGTACCAAGGGGAATAGTAGAGGATGTATTAATTAAGGTTGGTAATTTTAGCTACCCAGTGGATTTTGTGATTTTAGAAACTGAACATGTAATAAATTCAGATGGCCATATCCTAGTTATACTAGGTAGACCATTTCTAGCCACAGCCAATGCCCAAATCAACTATCGAAATGGTCTAATAAAACTTTCTTTTGGTAATATGATCACGGACTTAAATATTTTTAACCCATCTGAAACAAAACAAGTAAGTGACCTCAACTTGGTATAGGATAATGTTTATGAATCCATTGACCTAAGTGATGAAAAATCTGACATGGAACTATGGGCAAATCAGAACTATAAAAAATTCGAAGAGATCAATGATTTAACTATAGTCAATATGGAACTTAGATGAAAGCCTCCAGTTGAACAATTGTCTAAGCCATTAGTGCAGGAAACACCTAAGATAGAATTAAAAATACTCCCTAAACATCTGAAATATGCATACCTAGGTCCATCAGAAATCTTGTCGATAATTATTCCAGCAGACCTAGATCCTATACAAGAGGGAGAATTATTGACTATCCTAAAGAAAAACAAAGAAGCATTAGGATGGACCATGACTGATTTAAAGGAGATTAGTCCCTCAATTATTCAACATAGAATTCATCTATTAGAGGATGCTAAGCCAAAAAGAGATCTCCAAAGAAGTCTAAACTCAGTCATGAAAGAGGTTGTAAAAAAAGAAATAATAAAACTCCTTGATAATGGAATAATGTATCCAATCATAGATAGTTCATGGGTAAGCCCAGTACAAGTGGTACCCAAGAAGTCACAAGTTACTATAATCTAAAACGATAACAATGAATTGATCCTAACAAGAGTTCAAATTAGATGAAGGATTTGCATCAACTATAGGAAATTAAATACAGCCATCCGAAAGGACCATTTTCCTTCATCTTTTATAGACTAAATGTTAGAAAGACTAGTAGGGCATGACTTTTATTGCTTTATGGATGGATATTTTGGATGTAACCAGATTTCTACAGTCCCTGAGGATCAAGAAAAGACTATCTTTATCTGTCCATATGGAATCTTTGCTTATAAACACATGCCCTTTGGATTATGTAATGCACCAGCTACTATTTAAAGGTACATGACTAGCATTTCTTTAGACATGGTAGAATGATTTTTTAAAATTTTTTTGGATGATTTTTTGATCTTTGGATCTACCTTCTCTGAATGTCTATATCATCTTAGATTAGTTTTAGAAAGATATAAGAAGTAGCATCTAGTGTTAAATTATAAAAAATGCCAGTTTATGGTTAAGGAAGGCATAGTCCTTGATCATGTAATTTCAAAATGAAGTATAGAAGTAGATAAAGCCAAGGTAGATTTAATTGAAAACCTTCCACCATCCAGATCAATAAAAGAAATTCGTTCTTTTCTTGGACATGCTAGTTTCTATAGATGATTTATCAAGAATTTTAATAAAGTGGCTCAACCATTAACTAACCTATTAGCCAAAGATGTCAAATTTGACTTCATACATGAATGTCTCGAGTTCTTTGAAAGTCTAAAGAAAGAATTAACCTCGGCCTCAATTATTCATCCACCTATATGGACTCAACTTTTTGAGCTCATATGCGATGCACCTAATCATGCCATAGAGGCTGTTCTAGGTCAAAAGATTGATAAGCAATCTCGAGTGATCTATTATGCTTGTAGGACCTTAAATAAAGCACAACTTAATTACTTAACTATTGAAAAGAAATTTTAAGCTGTGGTATTTGCTTTAGAAAAAATTAGGTCCTGCTTAGTGGGTTCTCATGTAATTATCTATACTGATCACTCAGCTATTAGGCACCTTTTCTCAAAGAAAGATGCTAAGGCACGTCTAATTAGATGGATCCTACTTTTGCAAGAATTTGATCTAGAGATCAGGGATAATAAAGGTACAGAAAATATAATGGTAGATCATTTATCTCGTCTAGCAATCGCACCAACTAAAGATATACCGTTAATGAGTTCTTTCCTGATGAACAATTATTATCAGTAACATCAAAACCATGGTATGTGACATAGTAAATTTCTTAGCCACCAGCCAAATTCTATGCGCTGGACCACTTAGGACAAGAACAAATTTTTTTCTCAAGTAAAGTATTTTATTTGGGATGATCCATATTTATTCAAATAATATCCTGACCAAATCATAAGAAGCTATATCCCTGATAATGAAGTTAGGAGCATTTTATCCTTTTGCCATGACCAAGCCTATGGTGGTCATTTTGGAGTTATAAAGACTGCAGCTAAAGTGCTCCAATGTGAATTTTATTGGCCTAACCTATTTAGAGATGTCCATGAATACTATAAAAGTTGTGTTATGTGTCAGCAAATAGATCGAATTACAAAGAAAGATATGATGCTTATGAACCTAATTTTAATTATAAAAATTTTTGATGCATGGGGAATAGACTTTATGGGACCATTTTCAAAATCTTTTGGAAATGAATACATCTTTGTAGCCATTGATTATGTATCCAAGTGGGTAGAGATAGTACCATGCAAGATCAATGATAGTAGGATTATTATCAAATTTTTTAAAAAGAATATCCTATCCCGATTTGGTACTCCTAGAACTATTATCAGTAATCGTGAAATACACTTCTGTAATCGATCTTTTGCATCACTGATGAAGAAGTATAATATTACCCATAAAGTATCCACATCCTATCATCCATAAACGAGTGGGTAAGTTGAAGTTTCTAATCTTCAAATTAAGTTGATTTTAGAAAAGACAGTAAGCACCAATAGAAAAGATTGGTCTTTAAAACTAATAGATGCACTTTGGACATATCGCACAGCTTTTAAGATCAACTTAGAAATATCTCTATATAGGCTTGTATTTGGTAAAGCATGTTACTTTTTGGTAGAATTAGAACATAGGGCAATGTGGGCCATTAAACAACTAAATATGAACTTGGATGTAGCTGGTGATATGAGAAAATTATAAATTAATGAACCTGAAGAAATTAGCAATGAAGCCTATAAAAATGCCAAAATTTATAAAAAAAGAACTAAAGCTTTTCACGATTAAGTAATTAATAGAAAATCTTTTATATCTGGATAAAAAGTTCTTCTATACAATTCTAGGTTATACCTATTTTCAGATAAATTAATATCTTGATGGACTGAACTGTATATAGTTAAGAAAGTCTTCTCATATGGGACCATAGAGATTGAAAATCTAAGTAATGGTGTTACTTTTAAAGTTAATGGACAACGACTAAAATCTTTCTTGGAACTATCCACTGAATCTAATAAAGAAGGTTCTTTACGAACCTATTTACTTGGATTAATTTTTGGATAAGTCTGACTGAAGACATTAAACTTAGCGTTTACTGGAAGACAATCCAAATTTTTATATTTAATATTTTTTTAATTTTTTGGTTTACTTTTCTTTTAGGAATAAGTTAGGAAGAGAACTACAAACCCATGCTGAATAAAGAACAATTAAAATCTAAACCAAGCCAAGAATATACTAAATCAGGTGAACTCTTTTCTTATTATCTTTCTATCATTTATCACACTCTATTTCTTTCCTCCATTGAGGATAATGAAAATTAGTTGGGGCAAAGGCTAAACAAAAATTTTAAGTCCTCAAATATGGTGATAATTAGTTATATGTATCTGATCTCGTTTTGATTTGAAATTTTTCAAGCATTTTAATCGATGATTGATTAATGATCTAGAAAATTTTTAAAATATCGAGGAGTAAATTATTAAAAAATTTAATAAATGGTTAGGTCTAGAATAGAATAAATTTTTAAGTGATTCTAAAATCTTCTTCCAAGCCTTTATTCAATAAAAAATTTACTTTATGTGGGTATGAGTGAAAAAAGTTTTAAAAAATTATTAAAAAAAAGAGAGAGAAATAAAGAGCAAGTTCTAAATATTGATCTCTCACTAAGTAATCGGATTTCATTACTCAAGTAAGCAATATTATTCATGTCAAAAAGTGGGCAATATGAAGAAGCTTGTTATACAATTAGTTTTAACTTGTAGCTTATTTAACTCGAGTCAGTAAGTTCGAGGGGTGTTCTACATCTAATGCCCTAAAGTTAACTAGTTTGGAAGTCATTGATCCAAAGCTCACTATAAGAATCAGATAGAAAATTTAAGAGGTTAAAATATTGCACTAGTTGTATATAAAGAAGAAAAAAAATTCTAGTCCATATTAAAGATTGAGGATTTAAAGAATAAAGCTGGGAAATCAGTCAAAGAAAAGCTTTAAAATTTTATATTTTTTACTTAACTACTATTTAGGATAAAATTAATAATCCGATAATGTATTTTTTAAATCTTTAATTAAGTATTAACTAACTTTAAGGTGACCTGAATAAACTTTCACATCTTATCAAGTCAGTACATACTTCTAATTTTTTTTTTACTCGAGGATGAGTAAAACTCAAGTTGAAAGAATATAATAATTATCATAAATTAATAAATAAAAATAATAAATAATAAAATATTTGATATTTATTTTAAAAATTGATATTTTTATTATTTTTTGTAGGAAAGAAGTTCATCAATGTGAAGAGCTCGATTTATAGATTCTAATGTAATAAATTTTACTTAAATCAAAGCTAAAATGAAAAAGTATGAAGTCCAAAAGTTTAAAATAAAAGAAAAAAAAAGATCGTGCATGATGGACCGACCGATCGATCTATGGAACAGGCGTGGACCGCCTAGCTCAGTAGGCGTGGCAAATCAGTGTGTGACACATGACGAACCTAGATCGCTAAGAGGTCTATAGCAAATCCATCGGGGCTCATGGGGGCACTTTCATCATTTCGGATGGCACGACAGGCAGTGATTGGGTGCGGTCTTCATTGCACCCGGTCCATGATGGTTTATGGCTACAGTTTTGCACAATCCAACGGTCCTCATCGCTCTTGGTCGGCATCCAATAGCTAAGACTTATTCCTAGTTTGATTAGGACTTAGGCTTTACCTAAGCACACCATCCAACGACCGAAAATTCATCCAAACAGAGATTCGATGGCTAGAATTAATCCAGAGGGTTGATCAGGGGGTTTAGCAGCTAATCTTGATGATTTTTAAGTTGGTTTTGGATCGTTTGATCATAGATCAATGATCAGAACTTTTTAGAGTGTTTGAAATCGATCCAGACTTGGTTTTGACTTCGAAAATAGCTTTGAAGACCCTATTTCCTCCGCTATTTAAACACTCTTACTCCCACATCTAAGACCAAGTTTTCTATGCCAAAAATAGAGAAAAATAGAGTTTTTTCTCTCTTTTCTATCTCTCTTTCTCTTTTCTCCTTCTTTCTTCTTCCAACCTTCAATCAAAGGAGCTCTGAAGATGCCGGGAGCGAGCAGATTGTCAACCATACGCGGCTAAGGAGCTAAATTCTGGGAGAGTAGATGAAATCTTCTGACATAGGTTGTAATTTTTTTTCTTTATCTTTTGTAATTATTTTTTATGTAAACATGTTCTCCTGCTTAGTCCTTAATAAAATTTATCTTTTTATGTATGAGATCCTGATTATTTGATATATTATTAATTAATTTAAGATTTAAATAAATTATATTCATTAGGATGGATTGTGATTGGTAGATACAATCCATACTTAATTTAATAATTTATTTTAGAGAATAATCATTAAAAGATATGTTATTAATTTTTAAGAATTAAAGTATTGAATAATTTATGATTTCATAGAGATGGATCATTATCAAAAGATATAATTCATGCTCTAAGAAAATAAATTATAATCATAACTAAATTATTAAAAATAATAAATTTTTATATTAAAAAGAATTACCACAACCATGCTGAAGATGAATTCGAAATTCTAGAATAATTCTCATTAATTCAAAAATTCTAATTAATTAAGTTTTGGCTTTTTTTTATTTTTATTTTAATTTGCTAAACTCTCAATTTACTCTCTTTAATCTACTTATTTAAATTTCTATTTTAAAATTAAATTAAAAATTTTATTTTTAATTAAAATTGAATATAACTTAACCTTCAATCTTCAAAAAAATCGATATCTGACTCACCACTATTCTAAATATTAAAATCGGATCTAATTTTTATCTATTGCTTTAATGACAAGCAGTTAGAAGATTTCACCAACTCATAGCTAATAATTGGACAAGTCAAGGACGAATATGAAGCCCGCATCCCGACTATGGTAAAATACCTTCAAAAAGTAAAAAATCTCGTATCGATTTTCTAACATTTTGAGATCTCCTACATCCTAATAAGATCCGATGCACTCTCTTGACTTCGAGCCACTTTTATCGAGTATCTCAACAGTCGAGTATTGATAGAGTCGATGAAGTGTTGCAAATAAATAAGGAACCAAGTTGGATGGATCCAATCATCCAATATCTTATTGATGGAACCTTGCCTGAAGATCCTTCGAAGGCCGGCATCTAAGGTGGATCACTTCACAATGTCTTATTAAGCGGATGTCTCTACAAAAGATCATTTTTACTCTCTCTACTCAAATGTTTTGGGCCAACCGACGCCAACTATGTCCTTCGAGAAGTCCATGAAGAGATTTGCAAAAATCACTTGGGGGACAAATCATTGGCCTATAAAGTTCTACAACAGGGATATTATTGGCCCACCATGAAGAAAAACATGGTTGATCTTGTTCAAAGATGCGATCCATTTTAGAAATATACTAACATCCAGCATCAACCAGCTAGCCATCTGACATCCATCATTGTGCCATTACCATTCGCACAATAGGAAATGGATATTCTTAGTCTTTTTCCTCTGACATCTGATCAAAGAAAATTTTTGGTGGTTGCAATGGATTACTTTACCAAATGGGTTGAAGCCAAACCATTGATATCAAATTACTGAAAATAAGTTAGAAGACTTCATTTAAAAGTTAATCATATATCGATTCAAATTACCGCATACTATAATCACCGACAACGATCGATAGTTCGATAATCAAAATTTTAGAGAATTTTGTGTGAAGTTTCATACTATGCATAAATTCACATTTGTTAGCCATTCTTAGTCAAACGATGAAGCAGAAGTCATGAATCAGATAATTTTATATGAACTTAAGACATGGTTGAATGAAGCAAAAGGCCTTTGGATGGATCTCCTCCATGAAATTCGGCAAATGGCTGCATATTAACAAAGAGTCATCCGTTATTACAATATAAGGGTCAAATCGAAGGCATTTTTTCTTGGAGATTTGGTCCTAAGAAAAGCAGAAGTCTCAAAACCTTTGGATCAAAAAAAATTATCTTCAAATTGGGAAGGACCAAATAGAGTGATCAAAATTCTTCGTCTGGGCGTATATTGACTAGAGATTCTCGATAGAGCGACTATTCCATGAACATAGAATGTGGACAATTTAAAAATATACTATCAATGAAGTTATCTAAGTATTATTTTCTCAACAAAATGATTGGACTCCAACTTTTCTTCAATAATTTGACTGAGTAATGTTTGACCAATGATATGTTGTCCAAAATGGCATCCGATCGACAAGCAGTCGAACGAGAATAGCTGACTGCCAGCCAATCGACAAGTGCTAATTCTACATTGTCGACGTATAGTCGGTCGATATCTTCTATTGACTTATAATCGGGCATTCAAATAGACTGACTTATAATCAAACAAGTCAACTCCACAACTTTGATTAATTAAAAAATTTTGCCAACTCAGCTATGGCTGAGCGAAGCATCATGCCAACTTAGCCCCAACTGAGCGGAATATTATGCCAACTCAACCAAGGTTGAGAGGAATTCTATGCCCACATCATTTCAACTTAATGAAAAATATACCAACTTGACTCTAGTCAGTCGAAGGATATTCGGCTAACTCCTGTTTATCAAATATATAAGAACTTCATGCCTAACTCTAATTGATTGAAACTCGGTTAGATGGCAAGTTTGACAATCACTCCTACTACAGTTCAACATTTGGTAAGCGGATCGATATTCGGCTACCGATTAAAGAACAAAAGATAACACTTAGAAAATTTCAACACATAGGAAACTTCATACGTAGAAAATTTTTTCTCTTCATTCACATTTAAAACTATTGCAAAATTTGGCCAAAGCTTAATTACAAGATTGGATTTTACTCGACCACAAAGATAAAGAAAAAAAATCTATAATATTTATGTCAATCAACGATCGACATCATCTATCGCTATCGACTCTGTGACAGCCAATGTTGAAGCAAGTTCTTTGAAAGTCGGAGGAGGCTCTAAAGTGGCATCTCTAGAAGTTGAGATAGGCTCTGCAGCAGTTGGTGCTTCTTCAGTCAGTGCCTCATCAGTTGGAGCTTCTTCAGTCGGAGAAGCGATGGCTTCATTCGATTCATCGTGGACTCCGGAACAATAATACGACTCAGATCTAGATCTAGATAGATCTTACCAACCGCATCCCTGTCGTCTTCATATCTTGTCCAGTAGGATACATCGCCGCCTTCGAGTATCTCATTCTTGAAGTCCTTCGAGCTTCGAAATTCTTTGATGGCCTGCTTCCGTGCCCAACTGAGTGCCGCCTGTGCCGACTTCACTTCCAATTCAGAATATTGGAGTTTCTTCCACTACTCCAATTCCCTGACACGACCATCACGCTCCTTTCGAAGCTGACTGATGTTATGTCTTTTTCTTCAAATTTGAGACTTATGAGTCTCAATAATTCATTCGACCATTTCTAGATCAGCCCAAGCTGACCCCAATTCGGCATGCACCGACTCCAATTTGGTATGCGCCGAACCTAAATTGGTGCGAGCTAATTCTAATTCGGCCTTTAGTCGAGAGATTTCTTCTTCTTGCTTCTTCTCCTCCACCACTTCTTTGTCTGTTCGATGGTGGCTTGGAGGTGTTCAACGGTAGCAACCTTCTCTTACATGGCTGCGGTCATTTTGTTGGACCATGCCTGATGTATGTTGGTGAAGGCTCAGAACCTTTTCTCTAATGCCGTCACATCATGCGCCACCTGAAGAGAAAGAAGAAATGAGTTTAAAAAAATGAGAGACATTGACGCACCGCAATAAGCAATGAATAGAAAAAAGAGAACATGTCAGCCATAGTCCAACCCTTTTGACTCTCCTTATCAGTTGGAAGAAGGATGGCTTCAATCAGCTATTTTGCTAGCACCAGATTTGTTAGAGCTGACTCTCCAATAGGAACCTGGATATTGATAGACTCTGTAGAACCACTTGGAGCCTCACTCCCAACGGAAGCTACCGGGGCCTTCCCTCGCCTTTGACTTGCTGACCGCTCAACTTGGGCTGACATCCATTCAGGTGTGAGCGATGTTTGGGATGTTGTTGGCCGCTGGTCTGTTGATCCAACTTCAGGCATTGAAGGAGCCTGAGATACAACTGGCTCGATAGAAGCAATCGATGCCTCCATGACCACTACGTCATCATCGTCTGGCTCTTCAACTATCGGACGAACGGTATTCGATGGAGCTTGAGTTGATGTGAGAGCCGCTGGAGCCACCAATGCAATGATCGCTTCACCAGTAGCCCCCAAAATTGCTATCGATGGAGGAATATCAGTCCGACCTATTGCCGTCGATGGTGTATCGATCGGGCGGGCAACCATTGATGGATCATCGAGTCGACTCTTCTTCGACCCTCTCAACGACCCAGCATCGGCAATCGACTTTCTCTTGCCCATGAAGCGATGAACATTGGCTGCTAAAACTGATGTCGAAGGACACATAGCTGCAAACAAAAATAAAATTAGTCATAAGTCATAAATCAAGTGAAAATAAAGATCCTAAAAAGTTACTTCGAACTATACCAATGGTCGGTGCTGGACCAAGTCCAACATTGTACAAAGCCTGATTGGTCAGCAACTCTCCTTGCGATAGGACTTCCATATCCCGCAACTTAAGAAAGTCCTCTCAATTGACAGCATCGACCTGATTGTTGTCATTCAGACTAGTATTCGGGGTTCTTCAAATGAAGGAAAAGGCCCAAGATAAAGAAGCAACAAAGTAAAATTGGGTTTTTCAATCATGGATGGATGAAGAAAGATCGAAAATGAAGGACAGACTCTTCCTCGGAGTAAAAAACCACCAACCCTTGGCTTTAGGACAAGGGTAGAGTATGAAAAAGGATTGGAAGAGTGACAACTGAGGAACGGTCAGGATGGAATGATGCAACAAAGTGAATGAGATGAGGAGCCGAATGGAATTCGACTCGAGTTGAGCCGGATAGACTCGATAATAGTCCAGGATGTTCTGAATGAAATTCGAGACTGGAAAACGAATACCCTACTTAAGATTTTCTACATAGAAGGCAACTTAGCCCATAGATGGAGAAGTCACCCGACCATCCAGACCAGGCGCAAATAATCAAAACTGCTCCAGGATATGATATTGCTCTTGAAGATGACTAACAGCAGAATCGATCAGTAAAGAAACCTCCACTACTAGATCCAAAGAAAAAGTCCTACTTTCTCCTACCCTCGACTTACCCCTAGCGGCCATTACTAACGGTGAAGAAAGGTTCCAAGGAAGAAGAGAAGAACGAAGAAATCTAACCTAAAAATTAGAAGGAAACCAGACAAATTGTAGAGACAAGGAGAAAGGAAAAACTCTGAACAACACAATGACTCATAGTTGCAGCAGGAAGTTTCAAAATGAGTGAAGGTAACCCTATATATAAAAATTACCAATGGTCAAGATGAATCTAGGATCACCCAGATTTTGACACGTGGCGATATCTGGATCGGCCATCAATTGGACGTTTGATGCACCAGCGCCTAGATCATGCCACATCATCACTATTTATGGGAGCATTTGGAACTCAACAATTATTCGACGTGTCAACAATGGATTGAGCTGAACTCAAATTGATCGAATCATCAGGCTATCAAATCATCTTTTTGCTGAACGTGCTAGTGATGGTTGGACGATCATCGAAATAATAAAACAATCTAAAAGTTTTTCGACTTACGAAGCAATCATTAGTGCTCAACAATGCCAGTCCACATGACAAGTCACATGCCCTTCCACTATTGAACTCAAGAGTGGGGGGCAACTGTTGGGGTTATTGATTTTGCTTCCCCCAATTTGACATTTATTCTATGACTTATAATTGGAATCATCGACTGATAGTCAGAATCACCGACTGAATGATGGATAACATCCAACCTTCAACTGGAGTCTGATTTCGTCAACTATAAATTAAAAAATAAAAGTCAGGCAACTCACCGTTAAATAAACCGACTATCAACCAGCCTCCATGCTCGACTCATGCTTGGTAACCAGATTGGCAACTGACCAGATTAGCAAGCCAATTGATAGTTGGTAACTTTTAACCAGCTTTTCTAATAAACAAGATGACTTAGACAACTGACTGATCGCCAATCAACAGTTAATCGGTATAATAATGATACCAACATATAGTCATTGTAAGGTTTACTAATATATAGTTGGCATATTATAAATTGCCAGTATAAAGTATGCATAACCGTAATTCGTAGAGTTTAACTACTCATCCCACGATCATATAACACCAGAAGAAGCGGGACCTACATGCCTAATCATTATAAATGGTTATCAATGATTTATCTATAAAAGGGAGGTAAACAAACGATATGAGGAAGACTATTTTGGGCTATACTCTGCTAATTTTAATTCTACTTACCTATTCGACCATTCCTCCCCTAACTTAAGCATCAAAGGATCTCCATTGGAAATGCTTCTGGTTAAAGTCGACTTCTTTTGCAGATGATCTTTTTTGACGACAAGCGCATCAAAGGATTGGCTGCAACAGGAAGAAGATGAAACCGGAAAACCTGTAAGAGAAAAACTGAAAGCACAATCTTTAAACAAAGAAAAGATGCGATAAGAATATTAAAAAATGTATTTTTCATCTAAGGGAAGTTGCCGCAATGAAATAGCATTTGGATTTTAAACATGAAGCATGGTGGAGGAAATCGAAATAGTGATATAATAGAAGAAAGCAGAGTATCTAATAGAGAAAAGAAATATTTCAGCGGCTTCCAAAATTTAAAGCAACACAAAATCAGCATTGAAATCCATTGACAATAGTGAGAATCAATGACATGATTTACCAGGAACATGATAAAATAGATAAAGGGATACAACCATTGTTAGAAACAATGAATAAAATGTTAGAACATAGTCTATTATATGAAAGCGAAGCAACAAATATAACAAAACATTAGGTTCTAGCAAAATTTTGTCTCAATTTTTTTCTCATTAAAGAGAAAGAAAAAGATGACGGTAATGTGTGGCAAGCTACAAATGAAACACCTCCATAGAGAACAAGAAAGAAGATGCGGTCGGCTTCAGAAAAACAGTTGGAGCAAGTTTATCTAGGATTATGAAGGCCCATTATTATCTAATTGGAGGGGAGAGAACAAGAAAACCTTCTAAACCTTGCTACCTAAAAGGGAAGAGAAATGAAGAATGATAAAATAATATGAGAGGATACCAGAGCTAGAGCTACGGAGACCAAGATCAGACTACAGTCAAAAGGAGCAGGGAAGGAAGGCCTGCATTGTTAAGGAGATACAGATCTTAGGATTTAGCACTTGGCCTATTTTATCTATGATATTTGAATGCTAAAGTGAAACAAAGCATTCAAATTGGACAGGAAATAAATAAGAATTGCATTGGAAACAAAAAAGAATAATATTTAACTTAGTAAAAGTGCTAAACAAGTGAATTGAAATGGTCTACTTAAAACCAGGATATTAAAACAATAAAGATATCGTGATGTTAGATAGTTGTTATCCTTTTACATTATTATCATACTGGGAAGATAGATAATAGCTTCAACTTCTTATCAAGAAGATATATCTTTCACAGGTAAGTATCTATAATTATTGTACATGTGGAGAAAACTATCTAACCTCAGTTACCTAATGAGTTGGAATAAATTGACCTGACGATGACGAGCTAATAGAATGTATTGGCAAACCCTCAGGATCATTAGATGCATCACTCAAACGAAATTTTCAAATAATCAATGAAATAATATTTTCATATTTGAAATAATTTTTAGATTTGAATACATTGTTATGTACCTATGTAGTATGAAATGGTGGGACATGCATCCCATATGATTTGGGTTCTCGGTGATATTGGCTTTGAAGGTTTTCTATAATTTGTCGCATGGAAGATGGCTCAACACGTATCTGGGCATATTTATCATCAAAATCAATATTCTTTTGAATAACAGTACTCAACTTTTCCTCTACTTTCCTAAGCTTTTCTCTATCTTGTATAGCATTCTTCACGTACTCAAAATGACTTGTTTTGCTCCATAGATCACTAGGTGCTACATCCTTTTCTACCATACAAGTTTTTTCATGTCTCTCACATCCAAAAACTTTCAAGTATACATCATCAAAAGCAATCCCATGCTCTATTATATCAGGCCTCTGTCTAGCTACCATGCGTTCATGAAGCTTTCACTGTCATATATAACAATCATTGATTTAGTAACCATTTATTGAATACAATGACAATAAATCTAAAACAACATGGCCATAAGATAAAAAAACAATTATCTCTGCTGCATGCTATTCACGGACCTTTGATTATGCTAATGTATTAATATAAAAAGCTCAACTCTTGTAGGCTGCAAGCCATCAGGCCTCTTTTGTGCCAACAAAATTTAATTATTATTGTAGTACAATTGATATATGCATATGTCAAATAGTATAGAAGAAATTATAGGTTTAATAACTAATAATTTGAAGTATCTCTTGATGGATGATTGTGGCAAAGCTTTTGACTCCTGCAGTATATGTCATCTTTTGCATTGTGTGATTGTTCCTATTGTTTTCACTATATTTTTTTATGAATAATAAAGTTTTAGAAATTGATTATATGTTAAATTCATTAATAAATGTATGCGCTACTTTATAATTATCTTCTACAAATATGCATGCCATTGGTCTTGGAAACCTTTGGTTCTATGCATACAGCATTTCTTTTCTTCTCACCGTCTCATGTACATCAAAGTACTATCATTTTTTCAATCCTTCTAATTTGTGGAAGAGAAGATATATAGGCTCCAATCTTTGGCTATTAGGTAACTTACTCTAGAACATATATAATATAAGAAAAATGACCGTAATTTGAACCAAAATCTTACAAGTTAAAGATTTACATGTTCAAGGCATTAGTGGAAGAATACTAAAAAAAGACTAAAGCATATGAATGATATAAACTACATTAAAAAATAATTGGAATACGCGACATACTAGCCTATCAACCATATTTTCTCCTTTAGGTTCAATTGCACTGCTCTCCAATCTGTGTATGTAATAAGAGTTAGAGAGCAATTGTGCCTAAGACGTTAAGATACTTTACTGCATTTTTTGCTAGAAGCTAGCTTGTAAATTAATAATTAGGTGCTCACTGGATTTCCATAAATCAACACATCATATAGGCCCCCATTTTCTCTTCCTATTAACTACATATTATATTCAATATCACATATATAGACATACAAATAGTTAGATTCTGTAATGACAATATAAATAATGCTAACATTTAAAAGTTTAAATTATGAATCTGAATAGAACATAATTTATTCAAAAATTTGTACTAGTTGGTTGCTGTGTGGGCAACGGATTTGCGGTACTTCATTGGGCCTGATGATTGATACTTTGAGAGGGTTGTTATTTGCATGTATATTGTGTATGGTTGCTAGGTAGATGATGTGGGCTATTGCTAGGCTCTATTAGAACATTAGGTTGCTGGCTAAAATAATTGCTCATAGATTGCATCGGTATGTTGGCCAGACATTTGCATGGCATGACGAATATGTCTAAGCATCCTGTAACAAAATTATATGTTAGACGTGTAAAAGAAAATGAATTTAATGTCTAATTAATCTAATTCAAAAGAATTAGAAGATAATAGAAATGTATAAATTGAAATTCATGATTATAAAAAAAAAATGGATAAATTGAATTTATTTTATTAAGATATAAAAAAGTTAGGCCAAATTAGACAAAAGTATTATCATCTAGATATTTGTTTACAAACGTAATTGTAAGAAAACAAATAAAAGTTGCAATTCTTTCGTTCATTTTTTTAAGCAATTATGATATAGATATTCAATCATCCTCATTGCCACCTAGCAAGTAACTATTATCTTCTCTTACAAAAGTACTAACAAAAGATGATCATGAAGAGGTGATGGGGACATGGAGAAGAAGATGTAGGAGAAAAAGAGATGAGGATAACTCACATGATCTCATAATGGAGAGACAATGAGAGGCAATGTGATTTTGTACCCAAAAAAGTCGCAAAGGATGAGAAGGAATTGACAATTGTGAAATATGTTCAGGGTTTACTCCAAAAAAAAAAAAAAAAAAATCGTATGTAGAAGATGAGAAGGGATGTGCAAAGAAAGAGTGATCCAATTAATTAGGAATATTTTAGGTTAGTTATAACTCTTTTAAAAGATTAAAAAAATTAAGACTCCTGTGTGCAAGACTTTAATTTTTTGTATAAAATTTATGCATGGATTTTTCCCAACGGACTGAAAAATTGCTGGGATAAAATGGACTTCCCCCAACGGCTTAAGAAAATCACCGGTATGACAAAAACTTTTCCAGCAATTTGACCTGGCTACCGGACAAAATATAGAGACAAGCATACCACCCGACGATGTTATACAAACACGCTGCTTAAAGTGTCCTTATAGCAACGATGTTTTACTTCCGCCGGTAAAATTATGCTGCTTTTTCCAATGGGTTAAGAAAATTGCTTGTATAATAGGAACTTGCCCGACAATTTAACTTTGATCGCTGGACAAAATATAAAGACCACCAAGTATCTCACAATAATGCTTTTTTACATTCGTTGGTAAAAATTTGCTGATGTTTTCTTTAATAAAAACTTTCTTAGCAATTTGACCGGACTGTTCGACAAAATATAAGGACCTTAAAGTATCTTATAATAGTAGTTTTCTAAATTTATTAGTAAAAATCAGCCGATTTTATCAGTGGTTAAAAAAATTCACTGGCATAATAAAAACTTTTCCAACAATCTGACCTGACCGCTGGACAAAATAAAAGACCAATATACTATTCTGGTGCTTTTGTACAGACACTAACTAAAGTGTCTTATAGCAATAGTTTTTGACATCCAGTAGTGAAAACCTACTGCTTTCCCAAGTAGATTAAGAAAATCACTGGTATAACAAAAGCTTTCCTCCCATTCTGACTTGACTGCTAGACAAAATATAAAGACCAATATACCATCCAGCGCTTTTGTACAAACGCTGCTTAAAATGTTTGAAAGCAATGGTTTTTAACATTCCCTAATAAAAACTAGCTACTTTCCCCAGTAGATTAAAAAAATCACAGGTATAACAAGATCTTTCCCAGCAATATGATCTGACAGCTAGACAAAATATAAAGACCAATATAATATCCCGGTGCTTTTGTATAAGACTGCTTAAAGTGTCTTATAGAAGCCATTTCTTATATCCACTAGTAAAAATCTGCTGCTGATTCTCTAATTTCTTGTAGTGAGGGATCCATTAACTAGGAATGCAAATTTGGGGTTAATAATATATGCTTGGATTGACATAATAAATTTCCCATAGAATCTGAAATATCTTAGCATAATAATCATAATATCCCAAAGGACTATCAAATGCATTTTCCATGCTAGTTTGATGACCATTAAGGATTTGTTTCAAGTAGCATTTACTAATGAATGCATTATTTCCTAAGCTAATAGTATGCTTTCTAAAATTCGATAGCTTGGAATAAATACTCCTTTCCCGAAGGGGAGATTAGAGTGGGTAAGATAGGTTTGAGCTGATTTACTAGTGTTTTTGCTACAATCTTGTAAAGGGTATTACACAAGCTAATTGGCCTAAAGTTGGTGATTTGAAGTGGATTGGGTTCTTTGAGTATCGGTATAATAAAGCTCTCTTTCGAGGAATTAGGCATGGAAGGATGACATCGGACATAATCACGTACCAGAATAACGAGGGAATCCATTTGGGCGCATTTCACTGATAGCCTCCTAGATCTTATCCTAAGTAATAGCAGCTATAAATTGATCATTTTGTTGCACTTTGCCTGTCAATGGCATTAGTGGTACCTAGGAAGAAATATTTTGATCCTACCTAGCCCATCATTGAATGAAGTGATCAAGGAGTACACCAAATAGCCAATTCATCTTCCACCATATGTCTTGATAGATGTTATAAAATAGTAATTATATCCTCTCTCCTCCGTAGAATTGTAGATCCATGGTATCTGAGATTTTTGCCTCCAGAAAATCTTCTGCATGTTTCAATTGTAGGCTTAGAGGGTAAAAAATAACTACCCATGTTCCACAGGTGACGCAACATTTTCTTCTGCCTCTTTATTTTGTAACTAAAGGACTATTATTTAATTCCTCCTTAGTGTGGAAGAGATCCCCACATGTTGTCAATTCCATCTCCTAATGGCCACCTTAGTATATTATGAAGTAATAATGATAGAGGGACCCTTGAGATGCCCCTGACAATGCTAGGTTCTATGAGCGTCGGCACATGAGAGCCAACATTTTTTGAAGCAAAATAGATTAGGACCAATTGATCGGCGGCCTAGAATAGTAGGTATGATAGGGGCCAATGGTTGGATACATATCATGCAAGATGGTATATATAGCTGGGTTTTAGGATACAATTCGATCCATTGTTCTAAGATAAATGCACGATCCAATTGCTCGCATACTTGGGCTATTCTAAATTGGTGAACGCCCAAATCAATAAGGCCCGCAAATTGGATAAATTCATGAAATTCTCTAATGTCCCTGTCTATATGAAAAGCTCTACCTCCCTTCTTATTTGTTGCATGTAAGATATAATTAAAGCTCTTTAGGA
This sequence comes from Cocos nucifera, assembly GCA_006176705.1. Classification (NCBI taxonomy): domain Eukaryota; kingdom Viridiplantae; phylum Streptophyta; class Magnoliopsida; order Arecales; family Arecaceae; genus Cocos; species Cocos nucifera. Next base: position 532,877 of record QRFJ01000942.1, on the reverse strand, counting down.
ATAGAATGGGCAAGCCTGTTGATTGCATTGCCAATGATGATCATTTTGGTGCCGTATAGCATATACTATTTGTGCTAGCATAAACAACCCCTAACACCCATGAGAAACAGGATTAACCATGCCATAAACCCCCTGATGGTCAACATGTATGAAGATAATTTTGCCGGCATCCTTCCGCCATGCATGCTGCTGCTGCTGCTAGATAGTACTTGTGTTGGAACTACAAAGAACTACCAAAGGGGTCCCACAAGCTGTCGTATTCGTCGTAGGGACCTATAGAGTGTCAGTTTCAAAAAACAAAAAAAAAGACAAATTTTTGGGTATATGTCCTAATCATGTACAAAGGAATGCTTGGCAGCATCCTTGTAATTCCAATGGAGAACTTTTGTTAGGCATAAGAATGAGTAGATGGGAGAACCCTAGAGGTGCCTTCAGACAAACCTACTTGATCAAGAGGCGTGGAGAGGTGAACAGTTAGAATCGGACATGCGTACCCTTCTATTCTCCATTCCCTCGTTAGCCCTTTATCGGTGCCCCTAGCATCAGTTTAATCTGACCAACAAACATAGCATGAGCATCTTCAAGGTTACCAAATGACGGAAGATAAGAGGCCGTACCTTATGGCATTCGATTGATTAGTTGTAGTGCACTCTCCACTGCTTTGGTGGGCTCCTTGTTTAAATTATCTGTTTCTAAGGTTGTATCTGACAGCAATTCATGGCGTGTGAGCAAAGGTTCAGAAGCAACAACCAAAGTGGATGCTGGTTCTAAAGTTTCTAGCTCCTCTACAATAAGAAACTTGGATTATAATGGACACTTGGAATTTAAGTGGACGTGTCCTCTCGTTTAAGAAACTTTATCCAAATTATATAACTCACAAAATTTTACTCTGTAGAAAGTTTGTCTGGTGACACTTGCTAAGTTGTAATGTGCGTTTATTTTAATATTTTGGTAGTAGCTTTTTTTTTAAAAAAAATACTTTTGGAAGAACGATAAGATTGTTGAGAGTGTGCATTCTAGGATTTCTACCAGAGGTCATGGCGGAGTGAGGTTGAGGGGCTCGATTGGAGGCTGGATTTCATCTGTGCATGGGCAAGCTCTAAGTTGAAGAAGGTCAGAAGTCCTAATCGGGCTATTATACAGGTTATGTTAACCCATAAAATGATTTTGATGAATATAAAATATTTAAATATTTATGTATATTAATGATTTACTGATGCGTATTTGAAAATGTTTTAGACAATTAAAATCAAGAAGGTTCAAGCCATTGCCAAAATTGGGAGCTAAAAAAAGTAAATTTTGTGAAGCCAAACAAAATGATAAAAGCCTAGAGTCAATCCCAAATTTCAACAAAACAACTCTAGCAAGCAGGACTCAAGTGGTATGGTTGTATGAGTCAACCCCGAAGATCCTCAAGTTGATTCTTTCAAACAAGATAGAAAATTATATTTTTCAGTTTAGAGCCCGAGTTCATCCCAAAGTTTTTCGAATCCACCCCTAGTCAACTTTAAGTTGATCCTTATTTAGCCAAGTTGACTCTCTCAAACAAATAGAGAGTCATATTTCTCAACCTCGTCCTCGAGTTGACCCCAAGCTATCTCGAGTCGACTCTAAATATAGTTTGAGTCGATCCTAAGTTGATCCGATTTGACTTGACTATGCCTGATAGTTTAATTGATGGATTTATAGAATTTGCAGAAATGTGGAGAAGCTCTCCAATGGCTAGTTTTGGGCTACCAATTAGCAAAAAATCATTTTTGGATCTTCTAAGAGCCTAAAGTGTCAATCAAACTCATTGATGGAGAGAAAAATAGAGAAAGAAGATAACAAAGAAAAAGCCCAAGATTCCTTATGAGCTCATTCAAGAGAGAATGCAATCAATTTACAACCATTAGTCTCTTGAGATTTCAGAGGATTTCAGAAAGAAAAAAAAAGCATTAATTATCAAAATTCTTCAGTGACTTCTTTCATGAGCTTTAATAACATTTTATTTTACTCTTTAAGAGCTTTCTTATAGTATTCATATTCTCTTTCTTATATTTTGCTGTAATAAATTTTAATTAGGATTAAAACTTGAGAAAGAGGTCTATCCAAGTCTTGAATTGGATTATATCTTTGTGAAAATATAGGAGAAGCCTTGGAAAGTGATTTTGGTTGATTTTTGCAGAGAAAATTAATTTGATTATAGGTTGTGTGCCTAAAAAAATAATTTTGCTGGAATCTTGGAGAGATTATAGTAAAATTTTCAAGAAAATATTTGAAAAGTTGATATAGATGCTGAGTTTGATATTAAACCACTATAAAAAAATTATATTTGTATGTATCTTTATTATTTTCATATTGCCCATCACTGTATTTACATAATTCAACTTTTGGTTTATTACTTCTACTGTAGTTTTACTTGTACACTATAGTTTAGTTTATAAAAATTTTAAAGTTTTTAAAAAACCTAATTTACTTCCTCTCTTCTTGGTTGTCTATCTGAGCAATGGAGGTGAGGGAGGCTTGTCTTTGAAAGGAAAGTTGAGCGGTGGGAGAGGTGTTCGAGAGGAAGAGGGGCATTCGTGGCCTCAGATTATGCAAGGAAGTTGAAGGATCAAGTGAAAGCTCTCAGGGTCTTCCGTAAAGGAGATTGAAGCTTTGGAAGAGCATTTCACTCAGGTGTTAGGCTTTCTCAAATGAGGAGATGGAGGTACTTATAACAAGTGGAAGATGGCTTTATTGGGTAAAGTTTTGGGGAAGGTAACAGGAGATAAAGGCCCGATGGGTGGTTGAGGGGGATCTTCATGTCCTCTCTTTTTCGGATGGTGCATTTTTTTTGGAGTTCTCTTCGGAGGAGACAACTTAAAGTCTTTATCTAGGGGATTGTGGCCTCTTGCTGGCCAATTTCTTGCTTTAGAAGAGTGGAGGCCAAATTTCAAGACCGGTACAGATGATATATATCCATACCGTATGTGGTGAGGTTGTTAGATTTGCCAATTGAGCTCTAGGATAAGGGGAAGATCTTGAGAATTGTTTCAGTAGCTAGTCAACCTCTATTTTTGAATGACTGGATAGAGAATATTTCAAGAATTGGTTTTGCTAGGGTCTGTGTTCAGCCTGACACTTCAAAGAAGATCTGCCTAAATATTAAACTACAGGTGAAGGAGAAGATTATATAGCAAGAGTTATTTATGAAAAGTTGTTGACCCTAAGCTGAATTTAATGATTCCAAAATATTGAGTATAAATGATACTAATCACGTATTTCAAGAATGTATATAGGACTTTTTAAGTGCTTAAAATAAAGAAATTATCTATAGAAGAAATTTCCTCATAAGAAGAAAAGCCAAAGAAAAGAATGATTTTAAATGCTCAAATAAATCTCAAACAAGAAGTTTTGGAAGCCTTAATGGTGGAATAGGTCATAAAAATCAAGGTGGAAGAAGCCGTCAAAAGTTGAAAACAAAAAACCACTCATGCAAAAATATATGTAGAATTATTGAAGGCTGAGAATTAAGATGATTCAATGAAAAACTGAGCTAGCTCAATAAAAAACTTAGTTGGCTCAATCTCAGAAAACAAAAAGATAGAAAGCTAAGTTTTGAAGTTTACTGATACTGAGTCGATTTAGTTGAAAACTGAGCCGACCTAGTGAAAAACTAAGCCAACCCAGTGATTTTAATGGCTAGTTTTTCGAACTTCAATATTTTATCCACAACGACTTTCAATGGCTATTTCAAAGGTTCTAATAGTCAAAATTCATTCTACAGCCACTTTTAAGCATATAAAAGGCTAAAGACTTAATGAAAAAATCAAGAAAGTAGATTAAAGAGAGAAAACCTTCAAACTAAGCGAGGATCATTGAATATCATTGAGAAAGAGAAAAAGAAAGGATTAGAGTGCATAGAATTGAGAGTTTTCTAAGAGTAATCTTCTCCAATATCCTCAACATTCTCTCAAGCATTGATTGAAGAGAAGTCAAGCTTCAAAAAATCAACATTCAGTTCCTTCTCCAAGCTTTAAAGAGTTTTTATTTTTTATTTTTTTATGCTAAATTTATATTTTACAAATTTCTTTGGAGGAAAAAAATTGAGAGTCAAAGTCGGTCCAAACTCATAATTGAACATTTATGGTTTGATTGGTGAGCCAAGATTAAAATCAATTAGAATTGATTATTAGCCCAAAAAAATAATTATTGTATGGTTGTGGTTGGTAAGCCAAGATTAAAAGCAACTAGATTATTAGTGAGTCCGAAAAACTAACGATGTAAGATTTTGGTTGGTGCTCCTATTAAAAATCAACTAGATTTGTTTGTGAGTTCGGAAAAATAAATATCTTGTAATCAAGAGAGGATTATAGTAAAATTTTTAAGAAAAATTTGAAAAATGAATGTAAGAGCGGGTTGCTTCGAACTACTATAAATTTCATGTGTTTGTTGTGTCATCTTGTTTTCTTTACTTGCTTTCAATTCTTACTTAACTTAGTTTTATTTTATAGTTAGCAATCTATATGACTTAATTCCATATTTATATTGCACGTATTTTCATTATATCTTTTGAATAATTATTAAAGCACATTCTTATTAAAGTTTAATTAGGCTTAAAATTTTATAAGTATCTAATTCACCCCCCCTTGGATAGCCATCCTTGGGCAATAAGTGATATCAGAGCAGCTACTTTGTTATTAGTTATTGAGCTAACGGTCAAGAGCTAAGATATTGGCAATCCAAAATAAAATCTCTTTTTAATGAAGGCTATTCCATAGATAGATCCCCACTTTTTAATGGCTAAAATTTTACCTATTGAAAAGCTAGGATGAAAATATTCATACAAGCACATGACTATAATTTATGAAAAATTATTGTTGATGGCTTACACACCCACAATGCATTGATCAAGCATGATAAGAAAATAGTCCAACTTAATGCTAAGGCCATGAATATGCTTTATTGCTTTTTGGACTTAAATAAATTTAACTTGATTTCTTCTTGCATTTCAGCAAAAAAAGTATGAAAAAAATTAAAAATGACCTTTGAGCGAGCAAATAAAAGAGAAGAATTAAACTCCTAAAAAAAGAAGAAAGCTCATCCTAATTTTTGCTTCGTAGCTCATAAGAATGAAAAGAAGAAGAAGAACAAGAAATAAAGAAAGAAGAAAGATTCAATTAAGAGGAAGCAAAGCAAACAAAAGAAAGATGAAAGAGAAGAGCAAAAAATAGATAAATCATGCTTGGTGGATACAGAGAAAGAATGTATTGCAAATTCTTATCTCATGGCCAATGACAATGAGATAAACATTAATAACTCTTTTGATTTTACTTTTGATGAGTTGTTTGAGGCCTTTAATGATTTAATATATGAATTCAAAAAGTTAAGGCTGAAAAATAAAGAGATTAAAAAGTCTAATCTTTCTTTGGCTGAAGAGAAAAATAAAATCTTGAATGAAAAAAAAGATCTTTTGAAAGAAAAGAATCTTTTGATTGAAGAAAAGATCAAAATATTGATTGAACAAGATGCTCTTTTGAAAGAAAAGAAAAGTTTAGTTGAAGAAAAATAAAACCTTTCAAAATTTGAAAAATTTTTAGTTGAAGAAAAAAAAGCTCTTAAAATCTAAAAAAATTTTTTTGAAAAAAATGCAAAACTAAGAAAAGAGATTGAAAATTTAAATCATGCTTGAAAAGTTTACACTTGGATCACAAAAGCTTCAAGCAATATTGAACAATCAAAAAACTATTTTCAATAAAGCTAGAATTGGCTATAATCCTTTAAGAAAATAGAAATTTATCAGGAAGATGTTTACTAGAGCTTCATCTAAAAATCATTCTATAGTTTGCTTCAAATGCAACCAAGTTGGCCATAAAATTTTAGATTATAATATTAAAAGAATTAGCCAAACTTTAATCAAACAAGTTTGAATTCCAAAAGGAACCATATGCTCTAGCCTCCGTGAATCTAAGATGACTTGGGTACCAAAAATTAGCAACTAATTTTTTGCAGGTATACCAAGCATCCAATGAAATGAAAGAAGTAAATTCTTAAGGAATGGATGCTTAGAACTCAAAATGGATGGATGATGATATTTGATAAAAGCTAAACTTAATTTGACATCATTCCATCAATGATTGTTAAAATTATTTTATTGAATTTATTGATTTTAATGATCCATCGACATGTATGTATATTATTGTTGGTGTAGAATCTAGTTGACGTCGGTACAACTTGGAGCTGGTAAGGACGAGGTCGGTGCCGGGGACCTACAAAACAAGCCCAGACTGGAGTTAGGGGTGTCTCCAACAGGACCCTCCAACGATTAAGTCAGCTCTTTTGGTCAATAGAAATGGAGCACTTAGAGAATTCAAGTAGAGTTTCGAGCTTCGAGAGAAAATGTATCTGAAGGATCTCTTATATAGGTGGAGCTCGTAACAAACTGATGGTAACAGCCGTAACTATCTAGTAGTGGACCGTTCAGGACTACGTAGAGTTTGTTATAGAGGATGGTATCTATTGTCATGACGTGCTAGTCTATTGAGAATTAATAATTGAAGCTCGAAGGGGATGGCTATAGTCAGTGAAGAACTCCACATCATAGTAGTTTAGGAGAGGTTCGAATCTCTTCGAGGTCATTCACATATAAATTAGTATTCGTTGAGCTAGGAGCTGAATTTGTGTAGATCACGAGATCTTTTTAGGTGACTATAAGGAGTTTGGCTAAAAGGAGCCTTCTTGGTGACTAGGAGGAATCTGATTGGAGGGATCCCTTTGGGAAACTATGAGTTCAGCTAGAGAGAACTCTTTAGGCGACTGGATGGAGTTCGACTGGAGAGAGCCCTTTGGATGGCTGGAAGGAGTTTGACTGGAGAGAGCCCTTTGGACGACTAGAAGGAGTTTGACTAGTGGCTTCAGGATGGTCTGCAAATGAATAATTTGAAGACGAGGTTCTTTTGTCAACTCTGACTTGCACATTCAAGATTCTAAATTTGATAGGATCGAGATCTGCCACTCTTGATAAGGCATAGAAGTTTATCTAGGGGAAAGCTCTGCCAATCGATGATTCTTGTCATAAGATCTAATCTGCAATGGTGATATTTGGCTTGAAGAAGATCTGATTAGAAAGAAGTTCGGCTGGCTCCAAGATTGGCCAGACTAGGTTATGTAGGGATTGAATGCTTAGTCAATTGTTTAGACGACCGCTTTCACTATTCAAGTTTGTTTGAAAGGAGTTTGACTGGAGCCAGCTACCTATATTAGAGGAATTCAGTTATTTTTATAGCTTGTCATTGAACAGAGTCGGACTAATTGAGTTATGATACTCAAGCTTTACCGTCAAATGGAAAGTAGTCACTTTTACTATTCAAGCTTGTTCGGATGAGATCCATAATGCTTTGCGAGCTTTGGAGCTGACTCATATAGTTGACAAGATCGTTTAATAGTCGCAAGTCAAAGGTCGGCCATCTTGGGGTTATCTTGGAACTAGATATTAGGCCAAACTTTGGTAGGAGTGGATTTATCCCTAACAATAGTCCCTCTACTCTCGAGTTTGAAGTTCAAAGGAAGGGAGTATAAAGAAGGCAACTATTGAAGTTCTTTTTTGATTTCCCGCATTCGTCGAATGGGAAGTTTTGGAATTTTCCATGCTGATGTCGGAGTTTCTTCAATACAGGATGACCTAAAAAGAGAGTTTTTCAAAACTTCCATCAAAGCTCTGCCCAAGGTATGGCACAATTAAGATTCTATCAGCTCTCAGTCCTCCATCATCATGAGTGGAACACATGTCAACTGAAGATCGATCGGAGAAGTCCTACAATCATAACTGCCTCGAGCTCTTCGAGATATTTAAGCTTACCTTCTCCCTTCGAGATTTCATTTTGCTCGAATTCCTCTCCTTCCTTCTCTAGTCATCTTCCTCCCGCATGAGAGTTTCAGCTTCTTCCACCATTTTCTCTAGTCCTAGGCATCTTCCCATTTGACTTTCATCATGCCTGTCATCTCATCGCTCTTCTTAATCAATTTAGATTAGTTTCAAAATCCTTTCCTTGATTATTTCTATGTTTCTTGCATCTCATCCTTTTGATTTCTTCAAAGAGTTTTTGCACCTTATTTTTCTTGATTTTTAGAAGATTTTTTCAAGTTCAGTTTGATCCAAATGTTTGCTGAAGGATCCTTATCAATAAATTTTGGAAGTTCGGCCTAACTAACCCTGATGGATCCAACCCTTAAGGACACTGAACTTGTAGAAGTATCCTATTCTTCTTTCATCCCTGGCACCATCTCTTGCAAACTTCGGCATGAAGATCTTTCTCTAATTAGGATCCAGTTCGGAATCCCTACAGAGTACGAACTCGAACTTCCTGATCCTAGCGACCAAGCTTGTTCTCCTCCTCAGGTCGCATTTGCTTGTATACCGAGGCCTTTCATGCTGGATTTCGACTCCCTATTCCTCCTTTCATGTTAACTCTTTTTAGATTCTTGAATATTTTCTTTGTCTCTATGGTGCCGAACTCGTTTAGATTCATCATAGAATTTCTTTTCTTATGTATCATGGCTGATATCCGACCTACTATTTTCTTATTCCATAACTTCTTTACTTTCAAATACCATCCTATTGCCAAGGATTGATGGTATGTCTCTCCCCAGTTTGGCAAGAAGGGATTGCTTAAAGGCTTTCTTTCTTTCATTCATAATTGAAAGAAAAATTCTTTTTTATTTTCTGCTCTTTAGAATTAGGACTTTCTTCCTGGAGAGATATGAGAGATTCAGTTTGCCAAGCTCCCAGACTAGAGAAAGAAGATCAGGACTCAGTCGACAAGCTGAAGAACTACCGAGCTCCTCTGATTTTTGGACTGCTGGATAATCAAACCTTATTTAATCTTGGTCTTAGTCTATTTGATCTGGCAGGTAGTTTTCTGAACTTATTAATTACATCTCTTCTGACTTTAACTCTTTCTATCATAGAGATGACTCTGGAGGAGCGAAATAGTCTGGCAAAGAAAATCAAGTCCCTTAAGAGGAAGGGTAGTTCTGCTGGAGAACCATCGAAGAAAGTCCACGTCGAAGCGACGAGCCCAACCATGCCGATCCAGGCCGCGCCTATCCCAGAAACTATCCTGGCAGCATCGAGCCCGACTATGCCTGATGAAGTTGCTCCCTCTATGCCTCCTGAGAAGGGGAAAGATATTGAAATGAAGAAGAAAAGAGCAATCGATAAAAATGTTAGGAGGAGGGTCGAAAACTCTAGCGGTGAGAGTTCTGGCCAGGAGCAAGCTTCTTTGGATGATCGAGAGGTCATACATTTTTTGATGGAGGGTAGCATCCTCTTGCATATCGCCAACAAGATGGTTCGGATGGAGAATGCGGAGAGGTTTAATGAATCTTTGCTACCTATCTTGAGGTAATTGATCTTTCTTGATCTTGATTCAGATGGAGAATGTACTTTAAAGTTCTAATCAGATTTCTATTTTACAGTTGGGGCACTATTTTTTTATCCATTTGAAGGCAGTGGGTCTATGCCAGGCTGAGGCTTCCAGTGCCCTTCAGGAGGCCCAAGCAGAGATCGAGAATGTTCGGGCTAAGGTTGACTATCTGAAGGTGGCCTCAGAGGTTTAAACTATAGAAGTCGAGCGCCTTCTGTAGGCACTACAGAGAGAAGAAGAAGCTTCTATAGGGTTGAAGGTACCCTTGACTCTTTCGAAGGACAAGAGGAAGAAGGTTGAAGAGAAGGTCGGCGCTGAGAGGGAGTGGGCTGTTGAGACCTTCAAGTCCTCCAAGGCAATGAAGGACGTCAAGATCACCTTTGCTTAGAAGGCCTTTCTAGAGGGATTTGAGATCTGCATGAGGAAGGTTGTGAAGAACCTTTTGGATGCGGACCTCAACCTTCTGACAGATGAGCTTGGCGATGAAGCTGGTCCCTCAAATGTTGGTGCCACCTCTCCGATTACTGAACCTACCCTTGAAGTCTTCGAGCCTACAGCCGCAGCCCCTGAGCTTGCCTCTGAACTCGAGGTCGTCGAAATGCACCAACCTCGTCTACTGCCATGCCACCCAAGGTCGAAAATTTTTGATAATTATAGTTTTTCTTTTTTCCTTCCGATGTACACAAAATATTTTGAGCAATGAAAGTATATTTTTTCTCTTTTTACTTATGCTATGGTGTATGTCTTTCAAAATTCTTCTAGTGATCAAAGTCATGATCCGTCATCCCCAGTTGAGGCCGTGCTACTACCTTAGGGTGTTTCTCTGAAGTCTATTGTTAAAAACTTGAAAAAAGAAGTTCATCATTTAAAGAAAAAATCAAAAAAGATGGAGGATGAACTTCAAAATTTGAGAAAGAGTTACTCAGAGGCCATGGTTTAGGTTACCCACCTTCGAAATTTGCATAAGAAGGATTCCATGGACTATATCAAAAAGAGCAAGTTTAAGAAGGAGCTTAGAGAGGTCAAGAAGCACATCAGCGATAAGTCCTAGACATTGATCGTGAAAGTCAGCTCTCTTGAGGCTAAGCTTAATGCGGCAAGAGAGAAGATTCAGTTGTTGGAGGGGAGCTCGCCATGGTCCTCCAGCAAGGAGCAGTTTGGTTAGGATTGGTTGAAGAAGTTTTTCGACCTTCAGAAATAACTTTGTGACACCAAAGTTTGGCACAATGATTACGGACTATGCTAGGCGAAGAAAATATCTTAACTCGAACATAAGCTTAAGGCAACCAATGATGAGGTGGCTCATCTTCAAAAGTAATTAGTCGATAGTCAACAGGCTAGTGCAAGTAGAGAGTTAGAGCAGCTTGCCTCTTTAAGGAGGTTTTTTGACGATCTTTTCGAGACGTATGGAAAGGAGAAGGCCGAACTTCAATAGCTAAAGATTCAAATGACTTATGAGCGACAAGCTACTAAGAATGCAGAGGCTGAGTCGACGGTCTTAAGGAAGAGGTTGCGTGAGTCAAAAGATGATTGCCAAAGGGCTAATAACTTATTTCATGAGAGCCTGCTAAAGAGGAAGGAGCTCGAAGAAGTTATTAGCTTGAAATAGTCTTTGGTGATGGTAGGGGCCAGTAATCCAAAGTCTGAAGAATCTGATCCATTTTAGGACTTCGTCTGTCCTTCTATTTTGTACATTATCTTGCAGACCTTTATTTTGTAATGGACTTCAACTTTAATGAAATGATGCCTTTTTCAGTTGTCCTTTCATTTTGTGTGGATTTGATGCTTATTGCTTTCTCCATTTTCTTCACTTCATCTTTTAATGGAATGGCCATTGATAAAATATCTTCCTCCTATCTTAGATTACCAGAGGTCTTCATCCATGTTAGGGCGAGATCATCCTCCTATTCCTAACATGGTTTGTATTTATCTTTATCAGAATGAGGTCTCCTATTTCTGACAAGATTGCTGGGATATAAAAAGGACCGTTGAGAAAGCTTCTCCTCTTTTTCTCCTGTGTTAAATAATCGAAGGTCATCATCCATGTCAGGATGAGATTTTTCTTCTGTTTCTGATATAGTTGGTCTTTCTCTTTGTTAGGACGAGGTCCTCCTCTTATTCCTAATAAGGTTATTGGATATAAAAGGGCCATTATAAGGGCCTCTCCTCTCCTTCTATCTTAAATAATCGAAGATCTTTATCCGTGTCAGGATGAGATTCTTTTTTTGCTCCTGATATGATTAGCCTTTTTTCTTGTTAGGACGAGGTCCTCCTCCTATCCCTAATAATGTCATTAGAGCATAAAAGGGCCATTGTATGGGCCTCTTCCCTCATCATGTCTTAAATAATCGAAGATCTTCACCGTGTCAGGATGAGATTCTTCTCCTATTCTTGACATGGTTGGTCTTTTTTCTTATTAGGGCAAGGTTCTCTTCCTATCCGTAAAAAGATCATTGGGGCACAAAAGGGCCATTGTAAGGGCCTCTTTCTTCCTCCTATCTTAAATAATCGAAGGTCTTCATCTGTATTAGGATTAGATTCTTCTCCTATTCCTGACATGGTTGGTCTTTTTTCTTATTAAGATGAGGTCCTTCTCATATCCCTAACAAGATAATTAGAAAACAAAAGGACCATTGTAAGGGCCTCTCCCCTCCTGCTGTCTTAAATAATCGGAGGTCTTCATCCATATCAGGACGAGATTTTTTTTCTATTCCTAATACGATTGGGCTTTTTTCTTATTAGGATGAGGTCCTCCTCCTATCCCTAACAAGATCATTGGGGCACAAAAGTGCCATTGTAAGGGCCTCTCTCCTCCTTCTATCTTAAATAATCAAAGGTCTTTATCCATATCTGAATGAGGTTCTCCTCCTATTCCTGACATGGTTGGTCTTTTTTCTTGTTAGGACGAGATTCTCCTCCTATCCCTTATAAGATCATTGGGGCACAAAAGAGCCGTTGTAAGGGCTTCTCTCCTCCTGTCTTAAATAGCCGGAGGTCTTCATCCATGTTAGGATAAGGTTCTTCTCCTTTTTCTAACATGGTTGATCTTTTCTCTTGTTAGGATGAGGTCCTCCTCCTATCTCAAACAAGATTATTGGGGCATAAAAGGGCTGTTGTAAGGATCTCTCTCCTCCTACCTTAAATAATCGAAGATCTTCATCTATGTCGGGACGAGGTTCTCCTCCTGTTCCTGACATGGTTGGTCTTTTCTCTTATTTAGGATGAGGTCTTTCTTCAATTTCTAACAAGATCATTGGGGCATAAAAGAGCTGTTGTAAGGGCCTCTCCCCTCCTCTTATCTTAAATAACTAGAGATCTTTATCCATATTAGGACAAGATTCTCTTTCTATTCTTGACATGGTTGGTCTTTTTTCTTATTAGGACGAGGTTCTCCTCCTATCACTAATAAGATCATTGGGGCACAAAAAGATCATTGTAAGGACCTCTCCCCTTCTCTTATCTTAAATAATCGAAGGTCTTCATCCATGTCAGGACGAGATTCTCCTTCTATTTCTAACACGGTTGGCCTTTATCTTACAACGAAGTTTGGGAGGTAACTTCTTGTCATCACAACTTTACACCAAGGAGTGAGGTATTAAGATAAGAAATTTTTATTGGAATGAAGTTATTGATAGTACATTTGTAAGTTTTTCGAGTTCGATGGATGTGGAAGATCAATTCCTCCAAGCTCTTTTAGGTAATAAGTTTCAGGCCGGATGACTTCCTTGATTTCATAAGGGCCTTCCTAATTTAGGATGAGCTTTTTTTAATTTTGAGGCTATGAGATAGCTACTTGTCGAAGCACTAAGTTTTTCACTTTGAATGCTTTGCTTCTAACTCTGAAATTATAGTAGCGAGCTATCTTTTGTTTGTAGGCTGCCATCCAAACTTGAGTCTCTTCTCATTTTTCTTCTAACAAGTCAAGATTGGCTCTAAGATTTTGTGAGTTTCTTTGTTTATTGAATGCCATGACTCATGCTGATGGAAGTTTGAGCTCTATCGAGATGATCGCTTTCAATCCAAAAGCCAGGGCAAATGAAGTCTCCCCAATTGACAATCTTTGAATAGTTCGATATGCCTAGAGTACGTAATAGAGTTCGTCTACCTAAGTTTCTTTCACTCTTTTAAGTCTTGCTTTGATATCCTATAATAGGATCTTGTTAGTTACTTCGACCTCACCATTTATCTATGGATGAGCTACTAATATAAAATTATGGGAGATGTTCAAATCTTCATAAAATTCGATAAATTTTGTTCCAGCAAACTATCGCCCATTATTTATTATAAGAGTTTGAGGTAGACCAAATCTGCAAATAATTATCTTTCAGATAAAATTTTGTACTTTGGCTTCAGTGATTTTTGCCAGAGGTTCGGCTTCAATCCATTTAATAAAATAATCTATTACTATCAGGAGAAACTTTCGCTATCCGAATGCCATAGGAAAGGATCCGAGTATGTCCATTCTCCATTATGCAAATGGCCATGGGACACTCAGGGGTGTAAGCTCAGAGGTCAATTGTCTTTGAATATTTACGTTTCTTTGATAACGATCACATTTTTTTGATATACTCTATAGAATCTTAGTGCATTGTCGGCCAATAGTACCTCAGTCGAAGTAGTTTGTGAGATAAAGATCTGGCCTCCAGGTGACTCCTGCATATTCCTTCATACACCTCCTATAATGCAAAATCAGCCTCGAAACGTCAGAGATATTTTAAGAGTGGCAAAAAGTATGATATTTTATATGGCTTGTTCTCATATAAAACATATTGGGAGGCCTGATTTCTTAATTTTTAAGCTTTTTTGGGATCATGAGAAAGGACTCCATCTTGAGATAAGTGACAAGTGGATCAATCCAGCTGGACTCATGATCAACCTGCATTATAGTCTAGGGCTCCTCCAAACTTGGACATTTCAGAATTTTGAAGAAAACTTCTTTAGGTAGTTCGTTCGGGGCTAGTGTGGCTAGCTTGGAGAGAAGGTCAATTCTGATGTTTTCCACCCTTGGAATCTATTGAATATTAAAACTATTGAAGGCTGGGGTCAGGCTTCTTATCTTTTTTAGATATTTTATCATGCTTTCCTTCCGAGCTTCATAATTACCACTAACTTGCCTTACCATCAATTGAGAGTCACTATAAGCTTGGAGCCGATCTGCCTCTAGTTCCATGGCTATCTTCAACCTCACGATCCGTGCCTCATATTCAGTCTCATTATTTATTATAGGTAATTCAAAATGCAGCGCATATTCAACAATAATTCTCTCTGGGTTAACTAAAATCAGATCTACGCTTGCACTAGAAACATTCGATGAACTATCCACATATAGGGCCGAGAAGCCTTCAGGGAGGTCTGCACATTCTTTAGGAGAGTTTGGCCACAACCATGGAACACCCACTACACTTTGCTTAAGTTCAGCTTAATCAGGAATGGTATATTCTACTATAAAGTCTATAAATATTTAGGTTTTAATTGATGGTCGAGGTTAAAAATTGATGTCAAACTTCATAAGCTCAATTGTCCATTTTGCTATTCTCCTAGAGGTATCTACTCGATGAAGAACTGCCTTAATTGGTTGATCAGTAAGGAGAGTTATAGTATACCCTAGAAAGTAAGGTTGAAGCCTTTGGACTACAATCAGTAGAGCATAAGTTAGTTTTTCTAACTTGGTATACCTGATCTTGGTATCCCTCAAGACTTGGCTTATATAGTAGATCGACCAATACACTTTTGCCTCTTCCTTGACTAAGACCGCTGCAAGGGCCACTTGAGAGACCACCAAGTACAGAAACAAACCTACTCTAGGTTCAGGTTGGCTAATAGAGGAGGTGAGATGAGATAGCTTTTTAGTTTTTCAAATGCTTGTTGGCATTCAGTGGTCCAACAGAAGTTCTTTGGTTGCTTGAGAACTTAGAAGAAGGTCATACATCGCTCGGCTGACTTTGAAACAAAGTAATTCAGAGCTGCTACCTTTTCTGTCAGGCATTGAACTTCTTTTATTGACTTCGAGGCAGTCATCTCTTCGATGGTGCGAATCTTTTCTGGATTTGCTTCGATTCCATGTCTCGATACCATGAACCCTAAGAACATTCCAAAGTTATTCTGAAGGCACATTTGGTTAGGTTTAACTTCATCTTATATTTTTGGAGGCCATTGAAGGTCTCTTTAAGATCGATAATATGATTTATCGATGATCGGCTTTTGACAAACATGTCATCTACATAGACCTCCATATTACGGTGGTCAATTTGCTCCTTAAAGATTTTGTTCATCGGGCACTGGTAGGTTCCACCTACATTTTTGAGCCCAAAAGGTATAACCCTATAACAGTAGAGACCATGGTCAGTAATAAAAATAGTTTTCTCTTCATCTTCTAGTGCCATCCAGATTTGGTTATAGTCGGAGAAGGCATCCATGAAAGTGAGGAGCTCATGGCCTAAAGTTGCATCCACTAGTTGATCAATTCTGGACAGGGGGTAGTTATCTTTTGGACAAGCCTTGTTTAACTTCTTGAAGTCTATGCACATTCTCTACTTACCATTTGCCTTTTTGATGAGGAATATATTAGAGTTCCAATTCAGATAAGAGACTTCTCGGATGAATCCAACCTTGAGGAGTTTGTCAACTTCTTGCACAATTGCCTTCTACCTCTCTAGAGTATAGCCACATATTTTTTTCTTCACTAGCTGATGTTTGGGATCAACAGCTAGATGATGTTCCATAACTTCAACATCAATTCCAGGTATGTCCACTGGGACCCAAGTAAAAATATTTGCATTTCTCTGCAAGAAGGCGATGAGTTGCTTCCTGAATTCTTCCCTAAAGTTTGAGCCGATCTGCACTGTATGTTCTTCATTCCCATCATTTTAAGGAATTGAGGTAAGCTCTTCCATTAATTCCCCCCGTTCTTCAGTGAGGTCATCACATGCATTTAGCCCATTTATTGGACAAGGATCTGATTGTCCGCTCCCTTGTAAAGCAATTGAATAGCAATGTCTTGCCAGTATTTGATCTCCTCTAACTTCTCTAAACCCATAACTTATTGAAAACTTTATTTTTAGATAATAAGTTGACACTATTGTCTGAGGTGCATTTAGATCAGATCGATCGAGAATTGTATTGTAAGCAGATAGGACTTTCACCACCAAAAAATCCATTTGAGCCTTAGACTATCTTGGGTATCATCCTGTAGCCACAGTCAATGTTATTATCTCTTTAACTGGCATAGCATCTCCAGTGAAGCCTATCAATGGAGAGTTCATTGGTCCTAATTGGTTATTAGGTATGGATATTTTGGAGAAAGCATCATAAAATAATGTATCAGTAGAGCTTCTATTATCAATAAGAATGTGGCGTACATCATAATCAGCAATATTTAAAGAAACTATAACTACATCATTATAAGGGAATCGAACTCCTTATGCATCTTCTTCAATGAAAGCAATAAGTTCTTTAGTTCTTTGCCTCTTAACTAGCTCCGTCCATCCACTAGCCTCTCCCTACTGAAGTTTCCTAGAGATAGTATTGATGATGCCTAGTGGGGGTCGATCTCCTTGCTGCTCCTTCCTCCTTGGTGGCTCAGGTTGCGGTGGTCCTCTTGACTGATCTTTTCTTGCTTTAGGTCGACGTCGCAAAAATCGGACGAGTCGACCTCACTTGATGAGCTCCTCGATCTCATCTTAGAGATGAATGCATTTTTCAATATCATGACTGTGGTCACGATGGTAGAGATAATACTTGTTAAGATTGCACTTGCCAGAATGAGTGTGCATCCTATTCGACCTCGATAACTGCTTCTTGATCTCATCAATACTTGAGTCTTCGGAGCATTGAGGGGGGTGTGGTTATGAAATCTTCTAGGAGGAGAGTTTCATTATGCCCTTCGATCAGGGTTTCTTTGTCGATGAGCTCAGAGAGGAGTTTGGACTCATCTATGGTCAGGAGTTTTAGAGTGCGGTCGAGCTTCACTCGACTTTTCTTCAGCTGTGGGCTTGCTAGCTTCTCCTGCATGCTGCTCTCCCATGGCTTCATCCTCTTTGGCTTTAAAAGCCTCTTCTGCTCGGGCATAGCCTTTAGCTCGCACAAGCATATCAGCAAAATCCTTAGGATACTCTTTTCCAGTGAGAGCAAAAGATTATTCTTCTAAAAACCACTATCTAGTATGGTCATAGCAACAGATTGGTCTAGATTTTGGACTTTTAGTGTAGCAGCATTGAAGTGACTGACGTAAGCTCAGATGGACTCTCCCTCCTTCTGCTTGATGCTGATAAGAAAGTTTGAGCCTCGCCTTGAATGTCGACTGCTTATGAAATGAGCCATAAATTGATGGCTCATTTGATCGAAGAAGATTATACCTGGCCTAAAAGCCAAATACCAGTTTCTTACTGCCCTCTTAAGAGTTGATGGAAAAGCTCGGCACAAAATAAAGTTTGGTGTGCCATGGAGCAATATTATAGTTTGGAAGGTCTCTAGATGATTGATCGGATTAGTGGTCTCATTGTAGCTCTCGAATTAAGGAAGCTTGAAGTTCAATGGGATGGGTTTCTACATGATTCACTAGGAGAAAGGAGGGTTGGTGCAGATATCATCACTGTGGGTGGGGGAGCTTGGCGGAGTTCCTCAATCTGCCCATTCATTTCTTGGATCCTTTTATCCAAAAAATTCTCTCGATCATGGATCTCAAGGATCTTCTGGTAGAATGGAGGAAGGGATCCTCCGGGGGTGGAGTCATGATTAGAATAAGAGCTCTCTGCCCTCTACTTTTCCTTTCTAGGGGTCATAGGATGACTAGCCCAAGTGGGTCATCCAAGCACTGGATTCTAGTACTTCGGTGAGGTTCTCTCTAGCTGAACTAATGTCGGGTACTGCTGCATGGTCTGCACTACTTCTGTAAGGCTCTTCACCTGCTATATCAGCAAGTTGAACTACTCCACGTCCACCACTACTATCGGTGGAGGAACCAGAGTGCTAGAGATGGAGTCAGAGTGGATAGATCTAGATGAAATCTTGCTGTGGAGGCAGTAGATCACCTGGTTGATGCCTTCTTGAGTGGCATCCTGTAGAGCCAGTCGGAGAAGAAGAAGCTGAAGCAAAGAAAGAATTCCATCGAGCACTCCTTTAAGAACAAGGGATCAACACTCCCTTCCTCTATCATCAATTTTGTTGATGCAGAATCTAGTTGATGTCGGTATAAGCTAGAGCTAGTAAGGATGAGGTCGCCGCTGGAAACCTACAAAATAAGCCTAGACCAGAGTAGGGGGTGGCTCTGGCAGGATCCTTCGATGATTAAGTCAGCTCTTTTGGTCAACAGAATGGAGCACTCAGAGAATTCAAGTAGAGTTTTGAACTTTGAGAGAAAACATATCTCAAAGATCCCTTATATAGGTGGAGCTCATAACAAACTTTTGATGACAGCCATAACTGCTTGATAGTGGACCGTTCGAAGCCACGTGGAGTTTGTTATGGAGGGTGGTGTCTATTATCATGTCGTACCAGTCTGTTAGGAATTAATAGTTGAAACTCAAAGGGGATGGCTATAGTTAGTGCAGAACTCCACATCACAATAGTTCAGGAGTGGTTCGGACCTCTCTGAGGTTGTTCGCATATAAATTAGTATTCGTTGAGCTGGGAGCTGAATTTGTGTAGATCATGAGGTCCTTTTGGGTGACCTTAAGGAGTTCGGCTAGAAGTAGCCTTCTTGGTGACTAGGAGGAATCCGACTAGAGGGAGCCCTTTGGGCGACCGTAAGGAGTTCGACTGGAGAGAACCCTTTGGGCGACTAGATGAAGTTCGACTAGAGAGAGCCCTTTGGGCGGTTGGAAGGAGTTCAACTGGAGAGAGCCCTTTGGGTGACTGGAAGGAGTTTGATTGGTGGCTTTAGGGTGGTCCGCAAATGAATAATTCGAAGAAGAGATCCTTTTGTCAACTCTGACTTGCACATTCAAGATTTCAGATTCAATAAGTTCGAGATTTGCCACTCTCAGTAAGAAATAGAAGTTCATCTAGGGGGAAGCTCTATCAATCTATGATTCTTATCATAAGATCTAATCTGCAATGGTGAGATTTGGCTTGAAGGAGATCTGATTAGAAAGGAGTTTGGTTGGCTCCAAGATTGGCCAGTGTAGATTATGCAGGGATTGAATGCTTGGTCAATTATTTAGATAATCGCTTTCACTATTCAAGTTCGTTCGAAAGGAGTTCGACTAGAACTAGCTGCCTATATTAGAGGAATTCGGCTATTTTTATAGCTTAACACTAAATAGAGTCAAACTAATTAAGTTCTGATATTCAAGCTTTACTGTCAGATGAAAAGTAGTCACTTTTACTATTCAAGCTCATCCAGATGAGATCCGCAAAACTTTGCAAGCTTTGGAGCTGACTCATGTAGTTGAGAAGATTGTTTATTAGTCGTAAGTCGAAGGTCAGCCATCTTGGGGTTACCTTGGGACCAGATATCAGGCCAAACTTTGGCCGGAGCAGATTTATTCCCAATAATTATAATTTCTTACCTTGAATATTTTTAATATATTATCAAAAATTATTATAATTGATAGATTTTGATGACTTTTCAATGCTTGCAATGATCTTATACTATGGCTTGAATGATTTGACTTCAAAATCAATACCATTTTGTTTATATATCATCTTAATTGACTAAGTATAGATTTTTATTTTAAATTTAGAATATTCTCTAAACTTCTTATATCATATTATTATTTAAAAAACTTAAATTAAGATGAGCTTGATTGCATATGAAACTATTTGGATGCTAAACTTATAAATTGAATAAATTTTAACATTCTCCCATAAGATACTTAACTATCAAAATTCTTTAAAAATAATTGGTATCAAGCTGAATTTATAAATTAATCTTTAAGTGGCATTGAACTATCAAGAAAATCATGATTTGGTGTAAATTTTAGTTCAATTGGTATCATAAATTTTTTGACATATTTCACTTGAAAAACTCCATCCTTTGAAAACCTAAAGTGGTATCAATATGAATTTATCATTGGACATACTTAATTTAATATTAAATATGCTCTAATATCTTTGAAAAGCTCTATCCATCAATGTATTTAGAAAGATTTGAATTCAATCTACTTAGAAAGAAGGAGCATGATATCAATATAAATTTAGTATCAAACATGCTTATTTTGGAATTAGATGTCTTATATAGTTCAAATTTGATACTCTTTTAAAAATAATTTTTTTGAATTTGATAGTTAAATTATCTAAATTTAAAGGTTAAATTTGGTATCAATTAAACTTTTGATAAAAATGCTTATTTTGAAAGAAAAAAGGGAGGAAAAGTTGAAAAGTAATTTATGGCATTAATTATGAAAAATAGAAGGAGAAAATATTATTGAAACTATTTTGGAACTTAATAAAAATAGAAATTTTCGATGATCATTTATTCTTCACTTGTTCTGATTGATTTATTTTAAGTAATTATTTATAATTCTTATGTTTTGATCATATCATCATTCGCTTTCATAATTAATTAGTATCAAGATATTATTTTTGATATTAAATTTTTAAATAATTATATCATGTCCCTTTTAATTTGAGCTTTCATATGATCTTGATCTCTTAATTTAATTTGATTGATTTCATTGCTAAATTATTTTTGATGACTAATTAGAATTAAAGTAAATTTGAAACATATTCTCACTTCAAACTAATTTGATTTAATTTTGATAATCTGATTTACCATTTTGATACATACTTTCAATTTTAGAAACTCATTTGAAAATATAAATATAATACTAAAATTTTGATATGCATTGAGAATTTCTTATAAAGTTACTTATATTAAGAATGTTTTACTTAAGAAATGAGTTTAAATAGGTGATTCTTATTGACTTTGATACTACATATTATAATCATTAACTTGCTCAATACATTTTTGATACATATTTTTTTTGAACTTAATTTACTAAAATTTTCTAAGAAAATGAAAGATTAAATATTAAAGTACATATTATGCTTGATTTTATGATCAAATCTTTTGTAAAATTCTATTCTTTTTAAAGCTTAAAGTGCATATTTGAAAATTTAATTAAAGATCATATTCATTCAAAAAGAAAGAGTGACTTTGATATTTAAATTCAAACTAATTTTTAAAATTAAAATAAATATTTTAAACTTATTTTGAGTTAAAGAATAAATTTTTAAAAAGAAGATGATTCATTTAAATTGATTTTCTAAACTTGATATATCTCTTATTTTGATACATTCATGTTATTGATTTTGATACTTTTCTTCATCCTTCCCATAAGCTTTTTGATGCTATCAAAAAAGGGAAGAGGAATGTTGAGTATATGCTTAAAGGATTAATGCTTAAGAAAATCAATGAATTTGTTGCTTGAAATCTTAATACTCATTGATTTGAATTGAGACATAAACTTAAAATGAGTATATAAAATATGTGCAATGAATTAATTATATACAATGAACAAAAGGATTAATTAAGAATATTCATGAAGTACTCATTTATGTATTTAATCTATACTTCATGATACTTCATGATACATTTTGACAAACTACATTGAAATATATTATTTATTTTTATTGCGCATATACTCAAAATTTTATCATCATCAAAAAGAAGAAGATTGTTGATCTTAAGATTGATTTTGATGATTTTAAAATATTGAGTATAAATGATACTAATCACATGTTTCAAGAATATAAATAAGACTTTTCAAGTGCTTAAAAAGAAGAAAATATCCATAGAAGAAATTTTCTTACAAGAGGAAAAGTCAAAGAAAAGAATGATTTTAAATGCTCAAATAAAACTTAAACAAAAAGTTTTGGAAGCTTAATGATGAAAAAGATTATAAAAATCAAGATGGAAGAAGCCCATAAAAGTTGAAGACAAAAAGCCACTCAGATAGAAATATATGCAGCATTGTTGAAGGTTGAGAACTGAGACAACCCAGTGAAAAATTGAGCTGGCTTAGTACTTAGTCGGCTCAATGAAAAACTTAGTCAGATCAGTCTTAGAAAATAGAAAGATAAAAAATTAATTTTTGAAGTCTACTGATACTGAGTCGACCTAGTGAAAAATTGAGCCGACCCAGTGATTGTAACCTCTAGTTTTTTAAAACTTCAACTTTTTATCCACAATGTCTTCCAACGGCTATTTCAAATGTTTCAATAGTCAAAACTCATTCTTCAACTACTTTTAAGCATATAAAAGGCTAAAGATTCAATGAAAAAATCAAGAAAGTAGATTGAAGAGAGAAAATCTTCAAACTAAGAGAGGATTATTGAATATCATTAAGAAAGAGAAAAAGAGAGGGTTAGAGTGCACAAAATTGAGAGCTTTTTGAGAGTTATCTTCTCCAACATCCTCAACATCCTCATAAGTATTGGTTGAAGAGAAGTCAAGCTTCAGAAGATCAACATTTAGCTCCTTCTCCATGCTTTAAAGAGTTTTTATTTTTTATTTTTTATGCTGAAATTATATTTTATTTTCTTTATAAGTTTCTTTGGAAAAAAGAAACTTGGGGTCAAGGTTGGTCCAAGCCCGTAATTAGACATTATATGGTTTGATTGGTGAGCAAAGATTAAAATCAATCAGGGTTGATTATTAGCCCGGGAAAGTAATCATTATATGGTTGTAGTTGGTAAGCCAAGGTTAAAACTAATTGGGTTGTTAGTGAGCTCGAAAAACTAATGGTGTAAGATTTTGGTTGGTTCTCCTATTGAAAATCAACTAGATTTGTTTGTGAGCCTGAAGAAACAAATACATTATAATCAAGGAAGGATTATAGTGAAATTTCTAAGGAAAGCTTGGAGAGTGGACGTAGGAGCGGGTTGCTCCGAACTACTATAAATTTTGTATATTTGTTATGCCCTCTTATTTTCTTTAATTGCTTTCAATTCTTGCTTAACTTAGTTTTATTTCATAGTTAGCAATCTATATGACTTAATTCCATATTTATATTGCACACATTTTCATTACACCTTTTGGATAATTGTTAAAGCACATTCTTGTTAACGTTCAATTAGGCTTAGAATTTTATAAGTACCCAATTCATCTTCCCTCTTGGGCAACAAAAGTTGCCAAAGATATGTTATGTCTGTGGTGTGATCGGTCATTCTCTATGTTGGGGGAAAAAATGGCTTCCACTGAAGTCCTTGCAAATTGGCTATCGCCAACCCTCAGAAGGCACCATTTGGCCATTGACGCCATCCTGCCCAAGATGCAACCAAGCCAATCCCCGAGCATTGTTTAGCATCGAAAGGCTCATTTCTAAGTTCAGCAAATTCCAACCTTCAATCAAAGCCCACTAATGTTTGACATTCAGCGTCTACCAAGCTTCATGGCTTCAACCTTTAGTTCAGGCTTGATGACAACTCTGAAGTAGTAATACCTATCAGGATTCGACCTTGAATGCGGTTGAACCTCTACCTAACCTTTCTTAAATCAGTTTAAACAGTCTTGATGCGATCCCGGGTAGGAAGCTCGGTATTCATCCATCTTTCAAGCTCGTCCAACCTTAGGGTCCCAAGCATAAGTCCTGCTTAGGTAACTAATTCCTAAGCTTGGTCTGACTGACCTCAGATTTTAAAAAACAACTACAGTCCACAAAGCCATTCATTAAGCTCGTTAGCTTCCGACCTTCAAGTATCAGTAATAAGAGTAACTATTTTCCATTTGTGCCATAACCAGATTATAGCTGGCCACTATCAGATGGTTATGATCGCCCACTTATTCTCCATAATGGAATTAGAACTACCTGAACAGCCCACTACCAGTTGGTTACAGCGGTCATTGTCAATTTATTATAGCTCTATCTATAAATAGGACCCTCCAAATATGTCTTCTTCTCTAATTTCATCTAACTTCTGAGTACTTCATTCTTGTTGGCAGATTTTTGACTTGATTATCAGAGGGTCTATGCTGGAGCCATCACTTTTGGTCAGAACTTTGTTTTATAGGTCTCACCAGTGAGATCTCAAGCATCTGCTCTAGTAATTTTGATGACGATCCGATTTCTTTATCAACAAGATTGGCACTAAAAGGAGGGCTCTCTACTGATGCGGGAGCATCCGAGACTACTGATCAATCCTTAAGTCCTGAGCAGATTCCTTCGGCAAAACAAACACTATCGGTACTTATTCATGCCAAGACTAACTTCGGTTACAACTTGCTTCGATGGGTTAAGGAATGATGATACCAATATCAAAATTCATTGCTGATCGATGATATATCAAAGGGGAGTTATTCAGGATCAGTTCCATAGTGATTTAATACTCTTTGGAAGTAGATATTTGCTAGTTATTGTTGGTGGACGAATTTTGAAGGCTGAAGAGATAAGACTCCTAGTCCCCATGTCATTTATTGCATTCCCTAGTTCCTAGACCTTTAATGCTATTTCTGTTTTGTTTAGTCTTTAATGTTTGGGTAGTTCCCATGTTGTTTTCAATTCTGAGTCTAATATCTATATAATGAGACATATTCTCATTTTGTAATCAGACTGGTTGAATGAATGAAAATTCCTCTTTGTGAGTTGAATTATTATCTCGATTCTTTATCCAACGTTGTTGGTGGTGAATCAAACAGTTCTTTATCCTTGGCCGGTGGAATTTCCTTTAAGCCTTGGTGGTGAACTGCAACTATCTCGGTCCTTTCATCCTTGGCTGGTGGCTTGTGCCTTTAGGCTTAGGTGATAAACCTTCCATATCCTCGAGTTACACACATCCCCACAAACACAGTGCCTCGTCCACTTCCTCCCAGAATCGCTCACTCCACAGAGCTTATTTGTGGAAAACTCAAAACACGAAAGTTGTAGATCTACGAGTCCTTGATCTGTGACTTTTGGAATCGGGTCAATCCGACCTGTATTGAGGAAGTTACGCCCATTTTTCCAAAATCGCGCAATCCTGAAATTTTCTGTTCGGAGTCACTCGCCCACGCACGCATCAAGTTTGGTATCAGAGCTCAAGGTTGAACTTATCTTGAGTGATTCTTTGTAATGTTATCTTCTACTTATCATGGGTGACGAACAAGTTCCACGAGGCTTGACTTTGGAGCAAGCGCAAGACCTAAGGCGAGATCGTGCTATAGAGAATCTCCAAAGGCAAATGGAGCGAGTTCTCAATCTCCTAGAGAACCCGGCAAGACAAGAGCAACCAGCAAGGCATCCCGATGTTCAGCGACACCATGACAATTCAGATTCGCATCACAATTCTAATGATGATTCTAATTCCACTGGAGGCAACTCTAGTGCTTCTGAGCACCGAGTTCGGAGAAGAAGAAGAAGACACCATGAGAATGACCGTGAGATTAAAGCAGATGCACCTGAGTTCGAAGGTAGTCTCAATCCTGACAACTTTGTTGATTGGCTCCATGCCATTGAACGAGTTTTTGACTTCAAGTCCTACTCGGATGAGAAGAGGTGCAAGGTCGCTGTTCTGAAACTTACTAAATATGCTTCTCTATGGTGGGAGAATTTAAAGCATCAGCGAGCTAGAGAAGGGAAAAGCCGAATCAAGTCTTGGGATAAACTCAAGAACTTTATGAAGAAGAGGTTCTTGCCCGATACCTATAAGCAAGATCTGTTTCTCAAGTTGAATTCCCTAAGACAACAAGGGATGAGTATTGAAGAATATATTCGTGAGTTCGAACAACTCATGATGAGGTGTGAAGTTCCAGAAGTTCCCGAGCAAACCATCGCTCGATTCCTTGGTGGCATGAATCAGGAAATTGCTGATTTGGTTGAACTTCAGCCTTATTGGTCCTTCGAAGATGTTTGCAAGCTAGCAATGAAGGTTGAGAAACAACTAAAGAGTAGCAAGAGGTTTTCTTCCAGAACCTCCTCGAAGGGGACATCCTACTTTAGGGGTGCTTCCTCAAGCAAATATGAAGGTGTTTCGTCGAAAGCTAAGGGTAAAGAGAAGTTGGTGGAACCCGTCAAAGAAACCAGCAAGAAAGTTGATGGTGACACAAGGAAGTGTTTTAAGTGCCATGGCTATGGGCATTTGCAAGCTAATTGTCCAAATCGGAGAGTTATGACTCTTCAAGAAATTGAGAAGATCGATTTGGAACTTCAAGAGGCCAGCGATGAACATGACCAGAATGATTCTGAAGCTAAAGAATCCGAGAATATCATTGAAAAAGCTGATGATGGCGAGTTGTTGGTGATACGGAGAGCATTACATGCTGAGATATCTCCCGAAGAAAATGAGCAAAGGGAGAACATCTTCCACACCCGTTGCACTATTAACGGGAAGGTGTGTACGATGATTATCGATGGAGGAAGCTGCACCAATGTCGCCTCGACAACCATGATTGAAAAACTGAAGCTACCAACATCGAAACATCCTCAACCTTACAAGCTTCAGTGGCTTAGCAAAGGAAGTGATGTGAAGGTAACCAAACGAGCCCTTATATCATTTTCCATTGGGAAGAATTATCGAGATGAAGTTCTGTGCGATGTTATTCCCATGGATGCTTGTCACTTGTTGTTAGGTAGACCTTGGCAATATGATAGAAAGGCTGTACATGATGGGCATAAAAACACATACTCTTTTCACAAGGAACGAAAATGCATTACTCTTGAATCTTTGAAACCGAGCATGCTACATCGAAATCAACCTGGGGAGGGAAACACTAGTAAGGAAAATCTTTTCTTGAGTAAAACACAGGTTGAGAGAGCCATTACCAAACAGAAAAATGTATTTGCTTTGCTTATGGTTGAGAAAAAGAGTGAGAAAGAGAGACCTATACATCCGAAAATGCATTCCTTGTTAAGAGACTTTGCAGATGTGTTCCCCGAAGAATTGCCATCTGGATTACCTCCAATAAGAGGTATTGAGCACCAAATTGACTTGCTGCCCGGTGCCCCTCTACCGAACAAAGCAGCATATAGATGCAACCCGGAGGAAACAAAGGAGTTGCAAAGACAAGTCAATGAACTTATCGACAAGGGATATGTTCGAGAAAGTATGAGCCCATGTTCTGTTCCGGCTCTACTCGTACCAAAGAAGGATGGAACATTCAGAATGTGTGTCGATAGCCGAGCCATCAACAACATCACTATTAAGTATAGGTATCCTATACCTAGACTTGATGATATGCTTGATGAATTATATGGTTCTACTGTGTTTTCGAAGATAGATTTGCGAAGTGGCTATCACCAGATCCGAATGCGGGAAGGAGATGAGTGGAAAACAGCTTTCAAGACTAAGGGAGGTTCTATATGAATGGTTGGTTATGCCATTCGGACTTTCTAATGCTCCAAGTACTTTCATGAGGCTTATGAACGAGGTTCTTCGTTCCTTTATTGGTCGATTTGTTGTTGTATACTTTGACGATATCCTTGTTTATAGTCGAAGCGAAGAGGAGCATATTTCTCATCTGAAACAGGTCTTTAAAGCCTTGAGAGAACAGAAGCTTTATGCCAAAATGGAGAAGTGTGAGTTCTTCTCTTCCAGCATTATATTCCTTGGATATGTGGTTTCGAAAGATGGAATTTCTGTTGATCAATTGAAGGTGGATGCAATGAAAACCTGGCCGGTTCCGAAATCCATTACCGATGTAAGGAGTTTTCATGGCCTTGCTTCTTTCTATCATCGTTTTGTGAAGAACTTCAGTACAATCATGGCCCCTATCACTGAATGCATGAAGAAGGGTTCTTTTGAATGGACAGGAGCTGCTCATGACGCTTTTGAACTCATCAAACAGAAGCTATGTGAGTCCCCCGTTCTTGCCCTTCCTAATTTTGATAAAGTATTTGAAGTTGAATGTGATGCAAGTGGAGTTGGCATTGGAGCTGTTCTTGTTCAAGAACAAAGACCATTGGCATATTTCAGTGAAAAGTTAACTGATTCGAAGAAGAACTACTCAACTTATGATAAGGAGTTCTACGCCATTGTGAGAGCTCTTGATCATTGGAGTCATTATTTGAGGCCTAAACAGTTTGTACTTCATTCTGATCATGAGGCTTTGAAGTTTATTAGTGGCCAACGCAAGCTCAACTCAAGGCATGCCAAATGGGTAGAATTTCTTCAATCCTTTTCTTTCGTTTCGAAGTATAAACCTGGCCATACTAATGTTGTTGCGGATGCTTTATCAAGAAGATACTGTATGCTTGCTGTTCTTGATTCTAGAATTCTTGGTTTTCAATCCATGAAAGAACTATATTCTGAAGACCCGGAGTTCTCTACTATTCATCGATAGTTGCAAACATGGAATTCAAGGTACATATTCTCTCCAAAATGGCTTCCTTTTCAAGGGAAATCGATTATGTGTGCCGAAGAGTTCATTTAGAGAATTGTTGATCCGAGAAGCACATGGTGGAGGTTTGGCTGGTCACTTCGGCGTGAACAAAACTCTTGAAATCCTTCAAGAGCACTTTTATTGGCCAAAGATGAGTGGAGAGGTACATGCTATCATCTTGAGGTGTGCAACTTGTCAAAGAGCAAAGAGTCATTTCCATCAAGGGCTGTATACTCCCCTCCCAGTACCATTACAGCCTTGGGAAGATGTGAGCATAGATTTTATTGTGGCTCTTCCAAGAACTCAGAGGGGAAAAGATGCCATTATGGTGGTCGTTGATCGGTTTTCTAAAATGGCTCATTTTATTCCATGTCACAAGACGGATGATGCATCTCATGTGGCTGATCTTTATTTCAAGGAGATCATTCGCCTTCATGGAGTACCAAAGACCATTGTATCTGATCGTGATTCTAAGTTTTTAAGTTATTTCTGGAAGACCTTATGGAGAATGCTTGGAACCAGACTTCTATTCAGCACCACTTGTCATCCTCAAACCGATGGCCAAACAGAAGTAACCAATCGCACTCTCACTACGTTACTTCGAGGAATGGTTAGTAAATCTCTAAAAGATTGGGATTTGAAGCTTGCACATGCTGAGTTCGCTTATAATCGATCACCGAGTTATACTACTGGTCGATCACCCTTCGAAGTTGTGTATGGAATCAATCCGCTCACACCGATTGATTTAATTCCTATTCCATCCAATTCACAAGTGAACTTTGATGGCAAAGAGAGAGCTGAATCAATGAAAAAACTCCATGAGCAGATTCGAAGCAAGATCGAGAAGGCTAACGAGTCTTATAGGAAGAAAGCTAATAAACATCGGAGGAAGGCTCATTTCCAACCAGGTGATCTTGTGTGGTTACACTTAAGGAAGGAAAGATTTCCTTCTCAGCGGAAGAATAAGCTTATGCCTAGAGCTGACGGTCCATTTGAAGTTCTCGAGAGAATTGGCGAAAATGCTTACAAGATTGATCTTCCTGGAGAATATGGAGTTTCGGCAACTTTTAATGTAGGTGATCTTTCTCCTTACTTGGAGGATGATGACTTGTCAGATTTGAGGACAAATCTCAAACAACCCGGGGGGAATGATGCGGGAGCATCCGAGACTACTGATCAATCCTTAAGTCCTGAGCAGATTCCTTCGGCAAAACAAACACTATCGGTACTTATTCATGCCAAGACTAACTTCGGTTACAACTTGCTTCGATGGGTTAAGGAATGATGATACCAATATCAAAATTCGTTGCTGATCGATGATATATCAAAGGGGAGTTATTCAGGATAAGTTCCATAGTGATTTAATACTCTTTGGAAGTAGATATTTGCTAGTTATTGTTGGTGGACGAATTTTGAAGGCTGAAGAGATAAGACTCCTAGTCCCCATGTCATTTATTTGCTAGTTATTGTTGGTGGACGAATTTTGAAGGCTGAAGAGATAAGACTCCTAGTCCCCATGTCATTTATTGCATTCCCTAGTTCCTAGACCTTTAATGCTATTTCAGTTTTGTTTAGTCTTTAATGTTTGGGTAGTTCCCATGTTGTTTTCAATTCTGAGTCTAATATCTATATAATGAGACATATTCTCATTTTGTAATCAGACTGGTTGAATGAATGAAAATTCCTCTTTGTGAGTTGAATTATTATCTCGATTCTTTATCCAACGTCGTTGGTGGTGAATCAAACAGTTCTTTATCCTTGGCCGGTGGAATTTCCTTTAAGCCTTGGTGGTGAACTGCAACTATCTCGGTCCTTTCATCCTTGGCTGGTGGCTTGTGCCTTTAGGCTTAGGTGATAAACCTTCCATATCCTCGAGTTACACACATCCCCACAAACACAGTGCCTCATCCACTTCCTCCCAGAATCGCTCACTCCACAGAGCTTATTTGTGGAAAACTCAAAACACGAAAGTTGTGGATCTATGAGTCCTTGATCTGTGACTTTTGGAATCGGGTCAATCCGACCTGTATTGAGGAAGTTACGCCCATTTTTCCAAAATCGCGCAATCCTGAAATTTTCTGTTCGGAGTCACTCGCCCACGCACGCATCATCTACTGAACCCTTAATCTTAAAGAAGTACCCAATTGAGCAATGATGCCGCCCAAGAGAGCATCATCCTGACGATCTGCTGCCACTACCTCTCAGTCAGATCCAGTGCCAGCTGATCATCCTCTTCCAGCATAGATGCCTGCACATCCACCTCCCCAACCAGTGATGATGGGGATGCTAATCAATTCAACCAACTGGCAAGTAGGTTAGGAGCTTTATAGAAGCTGTGCAGGTGATGCAATATATTCCGATACCTCACCCCCTATGAAGCCATCACTGAAGAATGAGAGCCAAGATCTAGGAAGACCCACTAGAGAAAGTCATTTAGGAAGCCCTGGGAATAGGAAGCAGAGATCAATGAGTCCCTGCTTTGAGCATGACTCAACTTTGGGGAAATCTCTGCCCCTTATGAAGCCTCCATGCTTTGAGATCCATGATCGAGAGGATGATCTCGATAAAAAATCACAAGAAATGAATAGGCGGATCGAAGAACTCCATAATTCATCCTCAACTTGGAAGGATGATTTCTACACTGACCCATCATTCATTGTTCAAATAATGTAGGAACCCATTCTACCAAACTTCAAGCTTCCTCAATTTAAAAACTATGATGGGACCTTGGATCCAATCAACCATCTAGATTCCTTTCGAATCATAATGCTCCTCTATGGAGCACCGGATGCCATTTTGTGAAGAGCTTTCCCATCAACTTTCAAAGGCATGATGCGACACTGGTGCTCGGACCTAAAATTAGGTACCATCAATTCTTTTGATTAATGAAGCCAGAAGTTTGCTGCTCACATTATTAGCAGCCAGCATCAGCAGTGGGGGTCGGATTTCCTTATTAACATCAAGCAATGTGAAAGAGAATCAATCTGAGCCTACATCAACTATTTTAATGTTGTTGCTTTGGAGGTTCAAAATTTGGATTAGTCTATTGCAATAGTCACTCTGAAGGATGGTCTTCAGAAGAATGATTTTCTTTTTTCACTAGAGAAGAAATAGCCCCAAAACATCACTGACATGTTAGCTCAGGCTGAGGGATATGCCTGAGCTGAAGAGACATTCAAATTATTGGATACTAATGCTACAAAGAAACACCTACGGGAGAATCTAGCAAGTCCTCTATGATAGAAAACATGCAGGGTTTCATGCATAGATTTCAAAACTTTTTCAAAATATAGAGCAGCGAAAGACATAGATTAAACTATTTAATCTGCAACATACATGTAATCAAATTATAAAATCCTACATCAAGGATCTATAACATGTTATGATGCAAATATAAATCTAAAATTAAATTAATCATAAGTGGTATTGATCATATCAATACCTTGATCTAGAATAATTCTAGATCTAATCTTAGATCACATCTAGGTCACTAATAGATTAGATCTCTTACCTTTGCATGGGTCAAGAACTCCATGGTTGAATTCATTGTTGCCTTTGGAGTTGCACATGCGTTCGATCTCTATAGGTGATCCACACGAACCTACAATACAGATCGTCAAACGAAGATCCGCTCAAAGTGCTAGCTTCTTATGGATCCCTCCTGATGGTTAATCAAATATATGTTCTTCAAATCTCTTGGATACTCTAAGAGATGAAGAACATGAGGAGGAATAAGGAAGAAATCCAACCCTTGGATCTCCCATAAATCAAAAATAAATACATATGAAAAAATCCTAGGAGAAGACAAATCTTCTCCTTCAGGACATCAACGGTTGATGTCCTGAAAACATCTCTTATGCTAGGTTCAGAGGAGACCTTCTCCTCTAGATTTTTTTCTAATTTTTTAGATATCACATCCTCAGATTTTTCTTATAAAAATCTCATAAATAAAATTGAGAAGAAGGATTCTCAAGAAAATCCTAAGAGAAGACCTTCTTCTCTTCTTCTTCTCGCATCAAGATTTGATCAGATCATGTCCAAAAATGATCACCATGCCCCAACACCTTCAAGCATAGATTCCATGCCCTCTTCCTCTCTCTCTCTCTGATCTTTATCATATAAAAATTATATAAAATAATAAAAAAAAATACTCAAAAGAAAATAAAGAGAAGATAATCTTCTCTTACCTTTGTGCCTTCATGACATCAATGATTGATGTCCAGATGAAGACCTTTTCTCTAAGGATCTTGGTGCCATCTTTCTTCAAGCCCTTCCTCTCTCTCTCTCTCTCTCTCTCTCAGATTTTTATCATATAAAAATCATAAATAAAATAGGAAGAGAGAAATATAAAAGAAAAATATAAGAGAAGACAATCTTCTCTAACGTTGTCTCTTCAAGATATCAATCTTTGATGTCTTAATTGAGGGCTCTTCTCCATGAATCTTGGTGCCACAAATCCTCCATGCCTTCTCCTCATTTTCTTCTAATTTTATATGATTTGTTTAGGATTTTTCACATCCTCTATGGTCAAAGAAAGAGGCATACCCTTTATATTGCAAAACTAGGTCAAAACCTAGTCAAAGGAGGACTTCTATGGGGCGTCCAACTCATGGATGCCCCTCTCTTGAATTTTGATGTGTGAAATAGAAAACCAATGCCCTAAAGAAAGGGAGAAAGGGCAGAAATAATATTGGAGGCATGGGAAAAGTGGGCGCACAAGAGGAGGAAAGAGTTTAGGTTAAAGAGGGCTCTTCCAAGAAGGAAACTAATCCTAACAACATCCTACTTTTGACCAAGTCAAAATTTATTCCAAATAATATGATATGGGGCATGGAAAACCTTTTATTAGGCATGAGAAAATATAGAAAAAAAAATCTAGAATTAAAATATGGTGTGGGCTTTCTATTAGATACGTATGTCCTAGAAGCCAGAATTGGCTGATACTTGTAATACACTTCTAGGGTCAAAATTATAATTTTGACTATAAATAATAAAATAAATTATTCTCTATCACATATATGTATTTAGTGTCTGTGATACATCCCTTGAGTTAATGGTAATGATAATTCTTATTTTCAAGAGTTGAAAATTTAAGATAAGAATTTTCATTATTAACTCATAAAATGGTTCTGACCGTAGGATCATCATGAGGATGGTGATTGATCCAGAAGGTTAGTGAACAATCACTTTTTTATAGTAGATGTGTCTTGAGTCTATGGTGTAGAGACACCAGAGTGAGAGTATAGGTACTCGTTAGAGAATGAGGGCACTGAGCGTGACCACCTCGAGTAGTCATAAGAAAGTCTACCTTCTCATCGATGACTGACTCGAAGCTATAGTGGTGTGTCTGGTTCTTTGACCTGAGGTGCATCGACAGTTCACCTTGAGGGTGTTATAGTTTGACTACACCATGACTCGGTCTCCTAGCCATTCGAAATCCTGAGGTGTATGTTGGCTATAGCATGTTCATTGTAGGAATTGGATTGCACCAAGATGGAATCTATCTACCTCGGTGGATGAGGAGCAGCCCTATGATGATCATGAGAATCAAGTCCATAAGCCCATGGCCATGGTAGAGAGTGAAATAATAGAAAGAGTTTTCTATTAAGATTTTCACATCGGACTTGAATCGAATGATTAAATCATATGATAGAAATTAGGGTTTGACGAGTTCACCTTAACCCTAATCTGATCGGGGCTCAAGATAGAAGAACTTAATCACACATAAGTAGCTGCATTGAGAGGTTCATTTTTAATTTTGATGGGTTGCCACCATATACTGCTAGGTGTCACTGGATGGATTTTGGGAGCAATTAGAATGATTTAGATGATCGATCATTCTAGTTGTCTAAATCAGAAGAGTTCTGATCCATCGAAAGGAGTTTCGATGATGTTGATGATGGAGATCATGACATATCCCATTACCATATAGAACTGAACCTAACTGGATCACACAAATAAGAGTTTGGATTTGGATATCAGCGATTGAACTAACCCAGTTCAATTGATTTGAATTAGCTTCAATTAGGTTCAAGCAAATCATGCTAGCACACGATTGAACCTAACATTCTCCTTTTTCTATCATTAAAAGTTATCTCGACTAAGCCAAATAAGTTTGTGCTCACTCAGGTACCTTTACCTGATCTGACTGGAGCTTGTCCAGGTTAAAAAAGAATTGTCTTAATTTATGAGATAAATTTAAAATAACACCTATCATTTTTCATCACCTGCTAATTCTTGTCCTTTGACTTTGGTCAAATGTTGACATTTGATTCTTGGACATCTCTCCATGTGTCATGCACTTATTGGAGAGCAGATAGGGGCTTGTCCCCTCTCTAAAAATTAGAAAGGAGGGGGTGCACACCTAGGATGGCGTGCGCCCATGGATAGGGATGCCTGGAGTCCCATATGGAAGGGACTCCAGGTTGCTTCTTGGATTCAAACTAGGTGACCCTTATCTATAGACTTTGACCAGTCTTAGGCACCACCTTAGGATGAATCTATGGGTTTCTCATCTAATTGGATCAGATGATGTCATCCCACCAATCAGATTTAGATCTGATTAAATGAAGCAACGTGATTAGCCGAGGTGATGTGGCACTGCATGGCGCAGCAGGGTCTATATAAAGACCTGTCTGCGCCCACTTTTTAGAGACTCCTCTCCTAGCCATGCCCTAAGGCTGTTCCTCTCTTTTTCTCCATGCCACCTTTAGGCCATCTCTCTCCTCTCCATGCCCAAGGATAGTTGGGCTTCAGATTAGTGCGATCTAGGCAAGAAAAAGCTGACGAGAAAGGAAGAAGGCAGCACTGCTGTAGAGACAACTGCTGATCTTCAGAAGGAGTTTTGAAGATCCTCCAAATCAGATCCAGATCTAATTTTTGGATAAAAAAAAGAGAAGAAGATGATCTCCAGATTTAGTCCGAGTGGATACCGGTAGAGGCCAGATGCTTGTGTGGCTAGATCCAGAACTTCAGGCCATTAGCAGATCATCAACGGATAATTGGATTACCCATATCAAGATAAAATTAATTTAGATTTAATTTAATTTAATTTTTTTATTTATCAAATTATAAAATTAGATCTAAAAAATGTTAGATCTGATTAGAATCTAAGAGGAAATTTTTGAAATATGCCTCTCGATCCAATCAGATCTGAACGAAACTGATCCCGAAAAATCATGATTTCCCCTTCAACTGGTATCAAAGCCAGGTTGTTATAAAATTTATTTAGATCTAATTTAATCTGATAAATTAGTAATTTTAGATATCACATGAGATATAATCAGATCTAAAATTAAAAAAATAAAAAATTAAAATTAATTAATCTAGATCTAATATGTATGAGATGCATAACTAGACTAGAAATAAAATTATTCTATGTGTAGTCTAGTATAATCATAATTTTTATTTGATTAAATATAATTTTTAGATCTATTTATTTACTATTTTCTAATCTTATGAATATTATAATCAGATCTAAAAATATAAAATAAATTAAATTTAATTTGTTCATATGAGTTATGATAGTTGCATGTTTAGACTAGTTGTAGAATAGTTCTACAAAAGGGTCTAGATTAAATTTTATTTGATATGATCAAACTTAAATTTAATTTTTTAGATGATTATGAGATAATTTAGATCTGAAAAACATACATGCATGATACATATAATATATACAAAATATATTTTAATTAGATTAATTTTCTTATATGAGATATATGCTTAGATCTAATTAGTTTCTGTAGATTAATTATATTTCTGATTAAGGCATTCTCCTTGGCCGTCCAGTCATAAGAATAAAGTAAGGCTTAAAGACCCTCTTCTTCCATTCGATGGGGTGTTCTTATGATGTATAGGGGTGCTACGCATTCGTCTTTAATCAGAAATTAAAAACATACTTTCTGCAAAATTCTAGATCCTAAAATCCTAGGATCTTATTTGCATGTTTTGTTTATGAATCCTAAACTTAATTAAGAATTACGATTACAAAATATATTAGATTTAAAATTAAAAATTTTTAGATCTAAGATATATTCATAAAATTGGGTTCAGGCTTGGGTAGCTCAATTAGGTCTAGCGATTGATCAAACCGAATCAAGTGTTGGTTAGATGGGATCAACAATAACCAGCCTAATAGGATTAAGTCTGGGTCAAGATCGAGTCACGTGAGTGATCGATCAAGCTAAGACCCAATTAGGCTCAATGGTTAGAGTCTGGATTGTAGGCTAACCCGATTGATTTTGGCTCAACAATTTGGTGTCTAAGGTAAGTTTGGCAGATACGATCGACTGATTTTTAATTGAGAGCTACTCGACTTGATTGCATTCTTGTTGAGTTAATGGACATATCCCTTCCATCGGTCTCACTTACCTGGCCATGTTTGTTGACTCAGTTCTGATCTGAGGTGGTCAATAATCCGAGCTAACCCATGCCACTAGGTTAGTCATAATTGGTTATGACTATGTCAAGTCTAGTTTAATGAGACCTAAATCAAATCTCCCTAAGAAAAGATTAAGTCTAAGGTCTTCCACCATTGTAGATGTGCGGGCCCTTTTCGAGGGTTGATTGTTCTCGCTCGACTGGTTACAGTGGCTCAGTTGCAAAAAGATGCAACCATGTCTATTAGGCATTGGATGCTACATGGGCTGGAGGATGGAGTTGGGCTCAATATTCTGGATACGGTGAGAGACTCAATTAGGAATCCAATCTATGCAAATGGTGGGTCTGACTTAACTAAGGAGTGGATCAATATTTTGGATACGGTGAGATTCATGAATTGAATTAGAAATCAAGTTTGGGTGCACCATGATTAGAGAATCATTGAACAAGAGTTGTTCACTCATTGGCTAATCCATCATCAATAACTATTAGGTGAGGTGATGAGTAAGTCGGTGGGACTGCACCACCCACTAAAAATCAGTAATCATGAAGATTTTTGCATCTCTATAGAGAAAGTGTAGGGATCCGAGAAATAGTGGAAGCTAATTTATTTAAAAATAAAATTTTTAAATAAATTGGTTAAGTCTTAATTACAGTATCTAACTAGAAACTTTGACCCTCTATAAGAAAATGTCTGCATCCAATCCACTAGCACGAATTCTGGACACCTATAGACTGACTAGACCAAATTACAAGGATTGGCTTTGGAACCTCAAAATCAATTTGGGTTCTGAGAAGTTAACTCATGTACTGGACTAGGACCCTCCCACCTTACCAGCTCATCCATCCGCTGAGCAGAGAGCATCTCTGGATAAGTGGACAGACGAAGATAATAAGGCCAGATACTATATATTGGGCTCGATGTCTGATGAACTTCAGCGCCAACATGAAGATATCAGGACTGTTTGCCAAATGTTGGCTCACCTATAAGAGATGTTTGGTGAACAGAGTCGTACGCAGCCAAAGTATCAAGTCACTAAATGACTTTTCAAGGCTAAGATGCATGATGGGCAGTCAGTCCAAGATCATTGTCTGATGATGATCAAGGAACTTGGAAGAGCTTGAGAAGCTCTCGGAGTGAAGTTGGACTTGGATCTACAGAATGATATATATTCTGCAATCCTTAACTGATGCATATGGACAGTTCATCATGAACTACCTTATGCATAAACTTCAAAATTCTTTAACCGAACTTATGAACATGCTGGTTACCGCTGAGCTTTCCTATGAAAGGATTCTAAAGGCTCAGTACTTGCTATGGAATGGACTTCTTCCAAGAGAAAGTCTTTTGAAAAAAAGAAGAAGTCTATGAAAAAGTAGAAGGTGGAAGGAGGAAAGAAGAAAAGGCAGAGCTGAAGAAGAAGGCCGCTGACAAAGAAAAGTATTTCCATTGCAACAATGACGGCCACTGAAAGCAGAACTGCCCTACTTACCTGGCCACCCTAAAGAAGGAGGAAGGTCCTTCTGGAGGTATGCTCGTTATTGAGTCTAACCTTACGATTTCTTCTGCATCCAGTTGGGTGCTTGACTCTAGTTCTAGTGCTCACTTGTGCACTTCTATGCAGGGATCTTGAGGATAGCAGGAGGCTGAGGGATGGTGAGATGATCCTTGCATGTTGAAAATGGAGCAAGAGTTGCTGCCGTGGTCGTGGGAACATATCCTCTTCGATTACCATCTGGTTTAGACTTAGTATTAAAAGACTGTTATTATGTGCCTGTAGCAAGTAGGAATTTGATTTTTGTTTCTTGCCTTGCATTAGAAGGCTATGTAATTAGTTTTCTTAAGGACCATTGTAACATTCTTTATGAAAGAAATAAAATTGCAAATGGTTTTCTTATTAACAGTCTTTATCAGTTACATGTTGATGTATCTATTTTTAATTTTGAGCAAAATGTGAATGCCATAAAATCAAAATGACCTAGGGATAGTCCAAATGATAGGTATCTATGGCACCTAAGATTAGGTCATATAGCAGAAGATAGGATTAACAAATTGGAAGAAAATTGGGCTATTGAGTTCGTTGACTTTCGAGTCATATCCAATTTATGAATCCTGTCTTCATGGCAAAATGACTAAAGCTTCCTTTTGTAGGACATGGGGAAAGGGCCATGGATCTTCTTGCCCTAGTACATACAGATGTGTGCGGCCCATTTGATGTGCCGGCTAGAGGCAATTTTAGTCTACTTCATTAACCTTTATCGATGATTCATCTAGGTATGGGTATGTGTATCTTATGAGACACACAAGTCTGAAGCATTTGAAAAGTTCAAAGAATTCAGACATGAAGTAGAAAAAGCAAATTGAAAAAACCCATTAAGGTTCTTCGATCAGATCGAGGAGGTGAATACCTTAGTCGAAAATTCCTTAGACTATCTCAAGAAAAATGGCATAGTCTCTCAATGGACTCCACCAGGAATACCTCAACTCAACGGGATTTCAGAATGGAAAGAAATCGGAACTCTATTAGATATGGTTCGATCCATGATGAGCTTCACAGACCTCCCTGATTTTCTTTGGGGATACTCATTTGTTAACTTCAATATATCTTACTGAATAGGGTTTTTCCTCTAAAATTGTTCCTACCACACCGTATGAGATATGGCATGGTAAGAAACCAAGTCTGAGTCATCTCAGAATTTGGGATTGTCCTGGCTCATGTCAAAAGACAACAAGCGGACAAGTTAGACTTTAGATCCTTTAGAGCTCGATTCATAGGATATCCTAAAGAGTCATTAGGATATTATTTCTACATTCCAGAAGATCACAATGTGATTGTGAGTCGACATGCCATCTTTCTTGAAAAATAGTTTATTCAAGATAGCGGCATTGGAAAGCAGATTAAGCTCGATGAGAAAGTCTCACAAGAGCAATGAGCTAAGGACCAAATGGAACCAAATCAGGTTAAGCCAATCCATACACTACCTCCTCCACCTCATAGATCGGAAAGAGTTTTTCGTCCCCCTGAGAGATACTTAGGTACTATTTCAGAGAATGTAGAGGAAATATTCCTCGTAGGTAATGGGGTTCATGGTGATGATCCCAAAACCTATAATGAGGCGATATCAGATATCGACTCCGAGAAATGGTTAGAGGCAATGAAGTCAGAAATTGACTCGATGCACTCAAACCAAGTCTGGACCTTGGTAGATCCACCAGAAGGTATAGTACCTATTGGGTGTAAATGGATCTACAAGAGAAAGATTGGTGCAGATGGAAATGTGGAGACATTCAAGGCTAGATTAGTGGCAAAAGGTTATAGTCAATGCGAAGGCATTGACTATCAGGATACCTTTTCACCAGTAGCTATGCTAAAATCCATCCGCACATTGCTTGCTATTGCAGCCTATTTTGATTATGAAATATGGCAAATGGACATGAAAATGGCATTCTTAAATGGATATCTTGAGGAAGATATCTATATGGAACAGCCGCTAGGTTTCACATCCAGTGATACTGATCACAAGGTTTGCAAGCTGCAAAGGTCCATATATGGACTTAAGCAAGCATCTCGGAGCTGGAATACTCATTTTAATGATGTGATCAAAATATTTGGTTTCATCAAAGAATGAAGGAGGAAGCCATGTATCTTCAAAAAGGATCAGTGGGAGCACTGTTGTCTTCCTCGTATTGTACGTGGATGACATCCTCCTTATTGGGAATGATATTTTCCATGTTGACCATAGTTAAAATGTGGTTGTCTAAAGAATTCTTCATGAAAGACCTAGGAGAAGCATCCTTTATTCTAGGAATTAAGGTTCTATAGGAGATAGACCGAATAGGATGCTAGGACTTTCACAGAAGATGTACATAGAGGAAGTACTAAAGAGGTTTAGTATGGAAAAACTCTAAGAGGGGATTTAAGTACCCTTCAGACATGGTATTCATCTTTCCAAGAAGATGTGCCCTACAGCACACCTGAGGAAATAGAATGCATGAGCAAAATTCCTTATGCTTCAGCAATACGGAGCCTCATGTATGCCATGTTATGTACACGACCTGATATAGCCCATGCTGTGAGTGTCACGAGCAGATATCAGTCGAATCCAGGATGAAGAACACTGGACTTCTGTGAAATGTATCCTTAAGTACTTAAGAAGAACTAAGGATATGTTACTAGTCTTTGGCAATGGAGAACTCCAAGTCCAGGGGTATACAGACTCGGACTTTATGTCTGATGTAGATGATTGAAAGTCGACATCTGAAAGTCTATTTGTGTGCAATGGTGGAGCTATCAGTTGAAAAAGTTTCAAGCAAATAGTAATAGCAGATTCCACCATGGAAGTAGAATATATCGCTGCGTCAGAAGCTGCGAAGATGGCATTTTGGTACAAAAAGTTTACCATGAAGATCGGAGTGATGCCATCAGATGCCATTCCTCTGTACTG
Source organism: Cocos nucifera (assembly GCA_006176705.1). Taxonomy (NCBI): domain Eukaryota; kingdom Viridiplantae; phylum Streptophyta; class Magnoliopsida; order Arecales; family Arecaceae; genus Cocos; species Cocos nucifera. The sequence goes on along the minus strand of QRFJ01000942.1, from coordinate 491,429 downwards.
CGACAATAATGGCGCCATAGCCCTTGCTAAGGAGCCAAGGTCTCACTAGAAATTCAAGCATATCGAGCAACGATACCACCTCATCCGCAATTACCTCGAGAAAGGTTACATCGAGGTCAAGAGAGTCGACTCCACAGATAATACAGTGGATCCGCTTACAAAGCCATTGGGCCAGCAGAAGATCGAAGCCCACCTTGAGAAGATGGGACTTAGATTTATAGCCAATTGGCTTTAGGTCAAGTGGGAGTTTGTTAGATATGTGTGCCCTAGAAGTCAAAATTGGCTGACACTTATAATACACTTCTAGGGACAAAATTATAATTTTGACTATAAATAATAAAATGGGTTATTCTCTATCACATATGTGTATTTAGTGTCTGTGATACATCCCTTGAGTTAATGGTAATGATAATTCTTATTTTTAAGAGTTGAAAATTTAAGACAAGAATTTTCATTATTAACTCATAAAATGCTCCTGACCATAGGATCATCATGAGGATGGTGATTGATCCTGGAAGGTTGGTGTACAATCGCTTCTCTTTAGTAGATGAGTCTTGAGTCTACGGTGTGGAGACACCGGAGCGAGAGTACAGGATACTCGTTAGAGAACGAGGGCACTGAGCGTGACCACCTCGAGTAGTCATTAAGGAAGTCTACCTTCTCGTCAATGACTGACTCGATGCTGCAGTGGTGTGTCTGGTTTCTTTGACCTGAGGTGCATCGGTAGTTCACCTTGAGGGTGTTATAGTTTGACTACACCATTGACTCGGTCTCCTAGCCATTCAAAATCCTGAGGTGTATGTTGGCTATAGCATGTTCATTGTAGGAATTGGATTGCACCAAGATGGAATCTATCTACCTCGGTGGATGAGGAGCAGCCCTATGATGATCATGAGAATCAAGTCCATAAGCCCATGGCCATGGCAGAGAGTGAAATAATAGAAAGAGTTTCTATTAAGGTTTTCACATCGGACTTGAATCGAATGATTAAATCATATGATAGAAATTAGGGTTTGACGAGTTCACCTTAACCCTAATCTGATCGGGGCTCAAGATAGAAGAACTTAATCACACAAGTAGCTGCACCTGAGAGGTTCATCTTCAGTTTTGATGGGTTGCCACCATATACTGCTAGGTGTCACTGGTGGATTTTGGGAGCAATTAGAATGATTTAGATGATCGATTATTCTAGTTGTCTAAATCAAAAGAGTTCTGACCATCGAAAGAAGTTTCGATGATGTTAATGATGGAGATCACTATACATCCCATTATCATACAGAATTAAACCTTATTAGATCACACAAATAAGGGTTTGGATCTGGATATCATCGATTGAACTAATTCAGTTCAATTGATTTGAATTAGATTCAATTAGGTTCAAGCAAATCGTGCTAGCACATGATTGAACCTAACATTCTCCTTTTTCTATCATTAAAAGTTGTCTTGACTGAGCCAAATAAGTTTGTGCTCACTCAGGTATCTTTACCTAGTCTGACTGGAGCTTGTCCAGGTCAGAAAAGGGTTATCTTAATTTATGAGATAAATTTAAGACAACGCCTACCATTTTTCATCACCTACTAATTCTTATCCTTTGACTTTGGTCAAACATTGATCTTTGACCCTTGGACATCTGTCCATGTGTCATGTACTTGTTGGAGAGTAGATAGGGGCTTGTCCCCTCTCTGAAAATTGGAACTGGAGTTCCATACGGATGGGACTCTAGGTTGCTTCTTAGATTCAAACTAGGTGACCCTCACCTCTAGACTTTGACCAATCTTAGGCGCCACCTTAGGATGAATCTATGGGTCTCGCATCTGATTGGATCAGGTGATGTCATCCCATCAATCAGATTTAGATTTGATTAAACGAAGCAACATGATTAGCCAAGATGATGTGGCACTGCATGTCGCAGCAGGGTCTATATAAAGACCTGTCTGCGCCCACTTTTTAGAGACTCCTCTCCTAGCCCCGCCCTAAGGCTGTCCCTCTCTTTTCCCCATGCCACCTTCAGGCCATCTCTCTCCTCTCGATGCCCAAGGATAGTTGGGCTTTAGATTAGTCCGATCCAGGCAAGAAAAGGCTGACGAGAAAGGAAGAAGGCAGCATTGCTGCAGAGACGACTGCTGATTTTTAGAAGAAGTTTTGAAGATCCTCCAAATCAGATTCAGATCTGATTTTTAGGAAAAAGAAAGAGAAGGAGAAGATCTTCAGATTAGTTTTGAGTGGATACCGGTAGAGGCTAGGCACTTGCATGGCTAGATCTAGAACCTCAGGCCATCAGTAGATCATCAACAGGTAATCGGATTATCCATATCAAGATAAAACTAATTCAGATTTAATTTAATTTAATTTTCTTATTTATCAGATCATAAAATTAGATCTAAAAAATGTCAGATCTGATTAGGATCTAAAATTTTTTTTTTGAAATATGCCTCTCGATCCAATCAGATCTGAACGAACCTGATCCCGAGAAATCACGATTTTCCCTTCACTTTCTTAGGCATAAGTGAAAGAGAGAGAGTCCTAGTTGGACTGGAACTCCTCTTGTTTGACTAGGTCAAAATAGGTTTAAATCAAATTTAAATCTTATTTAAATTATATCAAATGCAACCCAATTAAGGATGATCCTTGTCCAACTAGGAGCTCAATTAAATCAGATTAAATTAAGATTTAAATCCTAAGTTAATTTAGGTGCACCCAAGTCCTAGTCAAATAAGAAATTATTCTTTTTTGTAATTGACTTATCCAATAAACCAACTAGACTTAATCTAATTAAGTCCAAACTAATTTTAATTAAATCTAATTTAATTAGACTTGATCTTAGTTGGATTGGTCAATCAAATTGAAATAATTAGCAATCTAATTGCTAATCAATTCTCCTGCAACACTTACATTTGGTCAAACATCAATCCCATTGAATGTTTGACCTCGAAATGATTCTCAATCATCGATTAACCATCTGATCATGTTACAAGTTCTAATGTGTGTGATCCCATAGGTTCAAACCTAAGCCAATAGTATAGAAACTAATTTTTGTACCAATCGATGTTACCATCTAGATATGGTTTCCGATGTCCAGATAGGTCGAATGTATAAAAAGCAACATTCTTAGAACCCTGGCCCATGGTTACTGTATAATTCATCCCTATAATCAATAATGCTCAAGACGACTTCGAGTATGCTGTCAACACTCATACAAGTCATCTCTATTGTATCTCAAAATTTTGCAAATCCAGTGACACCTCACGAGGATTACCCAGGTCTAGGTTTTGCTAAATTAAAACATAGCGAGACATTCTCTTCCTGAAGTTAATCAGGAGTAGTCAATCCTATCTTGACTCACACACCGACTCTATAAGTACTTGACTATATCCAAAAATCTTCCATCACTTATATTAGAAATACAGGCAGTCCAGCACCAAAGTATAGTGAGTTGTTCGCAAGTCACCGTGGTGATCTCAGGTCAGAGGAATACTTATATCCATTAATCTTAGCAAGCTACTCTTGACAGTAGAGTATTACATTGGTCATGTTTAGTGTAGATGTACTCCTACATCTCACCTAGATGCCATACCAGTGTCTCCACACCACTTGATTATAAGGATAACCAACGCATATGGCATACAACGACCTACACTCGATAAGTTATCATACTTGTTAATAACTTATCATTTGATCATGAATAATTTAAGAACCATCTGATAAATCCTCCTTTATTGATTGATTGTGGTTCTAAGAACTTCATCATAATTTAGGAGTTCATTTAAGAAAGATAGAACTTTTATGATGAAATAGACAAATTACTATTATTATTAGATAATTCATATACTAATTCCAATCATATACTACTTAGATGATTGACTTTAGAATATACTTTCTAACAACTCTCACTTAGACTAAAGCCAATCAGAATGATATCAAATATCCTATCTTCCATTGAGTTCGTAGAACTCCTTAGTTCCAAGGCCTTAGCAAATGGGTCAGTCAAGTTCTCCTTTTACATCGATCTTCTAAAGATTGATGTCACCCAAATCAAATATCTAGGATGAAACCGTTGCAGAATATGCTAGTCCTTCAGTTCTTTAGCCTGAGCTATGGCTCCAGTGCTATGATAGGATTAGATCATGGGTGGAGGGTGCCACTTCCAACCTGTTAATGAACCTCAGTAACTACACAACTTATGTGGCAGCATCATATGCCACGATGTATTCTACATCACTAACTGAATAGACTAAAGTATGCTGTTTGGAACCTTTCCAGTAGATTATTCCTATAATTAGGGTATGAGTCGACATTCTCTTATTGTCATCTTGTCTGACTAAAATCAAAACATCCATATATTTTAAGTCAGTACTTTCATACATTGCCTCTAACCATTTCTCGAAGTCGATATCTGATATCGCCTCGTTATAGTTTTTGGGATCATCACTATGAACCTCATTACCTACGAGGAATATTTTCTCTACTTCCTCTGAAATAGTGCCTAAGTACCTCTCAGGAAGATGAAAAATTCTTTCTGATCTTCGAGGTGGATGAGGTATTGATTGTATTAGCTCAACCTGATTTATTTCCAAAGGATCCTTATCTCTTGGCTCTTGGGAGACTTTCTCCTCTAGCTTGATCTGCCTTCCAATGCCGTCATCTTGAATAAACAATTTTTTAAGAAGATGGCATGTCGACTTACAATCACATTGTGGTCTTCTAGAATATAGAAATAATATCCTAATGACTCTTTAGGATATCCTATAAATTGAACTCTAAAGGACCTGAAGTCTAACTTGTCCGTTTATTGTCTTTTGACATAAGCCGAACAATCTCAAATTCTGAGATGACTCAGACTTGATTTCTTACCATGCCATATCTCATATGGTATGGTAGGAATGATTTTAGAAGGAACCCTATTTAGTAAATATATAATAGTTAATAAACTATGTCTCCAAAAAAAATCAGGAAGGTCTGTGAAGCTTATCATGGATTGGACCATATCTAATAGGATTCGGTTCCTCCATTCTAAAATTTCGTTGAGTTGAGGTATTCCAGATGGAGTCCATTGAGAGACTATGCTATTTTGCTTGAGATAGTTCAGGAATTTTCAACTAAGGTATTCACCTCCTCGATCTGATCGAAGAACCTTAATGGATTTTCTAGTTTGCTTTTCTACTTCATATCTGAATTTTTTAAACTTTTCAAAGGCTTCAGACTTATGTCTCATAAGATACACATATCCATACCGAGATAAATCATCGGTGAAGATTATAAAGTAGACAAAATTACCTCTAGCCAGCACATCAAATGGGCTGCACACATCAGTATGTACTAGGGTAAGTAAATCCGTGGCCCTTTTCCCATGTCCCACAAATGAAAGTTTAGTCATTTTGCCATGAAGACATGATTCATAAATTGGATATGACTCAGAGTCAATGGACTTAATAGCCCAATTTTTTTCAATTTGTTAACCCTATCTTCTACTATATGACCTAGTCTAAGGTGCCATAGATACCTATCGTTTGGACTATCCCTAGGTCATTTTGATTTTATGGCAGTCACATTTTGCTCGATATTAAAAATAGATACATCAATATATAACTGGTAAAGATCGTTAATAAGAAAACCACTTGCAATTTTATTTCTTTCATAAAGAATGTTACAATGGTCCTTAAGAAAACTAATTACATAACCTTCTAGTGCTAAACATGAAATAGAAATAAAATTTCTGCTTGCTACAGGCACATAATAACAATCCTTAAGTACTAAATCTAAACCAGATGGTAGTTGAAGAAGGTAGATTCCCACGGCCACAGCAGCAACCCTTGCTCCATTTCTAATGCATAGGATCATCTCACCATCCCTCAACCTTCTGCTATCCTCAAGACCCTGCATGAAAGTATACAAATGAGCACCAGAATCAGAGTCAAGCACCCAACTGGATGCAGAAGAAACCATAAGGTTAGATTCAATAACGAGCATACCTCCAGAAGGATCTGCCTCCTTCGTATTCTTTAGGGTGGCCAGGTATGTAGGACAGTTCTGCTTTCGGTGGCCGTCAATGTTGCAATAAAAATACTTTCCTTTGTCAGTGGCCTTCTTCTTCAGCTTTATCTTCTTTTTCTTTCCTCCTTCCATCTTCTACCTTTTCACAGACTTCTTCTTCTTTCTGAAAGACTTTCTCTTGGAACAAGTCTGTTCCATAGCAAATACTGAGCCTTTAGAACCTTTCATTGAAAGCTCAGCAGTAACTAGCATGTTCATAAGCTCGACCAAAGTATTTTAAAGTTTATGCATATGGTAGTTCATGATGAACTATCCATATGCATCAGTTAAGGATTGTAGAATTATATCATTCTGTAGATCCAGGTCTAACTTCACTCCGAGTTCTCAAGCTCTTCTAAGTCCTTGATCATTATCAGATAATGATCTTGGACCGACTGCCCATCATGCATTTTAGCCTTGAATAGTCATTTAGTGATCTGATATTTGGCTATACGACTCTGTTCACCAAGCATCTCTTACAGGTGAGCCAACATTTGGTGGGCAATCTTGATATCTTCATGTTGGCGCTGAAGCTTATCAGACATCAAGCCCAACATGTAGTATCTGATCTTATTATCTTCGTTCGTCCACTTATCAAGAGATGCTCTTTGTTCAGCAGATGGATGAGCTAGTAAGGTGGGGGGGATCCTGGTCCAATACATGAGTTAACTTCTCAAAATCCAAAATAATTTTGAAGTTTTGAAGCCAATCCTTGTAATTGGGTTCGGTCAGTCTATGGGTGTCCAGGATATGTGCTAGTGGGTTGGATGCAGACATTTTACTTTTCTTGTAGAGAGTTAAAGTTTCTAGTTAGACATTATAATTAAGATTTGATAAATTTATTTAAAAATTTAATTTTTAAATAAATTAGCTCTCACTATTTTTTTGGATCCCTACACTCTCTCTATAGAGATGCGAAAATCTCCATGATTATAGATTTCTAATGAGTGGTGTAGTCCCACTAATTGACTCATCACCTCATCTAACAGTTATTGGTGATGGGTTAGCCAATGGATGGACAACTCTTGTCCAATGATTCTCTAATCATGGTGCATCCAAACTTGATCTCTAATTCATGAATCTCACCATGCTCGAAATATTGATCCACTCCTTAATTAAGTCAGACCCACCATTTGTACAGATTGAATTCCTAATTAGATCTCTCACCATATCCAGAATATTGAGCCTAATTTATCTTTTAGCCCATAGCATCTAATGCCTAATAGACATGATTGCATCTTTTCTGGTGCAACTGAACCACTATGATCCAGTCGAGAACAATCAACCTCTGGAAAGGGCCCTGCACATCTACAATGGTGGAAGACCTTAGACTTAATCTTTTTTTAGAGAGATTTGATTTAGGTCTCTTTAAACTTGACTTACAATAGCCATAATAATTATGACTAACCTAGTGGCATGGGTTAGCTCGGATTGTTAACCACCTTAGATCAGGACTGGGTCAATAAATATGGCCAGGTAAGTGAGACCGATGGAAGGGATATGCCATTAACTCAATAAGAATGCATTCAAGTCGAATAGCTCTCAATTAAAAATCAGTCGGTCATATCTGCCAGACTTACCTTAGACACCAAATTATTGAGTCAGAACCAATTCAGGTTAGCCTACAATCCAGACTCTAACCACTGAGCCTAATTAGATCTTAGCTTGATCGATCACTCATGTGATTCGATCTTGACCCAGACTTAATCCTATTAGGCTGGATCAATTTAAGCATTGTTGATCCCATCTAACCAACTCTTGATTTGATTTGATCAACTGCTAGACCTAATTGAGCTACCCAAGCCTGAACCTAATTTTATGAATATATCTTAAATCTAAAATTTTTTAATTTTTAGACTTAACATATTTTATAATTTTAATTCTTAATTAAGTTTAGAGTTCACAAACAAAATATATAAATAAAATTCTAGGATTTTAGGATCTAGGATTTTATAGAAAATAAGTTTTAGATTTCTGATTAAGGACGAATGCATAGCATCCCTACACATCATAAAAATATCCCATCGAATGAAAGGAGAGGGCATTTAAATCCTACTTTATTCTTATGATCGGACGGCCAAGGCAAATGCCCTAATCAAAAATATGAAAACTACAAAACTAGTTAGATCTACATCATATATCTCATATATATAAAAATTAATCTAACTATAAACATATTTTGCATACATCTTCATGTATCATATCATGCATATTTTTAGATCTAAATTATCTCTTAAAAAATTAAATTTAAATTAATCATATCAACTTAAAATCTATTTTAGATAATTATATAGAACTATTCTACAACTAGTCTAAACATGCATTCATCATATCTCATATGAATAAAAATTAAATAATTTTATATTTTATTTTTTAGATCTTATTATAATATTTATAATATCAAAAAAAGTAAATAAATAGATCTAAAATTATAACTAATCAAATCAAATTATGATCATGCTAGACTATACATAGAATAATTCTATTCTACAACTAGTCATGCATCTTGTACAACTTAAATCTAAATTATTTATTTTTTTTAATTTCTAATTTTAGATATAATCATATATAATGTGACATCTAAAATTATCAAATTATTAGATTAAAATTAAAATAAAATTAGATCTAATGAAAAATGCAATCCGGCTCTGATACCAGTTGAAGAAAAAATTTAGTTTTCTGGATCAGGTTCGTTCAGATCTGATTAGATCAAGAGAGATATTTTAAAAAATTTTTTCTTAAATTTAGATTAGATCTGAGATCTTTTAGATCTAATATTATTAATCTAATAAAAAATAAAATAAAAAATAAATTAAATCTAATTTAATTTTATCTTGTTGCGGGTAATCTAATTACCCTATGATGATCGTGATGTCTGTCTGAGGTTCTGGATCTAGCCACATAAGTGCTTGACCTCTACCAGTATCCACTCTGATAGGATCTGGAGATCTTCTCCTTCTTTATCACTTCTTCAAAAATTAGATCTGGATCTAATTTTGAAGATATTCAAAACTTCTTTTGAAGATGTGAGTTGTCTTTGGAAGCAGTGCTGCCTTCTTCCTTTTTCTATTGCCTTTCTCTTGCTTGGATCGCACCAAACTGAAGTCCAAAAATTCTTGGGCATGGATAGGAGAGAGAAGACCTGAAGGATGGCATGGAGAAGGAAGAGGGGCAGCCTTGGTGGCATGGGCAATGGGTCAAGCATCTTTTGATCTTGGCGTAGACAGGGAATCTTTTTATAGACCCCTGTGTGCCATGCAGTGCCACATCAATCCCGAGCCAATCACAAGCCTTTTGTGCAATCAGATCTAAATTTGATTGAGTGGGATGACATCATCTGATCAAATCAGATGAGAGTCCCTCTGAATCATCCTTAGATGGCACCAAGATTGGGTCAAAGATAAGTCTTTAGGCGCCACCCAAGTAGAAATCCTCCGAAGCAACTGGAGTCCCATCTGTATGGGACTCCAGATGCTTCTATCCATGGGCACATGCCTCCCTAGGCGTGTGCACCCCTTATCCATCTACTTTTTAGTAGGTGGACTGGTCTAAAGAACTCTCTCCTATGATGGCTTGACATATGGGTCAGATGTCTAAGTATCAAAGGTCAATGTTTGACCAAATGTCCGAAACAGAATTTAGCAAAGTGACGAAAAATGGCAGGTGTTGTCTCAAATTTAATCACATAAATTAAGACAACCCTTTTCTGACTTGGACAAGCTCCAGTCAGACCAAGTAAAGGTACCTAAGTGAGCCAAGACACATTTGGCTCAGTCGAGATAAATTTTAATGATAATTAAAGGAGAACATTAGGCTCAATCGATGTGCTAGCATGATTTTCTTGAACCTAATTGAATCTAATTCAAATCAATTGAACTAGATTAGTCCAATTGATGATATCCAAGATCAAAACCCTTGTTTGTGTGATCCAGTTAGGTTTAGTTCTGTATGGTAATGAGATATATCATGATCTCTATCATCGACATCATCGAAACATCCTTTCGATGGATCACAGAACTTTTTTGATTCAGACAACTAGTATGATTGATCATCTAAATCATTCTAATTGCTCTCAAAATCTACCAGTGACACCTAGCAGCATATGGTGGCAACCCATCAGAATTGAAAAATGCGAACCTCTCAGTGCAGCTATCTGTGTGATTAAGTTCTTCTATCTTGAGCTCCAATTGGATTGGGGTTAAGGTAATCTCATCAAATCCTAATATCTGTCATATGATTAATCATTCGATTCAAGTCCAATGTGAAAATCTTAATAGAAACTCTTTCTATTATTTCACTCTACCATGGCCATGGGCTTATGGACTTGATTCTCATGATCATCATGGGGCTACTCCTCATCTACCGAGGTAGATAGATTCCCTATTAGTGCAATCCAATTCCTACAATGAACATGTTATAGCCAACATACACCTCAGGGTTCCGAATGGCTAGGAGATCGAGTCATGGTGTAGTCAAACTATAACACCCTCAAGGTAAACTATCGATGCACCTCAGATCAAAGAATCAGACATACAACTACAGCTTTGAGCCAGTCATCGATGAGAAGGTAGACTTCCTAATGACTGCTCGAGGTGGTCACGCTCAGTATCCTCGTTCTCTAATGAGTACCTGTACTCTCGCTCTAGTATCTCTACACTATAGACTCAAGATTCATCTACTATAAAGAAGCGATTGTATACCAATCTTTTGGATCAATCACCATCCTCATGATGATCCTACGGTCAGGAGCATTTTATGAGTTAATAATGAAAATTCATATTTTAAATTTTCAACTCTTGAAAATAAGAACTATCACTGCCATTAACTCAAGGAATGTATCACAGGCACTAAATACACATTGTGATAGAAAATAATCTATTTTATTATTTATAGTCAAAATTATAATTTTTTCTTAGAAGTGTATAACAAGTGTCAGCCAATTTTGGCTTCTAGGGCACACATATCTAACATCGGCACCATTTGCCTCAAACCAACTATGATCCCAAACTCGGCCTCTACCCTATACTACAGCTTTCCTTGATCGAAGACACTAAACTCTAGAGGCTTGGGTCCTTTAAATAGATGTTGGAGAGGAGTCTTTGATATCAGGCAATATGGGATTAAGGCAATCTATACGAAGAGGAATTCATGTGATATTCATATTAAAAAACTACCTTAAATGCATTCAATTAGCTGTTCTATGAATCCTAGGTTTTCTGGCCATCCAATAGCAATCTAAATATCCAAAAATTACCAAAACTCAAGTTGTATCAGCCTAGATTCGATAAAAAATACTTCTGGCCATCAGATCAATTTGATCTAGAAGATTTGGGCCACCCGATCGGATTCTAGATGCTTGAATTATCTTAAAATCTTTCATCAACCATTGGATTAGATTTTTGGAGAGATCTGGCCATTTGATTAGAGCCTGAAGCATCCACAACTGTCGGATCATGTAATGGGGAGCTGGGGACTTTGAATCAAACTAGGAAAAATCCATGTCCATTAGATCGAGACCGACAACAACCTAAACTATTCAATCACACAATTACTATGCCATGAACCCTATGAACTGAGTATATCATAGACCTGGATGAATCAGTACCTGACATGCTAGCTAAAATTATCGGAATATCTTGTGTTTCATGATTTTTCATGGTAGACCTATTAAGGGTCCACGATGGACTGAATACCATTACGATCCATTATGGACCGCATAGTTTTTGACATCAGGCCTGAGGGAGGGACTTGGGTTGTGGGCGAGTGGGCTAGCTTTCACATGCAGACTGGGCTGGTTTGGCTGGCAGAGGCCCTAAGCAGCGCTCAATCGATCGAACTAGGCCAGTTTTGGGCAAGCCGACCAGTTTGAACTGATTTTATTTATTTTATTTTTTCTTAAAAATCTCATATTGGATCCATTTTAAATCAGATTTGCTCCAAATTTATTTTATTTTGACCAGAAAAATAAGTTCTTTCCATTTATGATCATATTTTTTAAAAAAGATAAATGAAAGTATTAATTCTTAAAAATAAAGATTAATTAAATTATAAATTAATGCTTTTATTAGTATATTTATGGTAATTATTATACCCCCCAACTTAATCTTTTTTCATCCTCGAGTAAAGAAAAAATTTAGTTTTATATACCTTTTAAGCTTTAGAGTTTTAAATTTTACCAAGCAATTTTTAAAATAACAATTGATATTCAATAGAGCGTAAGTAAAATATGTCATTGGAGTATTAACACTTACCAATATTAAAATTAAGTAAAAAATATTCAACTTTTTTGAACTTTTTTTAAATTATCCTACCTTTATCTCTGAATCATCTAAACTTTCATATGGATAAGTGTATTATCACTTCCATTCTTCATTTATTGATTTTTTTTATTCACATTATCCTACTTTTTGATGTGAATATTATTATTTACTTAGGCAATGAGACTCGATTATTCGATAAAAAATTAATATATATATTTTTTAATATTATACCACTATTGAATGTCTTAATCTCTTAAGCTTTCTATTTGATTCACGTAGCGAGTCTTGGGCCAATGGCTCCCAAATCAGTTGACTTTAGGACATTAGATATAAAATATCCCTCAAGCTTATAAGCTTGAATCATGTAGGCTATGAGTTAAGACTAGCTTTACAATGAGCTTCTTTATCCTTCTCACCTTTTGATACTAAACTTAATGCTTGCTTAGGCAAAGAGGCCCAGTTACTCAATGAAAAATACCTAAAAACTATTTTATTTTAATTTTTAAATAAAAAAATATATAGTTATCTTACACAAGTTCATAAGAAGTAGACTCTTCTTTGATGCATGTAGAAAAAATCAGAAATACTCAAAAAAAATTATTTATGTTCTAGACTTAACTCTTTATTAGATTTTTTCATACTTAATCCCTCAATATCTCACAAATTCTCTGGTCTGTGCATCAATTTTTTTAAAATATATTTAGTTCAATTCGATTCTTAAGCATAATCAGATGCCTAAATGCTAAATACTAACTTCTTTGAGAATTTTAAAAATTTTAAAATTTTATTATTCTCTCTCTCAATATAATTGACATTATCATCAATGAAGAAAGAAAAATAAAGGATGTAATAAAGAACAAAAAAGATTATACTTGACTCAATTGGCCAGTATGGATCTTTGAAAATTTGGTTCTCCCTCCAATTTATTCAACATGTCCTAAAAAAAAAATCAACTAAAAAGATAAATTTGATGCAAGAAAAAAAAATATCGGGTTACCTCCCAATAAGCACTAAGTTTACCATTTTCAGTCAGACATAATGCAACTTATCTATTCTATGTCAAAAATTGGATTGATAAATTTTAATGATTTTGGATTGTCAATCTTAGGAAGATAGTTTATGATCCCTTTATTAATAAATTCATTGTTAATTATAAAAAAATAGTTCACGACCCCATTCTCAGACCCTTATTTTTTAAGAATTTTTTCTATTTATTCATCTAAAATGCTCATGAATTAAGTTTTTGTATTAGGAGTTAATTTTGATGCCATGGGTACTGAAAGGGTGATTAAAGATTGGTTTAATTCTAGAGGTAAATTAATATTAACTTGCTTAAACAACTCCATTGACTCTTCATTGTATGCTGCTTGTTTTATATAAGAAGAACCGACTTCTAGGGCTGAAGGGAGCAGGAGGTTTATAGATCTTGGATAACTCATCTATTCTTTTCTTTCCTTTATCTATCTCACTTATATCAGAACCAACATCAGTACTAGTTCCAGGCTTAGGTTCCTCTATATGGTTAGTTTTAGTACTAACCCCTTCTTCTATATTTTCATCTTGGCTAGCATTAGTACTAGCCTCTCTCATCTGATCTTGGTATTGGTCTGCAAGAATTCTATCATTTCTAAGTTCAGAAATTACTTTGGTATTCTCAAATTGAAAATTCTTAGATAGGACATTGGATTGATAATTAGATCCAGGTGGTGGTAGATATTAGATGGATTGTTTATGGGACTTGTAATCGATTGGCTCAGCAATTGACCTAGATCTCTCCTCATGGTAGACTCAGCTAACTATCCTATTTGTGCTTCTAGCCTAGCGATGGATTGTTGTTGAGTTAGAATTAATTATCGTAGTTAATTAAATCTATTCTTAGCTAGATTGGTCTATTGAGGAGGTGGGTATGATGACTGATTATAATGTAGTGGCTAGATAAAGTGACTAGGCTGACCACTATTATAGGCATAGTTACGATATTGGAGCCTATTTTAATAATTTTGGATGGGTAGAATTTGAATCTGAGCCACAATCTGTTGAGGTATCCAAGAAAAATTAGAATGGTTCCTCCAACCTGGGTTATATGTATTTGAAAATGGATTATTAATTAGCTTGGAGTAGCCTTGGATAGCTTGGACCTGTTCTTGGATATAAGATGAAAATTGTGCAGCCGTGGGACATTCACTCACATGATGGACTGGGCTAGCATAAATAAAATAAATCTCATGATAATTAGAAGGTGATGTAAATTATGCAGGAGATTATTGACTTGAGATTAGAAATTGATCTAATTTTTGGGCAAGTAGGTTTACTTTATTTATCGGGTTCAAGTTAGTCTTAGAACTAGATTTTGAATCATAGATTCCTGCCTGCTTTTGGAAGAAAGATAATGAAGCATGGCTAATCAAGTTTTCACTCAAGATTAAGGCATAGGCTTCGTCCTTACTTTTGTTTGTGAATGCACCTACACAAGATGTATCTACCATCTATCTATATTGATCTCCTAATTCTTCATAAAAATCTTGAACTATTTGCCACTTAGATAGACCATGATATGGGCATTTTTAAAAAAGTTTCTTAAGTCTCTTCCATGATTCATGAATTTGTTCTCCTGAAAGCTGAGAAAATTTAGTGACGGCTCGTCTTATGGTATTGGTTGCACCTATGCGATAAAGTTTCTTAAGACAACCCATGTTTGGATTGGTCTTCCTATTGTGCCAAGCTAGTACTTATCTTTATCTTTTAATAAAAAAAAGAATAAGATTAGTCCAAGGATATTATCAGTTAAATTTTGAATTTTCATCATAAAGTAGATTTCTAAGAATTCATCTAGATGCTTATGAGGACTTCATTGGTATTCCCATAGAAAGATGGGAGCATCTAGATTATGGTCGGTTTGATCTCATAGTGGATTATGGGAATATCAGGTAAGTGGATACAAGTCGATTGTTATAGGTGGAAGGAATAAAATATTTTTTTATCTGTCTAGGTGATTTTCTAAAATTTTCAGTCATTTGACTATTGGATTTAATATGATTCAGCTATTTAATTTTATGATTATATTCAACTAGATCAGAAAAAGCAATCTTCTATCGTGCATGTACTAGTACAACCCTAATATGTGATTAATTTTTTTAAATTTTTTTTTATTTTTTTATTTTTTTTATTTTTTTATTTTTTTAAATTTTATTTATTTATTATTTTAATTTAGTTTAATTTAATTTTACTTTATTTTATTTTACTTTTGGAGGAGAAGAGGAGAAAAGGAGAATAAAAAGAGGAGTTCTAAAGAAGAGAACCTAAGGAGTCTTAGAGTTAAGAAGAAAGAGAAGAATTAAGTTTGATTAGGTTTGATATTTTAGCTAGTAATCAAGTTAGACAGTCAATCATAATTAAGGGTTGTCCTAGATCCAGATAGCTCATAACTGTCAAGATCACCTTCAAGCCCTCTAAGTAAAGAAGCAGCCACTCAACTGGCTAGGTAAGTATAAGATTGGTGGGAGTCCCCCCATTGCTTTTCTTAGACATAATTGTTTCGGCCAGGTAAGCTAACAAAATTAATTAATTAACCATCTTTCTTCGGGATGTAGCTTCTGAACCACTTGTCTTAGACATCAGTCAAACTGACTAATCCTAACTTGATCCAACTTTTAGGATTTCTTATCCTAATAAGCTTGAGTTCCTAGGGTTGATGTCTAATTAATTTTAATTAAAGGCTTAGGTCAATGTAGGATGCTGGTTGATTGTTTGTGGGCTAAGAAAGAATGATCAAATTCCCATCTTATCTTATTTAATGGATTGTGCTCTTAAATTGATTTAAAGATGAGCATGCATAATCACTTTCAAATAAGGGGTTCTATATAACTAAATTAGATGCATGCAACTATTTAAACTTGAGAGGCTTACCTTATCTCCAAAGATCATCAAAAAGAAAATAAAAATAAAACTAATATGATAGATGCTCTAAGCAGTTAGGATTTCTACTCTTGTCATGAAGCTTTTATTTAGATTTAAGTAGATATTTTTTAAATTAATTTAAAAATAAAATAAATAATAAAAAAAGATCTAAGATTAGGATTGATCTCACCAAATATGATTGAAAGCTTTCCTCCTCACCCTAATTTTTTTATTCTTTTATCTTTTTTTTACAAAATAAATAAGAAAAGTTAGTAGGCAATATTGTATCTAGGTTAGAAAAGAGATCAGATCTCTTACATTTACACGGATCGAGCACACCATAGTTGAAAATCATCATTGTCCTCATTGCTTGAAGCCACACAACATGTTTGGCCTCTACAGGTAATCCACACGAGATTGCTATGCAGATCGGAGGTTCGTCGAACGAAGTTCCACTCAAAGTGCTAACTTCTTGCAAAATCATTTTAATGGTCTATCTGAAAAGTTTCTTTAGATCTCTTGGACACTACAAGAGATGAAGATTAGGAGGAAGATTAAGTGAGAAAACCAACTATTGGATCTCCCTAAATTATGAAAAGAAAAGGCTTTAAAAAAGTCTATTAAGAGAAGATCCATCTTCTCTTCAGGATATCAACTATTGATGTCCTAAATAGATCTCCATGCCTTGCCAAGAGAAGACTTTCTCCTCTAAAATTTTCTCATGCCCTTTCTCTATTTCTCTCTGATTTTTTCCATGGAAAAATCTCATAAAATATGGACAAGAAAAAACTTCTCAAAGAAAACTAAGAGAAGACTTTCTTCTCTTCTTCTTGTCTCAACAAGACATCAACCATTAATGTCCTGAAGAAAGCTTCAATGCCTAACAACTTGGAGTGCAACCTCCCACACCCCTCTCCCTCTCTCTCTTCTAATTTATTGTGAAAGAATCCTAGGTTTCTCATTCCATATCCCCTTAAAAAGTGGCACCCTCCCTTTGAAAGGTAGACTAGGTCAAATCCCTACTTTTTCGAAATTCAAATCAAGGAAGTTGGGGGTGTCCAACTCTTGGATGCCTCCCCCTAAAAATAGGTCTTAGGTCCACGGAAAACATGCATAAAAGAAGAATGATGGGGTGAATAAAAATATTTTGGCATGGCAAAAGTAGGTGCAAAAGGGAGGACTTTTGGAATTGTAGAACTCTTTCAAATAGAGTTCTAGACAAAAAGGACTTGTCTCATTTGACCAATTTAAATGTCTTTCCAAAACCATGAGAGATAGTGTGCACTCTCCTTAGGTGTGAGAAATCTCATGCCAAAAGGAGAGAAAAGTGGCATGGAAATCAATAAATTGCGTGGCTTGTTAGGCGTAAGGGACGAGGAGAAGTCCTAGTCCAACTAGGACTCTCCAATTAAGATTAGGTAAAACCTAATTAAATCCTATTCTAATTAAAATTGATTCAACCTAATTAAAGGCAATCATAGTCCAACTAGAAGCCTGATTAAATTAGATTAAATCATATTTAAATTTGATTTAAATCTTAACTTAATTAGAAATTAGGTGCACTCAATTCTTAATCGAATAGGGATTTATTTTCCCTTGTAATTGGCTTATCTCACAAACTAATTAGACTTAACCCAATCAAGTCCAAACTAATTTTAATTAAATCTAATTTAATTAAACTTGATCTTAGTCCAATTGCTCAATCAAATTGAGTCAATTAGCAATCTAATTGCTAATCGATCCTCCTATAATACTTGCACTTGATCGATCATCGATCAATCATCTAGTAACAGTACCTGATGTCACTGAATAATTCTCAATCATCGATCAACCATCTAATCGGATAGTAACCTCTTATGTGTGTGATCCCATAGGTTTGAACCTAAGCTAGTAGCATAGGAATCAATTTCTATATGAAATCAAAATGACCATTTAATAATAGTACCCGATGTCCAGATAGATCGAATGTATGCAAAGCAACATTTTTAGAATCTTGGTCTATGGTTACCTTATAATTCATCCGTTTGATCCTTAATGCTTAGGATGACTTCGAATTAGCTATCAACACTCATACAAGTCATCCATATTGTGTTTTAAAGTTTACAAATCTTATGACTCCTTATGAGGATTACCCAGGCCTAGGTTTTGCTAAATTAAAACACAGTGAGACATTTGCTCCAAAAGTTAATCAGGAGTAGTCAATCCTATCTTGACTCATATCCTGACTCTACAAGTACTTGACTATACCTAAAAATCTTCTATCATTGTATTAGAAATATAGATAGTTCGGCACCAAAGTATAGTGAGTTACTTGCAAGTTACCATGGTGATCTCAAGTCGGAGGGATACTTATATCCATTGACCTTTGCTAGCTATTTTTAATAGCAGAGTGCTATATTAGTCATGTTCAGTATAGATATACTCATATATATCACCTACATGCCATACTAATGTCTTCACACCACTTGGTTACGAGAGCAACCAGTGCATATGACATACGACGATCTATACTCGATAAGTTATCATCCTAATTAATAACTTTATTATTTGATCATGAATAAATTTAAGAACCATCCAATAAATCCTTCTTTATTGATTAATTATGGTTCTAAGAACTTCATCATAACATAGAAGTTCATTTAAGAAAGATAAAACTTTTATGATGAATAAGCCAAATAACTTATTATTAATAGATAATTCTTATATAGATTACAATCATCTATAACTTAGATGATTGGCTTTAGAACATATTTTCTAATCCAAGCTCTCCTAGTTTGAAAGTTATGATGGGATTTCGGATCCTATTGACTACCTCAAAGTCTTTTGGACCATGATGTTGCTCTATTGCGCACCAAATGCCATTCTATCTGAGCTTTTTCATCAACTCTAAAGGACACAGTAAGAAATTGGTACTCAAGCCTCAAATCAGGTATTATTCATTTCTTTAATCAATTGAGCCATCAATTTGCAGCTCACTTTATTAGCAGCCAATGCTTGAGGCAAGACTCAGATTTCCTCAATAATATCAAATAAAAGAAAGGAGAGTCCATTCGAGCCTTTATTATCCACTTTAACATTGCTGTCTTGGAGGTCCAAAATTTGGACCAGTCCATTGCTATGGCCACTTTGAAGGACAGCCTTCTGAAGAATGATCTCATCTTCTCATTAGAGAAGAAGTATCCCCGAGATTTCACCAACATACTGGCTCGAACGGAGGGTTACGCCCGAGGTGAGAAAGCTTTCAAGCTTCGGGATGATGAGGTTGTAGGAGACCGGTAGATGGGGGAATCTAGAAAGCTTGCATCCATAGAGAAGCCAAGTGAAGTAATGCTTATCGTTATAGCAACAAATAAAAATTAAACCTGATCTTGCTATTAATTAGAATAGTGGTGAGTCGAGTGTCGATTTACTCGAAGATCTAGGGCAGTTAATTAGAAAGAAAAAAAATTATTTGATTGGTTATTAAATTCTTAAACTAGTAAAAAATTAAAAAGCAATAGAAAGGTAAAAGTAATCTTAATAAAGAAATCAAGAAGAAAAAATTATCTCAGGTTTCAATTTCATCTTCAGAATTCAAGTTTATAATTGATCATGTAATCTTTTCATTATCAACATGCAATCTTATATTTATTTCTTTGATCTAATTCTAATATAACCTATTCTACCAAGCATGGACCATATCTAACATAATCATGACCTATCTCACTGATAGATTACTTAAATCATGCAATCAATGAACATAAAATATCAATTTAATAAATCTTATAATTTATTCTAACTTAAGTATAGATCGTATCTTTCCACGATCAAGATATATCTCTATAGTTATAAATTATAAAAAATTTAATATTAAAACATAAATAAAATAAATATGTTGATGATAAATAATTAAACTTTATTACTTAATAAAAAGAAAAATAAGATTCAAATTATAAATACTCATAATGAAGACTTTTCTTTCTCTCCAAAGGCACGAGATCCTTAGCCATGCATCCGATTAAATTCTTTTACTATCGACATCTTCAAGCTCCTTGGGTGGAAGAAAAGAAAAGATAAAAAATAAAGAATAAAAAGAAGAGAAGGAGAGAAAAAGAAGTTTGTGGCTATAGCTGCTCTCGGCTCAAAGGACCCTTGTTCTAAAGCCTATGGTATATAGAGGTTTAAATAGAGAAGAAAAATAGGAGCTTTAGAGTTCTGTTTGAAGTCAAGTTCGAGTTTAGCTCGAACTACATCTTTTGCAGAAGTCTTGGCTGTCAGATCTTGAATCAACACATCAAAATCCACTTAAAAACCCACTGCATAGCTCAAGATCAGCTTGGATTAATTTTGGGCTGTTGGATCGCTTGATCGGGCTATCGGATGTCATCCATCAGTCCACAGGAAGATTGGGAAGTCCTGAATCAAATGGAAAATCGTTCATGATCATTAGATCTTCATCAGCATCGATGACAACCATTGGATCATGCACAAACAATCCCCACTTCCGCTTGTGAGCCTCTCTCATCCATTCAATCTCGACCGGCATCAATGATGACCCTTGAATGGTGCAACTAACTCAGCCCCTCCCATAGACCACGTGAATGCCTGGTCCATGCCACAGTGATCGACCCCTATAAGCTGCAATGATTCTGATGTCAGCAATGTGTTGGACCAGCTTGAGTTCTTTGTGCTATGGTTTATGATCTGGATCTGTTCTTTTGTAAGCCAGTTCGAACCAAACCAGCTAATAATAATAATAATATATATATATATAATTTTTTTATTTCTTCTAGCCTTCATATCTTTTTTGTTTTAGCTTTGATTTTTATCAAATTTGATTCGTTTGAATCCATAAATCGAGCTTCTCGCATTGATGAGCATTTTTTCTATAAAATATAAATAAAAAATCAATTTTATAAAATAAAAATTAATTATTATATATTTTAATATTTTTATTTAGTAATTTATGATAATTATCACACCCTCCAACTTGAGTTTTACTGGTCCTTGAGTATAGAAAAAAAATAGAAGTATGTACCAACTTGATAAGATATAAAAATTTTTTAGTTCATTCTAAAGTTAGTTGATACCTAGTTAGAGATATAAGAAATACATCATCATATTATTAATTCTATTCCAAATAGTGGTTAATTAAGTAAAGAATATAAAATTTTAGAGCTTTTCTTTGACCAATTCCCCATCTTTATTTCTTAAATCCTTTATCTTTAGTATGGACTAGAGATTTATTTTTATTTTTTATATTTTTTTATTTTTTTACTATCAGTGCAATATTTTAATCCCTTAAGCTTTCTATTTGATCCTTGCAGTGAGCTTCAAATCAATAACTTTTAAACCAGTTGGCTTTAGGATACTAAGTGTAGAACATCCCTCAGACTTACTAACTTAAGTCAAATAGACTATAGATTAAAACAAGCTGTATTATAAGCTTCTTTGTATTGTCCATTTTTTGATGTGAATAACATTGCTTACTTAGGCAACGGAACCTGGTTACTCGATGGAAGACTAATGTTTAGAACTTAAATTTTATTTCTATTTTTTTTAAAAAAAAATTTATTATTTTTTTATCATAATTTTTTTTTACTTATACTTGTATAAAGTTGATTCTTTATTGAATATAGGTTGGTAGAAGATTTTAGAATCACTTAAAAATTTATTCTGCTCTAAGCCTAACCATTTATTAAATTTTCTTAATAATTTGATCCTTAATATTTTAAAAATTCTCTAGGCTATTAATTAATCATTGATTAAAATGCCTGAAAAACTTTAGATCAATATAAAATCAGATACATAAAACTAATTATTACCATACTTAAGGATTTAATTATTTTATTTTACCTTTCCCCTAACTAATTTTATTTTACCTTAATGGAGGAAAGAAATAGAGTGTGATAAATGATAAGAAAATCATAAGAAAAGAATTTAGCTGACTTAATATATTTTTGGTCTCGACCTGGGTTTTATTTGTTCTTTGTTCAATATGAGTCTATAATTCTCCCCCAACTTAATCCTAAAAGAAAGGTAAACAAAAAGAAAATGCAAAAGCAAAAGCTAGTTTGCCTCCCAGTAAGTGCTAAGTTTAACGTCTTTAGCTGGACTTGTCAAAAAATTAATCCAAGTAAATAGATTCGTAAAGAACCATGGCTTCTTTAATAAGTTCAGTGGGTAGTTCCAAGAATGGTTTTAGTCATTGTCCATTAACTTTAAAAGTAACACAATTACTTAGGTTTTCAATCTCTATGGCCCTGTGTGACAAGACTTCCTTAACAATATACAATCCAGTCCATCTAGATCTTAATTTACCCAAAAATAGGTGTAGCCTATTATAGAAGAACTTTTTATCTAGGTATAAAAGATTTTTTATTAATCACTTGGTCATGAAAAGTTTTAGTTCTTTCTTTATAATTTTAGCATTTTCATAGGCTTCATTCCTTATTTCATTAAGTTCATGGATCTATAATTTTCTCAAGCCTCCAGCTATATCCAAATTCATGTTTAGTTGTTTAATAGCCCATATTGCCCTATGTTCAAGTTCTAGAGGCAAGTGACATGCCTTACCGAATACAAGCCTATATGGAGACATCCCTAAGTTAGTCTTGAAAGCTGTGCGATATGCCTAATGTGCATCTATGAGCTTCAAAAACCAATCTTTCCTATTGGTGCTTACTGTCTTCTTTAAGATCAGCTTTATTTATCGATTAGAAACTTCAACTTATCCACTAGTTTGCGGATGATAGGGTATGGCTAGTTTGTGGGTAATATTATACTTCTTCATCAGTGATGCAAAAGATCGGTTGCAGAAGTATGTTTCGCGATCACTGATAATATAGCTCTAGGGATACCAAATTGAGATAGGATATTTTTTTTAAGAAATTTTATAACAATCCTACTATCATTGGTCTTGCATGAGACTACCTCTACCCACTTGGATATATAGTCAACAACTACTAAAATATATTCATTTCCAAAAGATTTTGAAAATGGTCCCATGAAATCTATTTTCCATCCATCAAAAATTTCTATAGTTAAAATTGGATTCATAGAAATCATATCTTTCTTTATAATCCAACCTATTTATTGATACCTAACATAACTTTTATAGTATTCATGGGCATCTCTAAATAGGTTAGGCTAATAGAATTCACATGGGAGCACTTTAGCTGCAGTCGTTTTAGCTCCAAAATGACCACCACAAGCTTGGTCATGGCAAAATGATAAAATGCTCCTAACTTCATTATCTAGGATGTATCTTCTTATGATTTGATCATGACATTGTAAATATGGATCATCCCAAATAAAATACTTGAGAGAAAAATTTGTTCTTGTCCTGAGTCATCTAGTTCATGGGAATCTTGCCGATAGCTAAATAATTTAGTATATCGGCATATCATGGTTCTGAGGTTACTAGCAGCAACTGATCATCAGGAAAGGACTCATTAATAGGTAGTTTCTTAGTTGGTGCAATTGCTAATCGAGATAGATGATCCGTCACTATATTTTTGGTACCTTTTCTATCCCTAATCTCCAGGTCGAATTCTTGCAAAAGAAGAATCTATTTAATTAAGCATGCCTTGGCATCCTTTTTTGAAAGAAGGTGTCTAATGGTAAAATAATCTGTGTAGATAATTACATGAGAACCTACTAAGTAGGACCTAAGTTTCTCTAAAGTAAATACCATAGCTAAAAATTTCTTTTTAGTAGTTGAATAATTTAGCTATGCATCATTAAAGATTCACTAGCATAATAGATCACTCATGATAACTTATCGATCCTTTGACCAAGGACAGCTCCTATGACATGATCTGATGCATCGCACATAAGCTCAAAAGGTTGAGTCCATACAGGTGGATGAATAATTAGGACCGAAGTAAATTTCTTTTTTAAATGTTTAAAGAACTTGAGATATTCAGGTGTGAAGTCAAATTTGACAGCTTTAGCTAACAAGCTAGTTAATGGTTGAGCTACTTTGCTAAAATTCTTAATAAATATTCTATAAAAACTAGCATGTCCAAGAAAAAAGCAAATTTCTTTTACTAATTTTGGTAGTGTAAGGTTTTCAATTAAATCTACCTTGGCTTTATCCACTTTGATACCTCTTTTTGAAATTACATGACCAAGGACTATACCTTCCTTAACCATAAATTGATATTTTTTCTAATTTAAAACTAGATGCTTCTCCTTACATCTTTCTAAAACTAGTTTGAGATAATGTAGACATTCGAAGAAGGTAGATCCAAAGATAGAAAAGTCATCTATGAAGATTTCTAAGAATCATTCTACCATATCTGAGAAGATACTAATCATGCACCTTTGAAATGTAGATGGAATGTTGAAGATCACTTTCTGAAGACCTTCTAAATTAATTAAAATGATGAAAAATCTTAAGGATATAAAAGAAAACCTTTGGAGCATTGGAGAGAGCTTTTTTTGAAGAGTTTATTGAGCATTCATTGAGAAAGCCAAAGGAGTGAGCTGAAAAGAGAAGAGAATGAGTTATTTTTAGAGTTATTCTTTATCCTTCCAATATAAATCATCCTCAAGAAAGTGAGAACAAGAGCGAATTAAAGTATGGAAGTAATTAAATCAAGAATTAAGAAGCCTCACCATCACTTAAGCATTCAAGAAGAAGTTAAGCATTCAACTATCATCATTCAGACTTTTCTAATTCTTCAAAGAGTTTTATTTTTCTAAACTTAATCTTTTGTATTCATTTTTGGGTTTATTATTTTTCAAGTTTCTTGGGATGAGAAACTTGGGTTGGTCCAAGCCTTGAGTTGGACATTTATAGTAGTTTGATTGGTGAGCTAAGGTTAAAACCAATCATGGTTGATTGTTAGCCTAAAGAAAAATAATCACTTATGAGATTTTTGTTGGTGATTCAGGAAAAACTAACTAGATTGATTATGAGCTTGAAAAATAATCTTGTACGATTTTGATTGATGAGCCAAGAAAAATCAACTAGGTTTAATTATGAGCCTAAAAACTAATTAGATTGTAATTCTAGTTGTGAATTATAGTTGAATTCTCAAGTGGTTTACTTGAAAAATGGATGTAGGTGCCGAGGTTAGTGCTGAACCACTATAAAATTTGGGTGTTTATGCTTGTACTTATTGCTATTATTTTTTATATCTTTTATCATTCTATTGCTTTTTATATTCAAGATTATATTATTTATTATGTATACATCACTTATTTTAAATTATTCAAATTTACATATTAGTCATTTAGTTTTTAAATACCCAATTTACCCTCTCCCCCTCTTAGGTAGCCATAACTGGGCAACATGGAGCATTACATAATCCAAAATGCATGCATCTACAGGTGAAGGTTGCAAATGGACAAGTAAATGTTGTCTTCTCTTGGTCTTCTAGATCATGTTGTCTTCTCTTGGTCTTCTAGATCTATAGAGATTTGATTGTAATTTGAATATCCATCTAGAAAATAATAAAAATCATGCCTACTAATCGTTCTAACATTTGATTTATAAAGGACAAGAAAAAATGATCCTTTCAAGTGGCTACATTTAATTTTGTATAATCGATGCAGAGCCTCCATCTAGTTTGAATTTTGATTGGTACTAGCTTATTGTTATTATTTTGTACTATAGTAACTCCTGACTTCTTAGATACCACTTGTATTGGGCTCACCCATGAACTAGCTAAAATTAGATATATTATTCTATTGTTAAGGAGTTTTATTATTTTCTTTTTCATAACTTTTTTCATGGTTGGGTTGAGTCTCCTTTGGGGGTCTTTTTTTGGCTTAGCTTCTTCTAAGAGGTGAATTCTATGCTGAACAATCGAAGGGCTAATTTCTTTTAAATCTGCCATGGTCCATCCTAATGCTTCTTTATTTTCTTTAAGAATGGTCAACAATTCTTCCTCTTGTGTGGGATATAGGTTTGCTGAAATGATTACCAGTAAAATTTCTGATGGACCTAGATAGGCATATTTTAGGTGCTTAAGGAGTGATTTGAGTTTTAACTTGGGTTCTTCCTCCACAAATGGTTTGGGTAATGGTTTAATCAGTCTCAAATGGTTCAACTAGAGGCTCCCATCTTGACTCTATCCTATGATTATCAATTGATGAGACTTCATTGACCTCTTCATCTTCTTAGTCCATCAATAATTCATAGTCAAACTCTTCATCGCTCAGGTCAATGAGTTCATATGTATTCTCTTGAATCCAATTCATGTCACTTGTTTCCTTAGTTTTAGTCAGATGAAAAATATTCAACTCTATAGACATATTGCCAAAGGTGAGTTTCATCAATCCATTTCGGCAACTGATTTGTGCATTAGCTATGGCCAAAAATAGTCATCCTAATATAATTAGGATGTGACCCTTTGGGTTTGTGATAGATTTAGTTTTTAGAATGGCGAAGTCTACAGGATAGATAAAATCATTGACCTTGATCAACACATCTTCTACTACTCCCTTTGAAACTTTTAAGGACTGATCTACTAATTATAAAGTCATTTCTATTGGCTTAGTTCTCCTAATCCTAATTGCTTATATACTGAATAAGATAAAACATTAACACTTGCCCCTAAATCTAAGAGAGCTTTATCAATGTGGGTTTCTTCTACAGTGCATGAAATGGTAGGAGATCTTGGGTGTTTGTATTTTACTGGCATGTGATTTGATAGATAAAAACTCACACTTACTGCCAAGAAGACTCTTTTAGGTATAATAGTGGTTTTCTTTTTGGTATATAGGTTCTTAAGGAATTTAGCATAGATTGGGGCCTACTGGATCATATCTAGTAGAGGGATATTCACTTTTACTTGCTTGAAGACCTCTATGATCTTGTTAAGTTGGACCGAGTTTCGATTGGACTTTAGTCTATTTGGAAATGGAGCTGTAACATTAATAGTCGGTCCATCAGATTTAGGTATGGGCTTAATTGGTGCATTAAGCTCTTCATTAGGTTCAGATGTTTCAGGTTTCTTGGACTGGCTCTGGTCAGATATTGATTTAAGTAATGGTTCTTCTATTTCTTCTTCTAATTCAGGTGTGCCCACTAAGTTATTTGTTGGAGATAAAATAATTCCTGTTGAAGTCTAATAAGAAGTTTGAACTTGATATGACTTCATCCGGAGTTGCAACAGTCATGACTGAACTTCAATTGAATTGATTTAACTCAAGGGAGTCGACCTTCAAACCATGTATGCTGGATGAATTTCTTGGTGGTAACAATCTCCTCTCTCTCAGCAATTATAGAACTCCTTCAACGCATGATGAATTCCATCCGACTGAACTTAAATAGTAAAGGGTGTGATAACTAACTCTGATCATGATGATAGTAGAGCCCCATCGAATATTGAACCCCAACACCCTCCAATTTTATCTATGGTAGACCTTGAATATGGCCGAATCCATTTGTGGCATACAGCATATCTCATTAAACTTGCGATAGGAACCTTACTCAGCCGAATTCCTCTCCAATCAGATTCTATCCCGATCGAACTCCTTTATTCTACTTTATGAATAATGGCAGAACTCGTGTGTGGCCGAATTCCTTCATCTCTATTGTGGGTAAAAAGACTTTCGCCTAAGTCCTTGGCCAAATTTCTTGACCATCGACCTCCTTCCTATTAGGATTTGTCAATTTCCTCAGTAATGATATCATACTGCAAAACCTCCCAAAAGTACATAGAAGTATGGCGACACAATTTTGAACGGTGAAGGAAAACTACTATAATGCTGACCTTGTCTTTTGACTAAAAATGAATGATAGGATTAGGACTCAGTCGCACTCCCTCCGAGTGAACTCCTCTGGTCACACTCCTTTTGGATAACCTTCTCTAGTCGCACTTCCTCCGGATGAACTCCTCCAGTCACACTACCTCTGGATAAACTTCTTTAGTCACTCTAGTCACACTCCTTCTGGATGATCTTCTTCAGTCGCTCTTGTTCTGATCGAACTCCATATGATCGCCCAAGAGGACCTCACCATCTACACAAATTCAACCCCTAGCTCAATACAAGCCAATCTACATAAAGACGACCTCAGAGAAGTCTGAACTTCTCTAGAACTATCATGATAGGAAGCTCTTTACCGCTGATAGCCGTTCTATCCGAACTCTCACAAACAGATCCCAACCGCTTGCAAATCATGATAAATGACAACTCATCCTCCGTAACAAACTTCACATGGCCTGAACGACCCACTACCAGACATTACGACTATCACCATCAGTTTGTTATGGGCTTCATCTATAAAAAAGATTCTTCAGATATGTTTCTCTCTAAGCTCTCTTCTCCTTCTCATCACTCTGCTTCTTTATTTTTTGAGCACTCCATTCCAGTTGGCCGGACAATTAACTCGAGCATCGGAGGATCCTACCGAAAGCACCCACCTTCGGTTTGGACTTTATTTTACAAGTTCCATCGACGACCTCATCTTCTCAACTCTAGCCACCTCTGGCATCCTCATGGATTTTTGCATCAATAGGATTGGCACTAGAGGAAGGGTCCACTGAGTCCTTATTCTAAAAAAAGTGTTTAGTCGATCTTGTTTACCTTCATCTTTTGATCCTTCAAGATCCATCTATATTTGATCTCTTTTGCTTCAAAAATGCCCCTAAAGAAGACAACCATCCGACGGTCCACTACATCTGCCACTAGATCTGAGCCAGATCTATCCGTTCATGCTCCATCACTGGCACCTCAACCCCCTCCACCGACGGCTATGGTGGATCAAGAATAGTTCTACTTGCTAATGTAGCAGGTTTGAGGCCTTACCGAAATGGTGTAGGCCATACAACAGCCTTCGACGATAGCCCAACTAGAAAACTCCTAGCCAGAACTTCAAGAACCGACGCTAAGAAGGGCAACCTGGGTCAACAGGCCTGTCACCCCCGGGAAGGGGAAGTAGAGAGTAAGGAGCTCCTATGTCGATCATGATTCTTCTCTAGGAGAGACTTTCTCCATCTATAGTTGGCAGCCCTTTAAGATTCATGATCGAGATGATGCTCTCGACTAGAAGCTTTAGGACATGAATCAGCGGATTGAGGAGCTCCGCCATGCTTTAAGAATCTAGTATCGCTCTGATACCAAATTATTGGCACATCACCATGGCATCACTGAGCCCAATACAATGTTGTGGAAGCTCCTGATCTTTAGCATGGATCTGAGGAGACCTTTGACATTCTCTAAGGGTAGTAAACCATCGATCTACCAATTTCGATCTATGATGGGGCACCTCCCTCCTTGGGCTTGAGGGAGGCGCCGTCCTTGGGGTGGCAACTCTAGAGAGAAGAGAGAAGTGAGATTGAGGGAGAAAAGAGCTATATTTCAATCCACATTCTAAATCCTAATACAGGCCTTCCTTGGGGTGGCAACTCTAGAGAGAAGAGAGAAGAGAGATTGAGGGAGAAAAGATCTATATTCCAATCCACATTCTAAATCCTAATACATCCTATATTTATACATAGACATTAGGTCCGACCAAAAACTTCTCTGACTAACTCAATACATGAAAGCACTCATCGAGCCCATGTACACCCATATCTCCCATGCTCTCATTTCCTGGATCTAAACTGAATCCATACATAAGTTAGCCATCTTAAGACCTTATTGGACCAGGCCTTAAGACCCCAAATAAAAAACCCCATCTAGTTCTATTTGCCACTGTTGAGCCGGCTCTCTCAGAAGCCGAGTTGGCTTAACTGTGTCTCTCCCGAATGTCATCTTCTGTCTACTTGAGATAGTCAGCTCGGTTGCACCCTGAGTCAACTTGGTCTCTGCCCGAGCTGGCTTAGCTGCGTATCTGAAACAGCTCACTTGTGTGTCAGTCCTTTATCTTAGTTGATTCTTCTCCTTAGCTTTGGTCCATCTTGTGTCCCAGGTCTCCAGAGCACCTACCAAGCCCCTCAAGGGCCTCACACCTAAACCTCAAGCCCGTGCAAGGCTATATGCCATCTTCATCCTAGGACAACTCCTGTCCTAGTCCTAGGACTCACACCCATCCTAAACTCTTGAAGCCAGCATCCTAGCTCCCCTTGTAGCCTCCCAAGGCTTAGGAGCATCACAAATCCTAACAATCTCCACCTTGGTGCCTCAAGCCTTGGCAAACCATTGGCAATGCCCTCCTGCACGATCCTGCTATCGCTACGCACCTTGACAGGCTTTTGTGCAAACATCATCTCCATCTATCTTCTATAGCTATTGTGCATCCTTGGAGATCTTTGGGATGGCCGCCTCCACTGGCTTGCACCTATGCACCATCCTAAAAATTGTAGGAATCCTTTTGCTTGGTAGCTGCATCAATTATCCTAGACTTTTCTTGAGATCCCGTAGCATTCCTGTATCGGCACTCACTGCATATCCTAAAATGATCTCCTCAAAACTTCGCCAGTCTTTCCTGCACATGCTACTCCACCTGGAACTATACATCTTCGGTGTTGGTACTAGGATATTGATCCTCTTGCATTCCTTCACTCTGAACTTGTATCACATCTCCACCGGTGAAGCCACCTCTATCCGATGCTCCATCTAAAATCGAAGTCCACTTGATGTCGCAAAAGCTCCTAACTCGGTAACCAAGTCCCTCGAGGCCAACCACTCAATGCTGCACTACTGAGCCTACCGTTGGACCTCGAACACAGTCGCTGCTCCTTTAGACCCTCCGCACTTTGCGGACTCCATCGAAGCTATCTTGGATACCTCCACAACCTACGGGTACCTCCAAAATCGAAGAGCTCATCCAATTTTTCTGAATCCAGCAACTTATTCTTAGGAAATTTCATCCTAAACTTCTCTTCTATCCTTGCACCAGCCATCACTTCAGTTACACCCGAAGGAACTATAGCTCAAACCCTATCCTAGGCTCAGACCCATCTATCTCATCTTGAGGCTCTTGAGACTTTCTAGCTCTTCCTGAGATGTCTCCTGACACTCTCTATTGAGATACCTCCCTGAACTGCTGCATCATCGAGCCTCTCTCAACCCCATGCCTCCAAAAAAATACTACTGCAGCACTCCAGCGCTTCCTACCTCATCTCTACACCACCTTCTCATAGGTATCCAGGTCCTCTCTTGCTATACACAAATCATCCTCTACCTAAATCGCAACTCTTTCTGGTGCTTCTATAGAAGAAACCTGATCCAAGATCAGCCATCTAGCCCTAACCTATTGGACCTCCATGGATCATCCATCTCCATCACGTCCAAGGCTTCGTAAATTCATGCTTTGATTGAACTGTTGAATGCATCCTCGATTACTTCTCCCGCCTTCCTACAATCGAAGGAGTATGGTCGCTTGTTCAGCTTTCCTTCAACCATTATCCCTTGAAAAACCTCTCTTCATCTACCAAACAGACCCACACTATCCACCTTTCTAGAGAACCCTATCACCTATCACACACCCTGATCTCTCCAACCAAGATCGATCAGAAAATCATGCATCCAAACCTTCCACCTCGAGAAAAAATCCTTTTCATTAATCCTCTTAGCCTCCACCTTCAACCCACTACTCTCGGTTGGCCAAACCGTAGCAATAACAAAGGTAGATCCGAGACATACCATGGAATACTTGTACAGATTTTTGATTTCACCTTGTATGACTTCTCCTTCGCTTCCACGCACCATCAGGCTTTGAACCAAATTATAAGAATATGGTATTGCTTTGATACCAAATTATTGGTGCATTACCATGGCATCACCTAGCCCTGAAGTCATGTTGCGAAAGCCCCTGATCTTTAGCATGGACTTGAGGAGACCTTTGACATTCTCTAAGGGCAGCAAACCATTGATCCACCAATTTAGATCTATGATGGGGTGCCTCCCTCCTTGGGCTTGAGGGAGGCACCCCCCTGGGGCGGCAACTCTAGATGGAAAAGAGAAGAGAGATTGAGGGAGAAAAGATCTATATTCTAATTCATGTTCTAAATTCTAATACATCCAATGTATTTATATATAAATATTAGGCCCGACCAAAAATTTTTTTGGCTAACCCAATACATAAAAGAACTCATCGAGTCCCCTGGGGTGACAACTCTAGAGGAAGAGAGAAGAGAGATTGAGAGAGAAAAGATCTATATTCTAATCCACATTCTAAACCCTAAAACATCCTATGTATTTATACATAAATATTAGACCCAACCAAAAACTTTTCTGGCTAATCCAATACATGAAAGCACTCACTGAGCCCATGTACACCCATGTCTCCCATGTTCTCATTCCCTGGATCTAAATCCGACTCATACATAAGTTAGCCACCATAAGACCATATTAGACTAGGCCTTAAGATCCCAAATAGAAAATCCCGTCCAATTCTGTT
Source organism: Cocos nucifera (assembly GCA_006176705.1). NCBI lineage: Eukaryota > Viridiplantae > Streptophyta > Magnoliopsida > Arecales > Arecaceae > Cocos > Cocos nucifera. The sequence continues at coordinate 458,960 of QRFJ01000942.1, read as the reverse complement.
CGCCACCGTCGAGCCAGCTCTCTTAAGAGCCAAGCTGGCTCGACTACACTCACCCAAATGCCGTCTTCTATCTGCCTAAGATAGTCGGCTCGACTACACCCCAAGTTGGCTTGATCTCAGTCAAATGAGCCATCAGTTTGTGGCTCATTTCATATGCAGTCGACGTCCAAGATGAGGTTCGAACTCCCTCATCATTATAAAGAAAAAGGAAGAAGAGTCCATCCGAGCTTATGTCAGCTACTTCAATGCTACTGTGCTAGAGGTTCGAAACTTGGATCAATCCATAGCTATGGCCGCACTAAAGGGCATCCTTCAGAAGAATGATCTTCTATCCATCCTGGAAAGAAAATATCCCAAGAATTTTGCTGATATGCTAGCCCAAGAAGAGGAGGCCTTCAAGTTGAAGGATGATGAGGTCATAAGAGAGTGGCAGGTGGGTGAATCCAACAAGCCCGCATCTAAAAGCAAATCGAGCGAAGCCTGACCGCACTCCTAAACTCCTTTTGAGTGCAAACGAGCCCAAACTCCCCCTAAAGCTCATTGACATGGAAGCCCAGATCGAAGTACCCAACAAAACTATTACCATCTATAACGTCCCAGGCATCACCTAGCTCTGATACAAAATTATAGACCCATGATATCACTCGAATGCCAATCATTCTTGACATCACAAGCACCGATACCATGTTGCGGAAGACCCTGATCTTTAGCATGGATCTGAAGGAACCTATTACAAATCTATGGGCAGCAAACCATAGATCCAACACCTAGATCTATACTGGAGCACCTCTCTTCTTCGGCTTGAGGGAGGTGCCTCCTCTCTCTAGGGCTTCTTCAAGAATCCTAGGGTGGAAACTTTAGAGAGAAGAAAAGAGAGAATTGAGGAAGAAAATATCTATATTGATTCCAACCTTTTAAAATTCTAATACAACCTATGTATTTATACATAGCCATTAGGTCCGATCAAAAACTCCCTTGGCTAACCCAATACATGAAAGCACTCACCGAGCCCATGTACACCCATGTCGCCCATGCTCTCATCCTCTGGATCCAGACCTAACCCATACATAAGTTAGCTCCCTTAAGACCTCTTGAGCCAGGCCTTAAGATCCTAGGATCAACCTAGACCCTAGCCCAAAATAGAGTCTCGCGTAACTCTGCCCGCACACTGAGCTGATTCAGTCTCAGCATTAAGCCGACTAAGTTTCATTAGGTCGGCTCAATCTGAAACTAAGCTAGCCTAGTTTTGTACCATGCCAGCAGTCCTGAATGCTCAACTCTCTATTTTACCTATGCTCTGAGACTTAGCCGACCCAGTTTTGGACTGAGTCAGCTAACCTATAGAAAATCTTCTTTCTATAGTCTTGATTCTTCGACTTTGGTTCCTTGCTTTATCTTATGTCCCAAGTCTCTACAGCACCAACCAAACCCTTGGAATCTTTGGAGCCATCACCGTGACTCCTCCCATGGCCTCCCAAGGCTTGGGAGTACCATAAATCCTTATAATCTCCATCTTGGTGCCCCAAGTCTTGGCAAATCCCTCGGCAATGCCCTCCTGCACGATCATACTATCCCAATGCACTCGATAGCACCTATGCAAACATCACCTCTACCAATTCTCTTCAGCTATTGTGCACCTTTGAGGCCTTTAGGATGACTGCCTCCACCGCTGAAGACCTATGCTTGCTTCTTGACACCATCCTAAAATTGTAGGATCCCTTCTACTTAGCAGCTGCATCACTTTCTCTAAACTTTTTTGAAGAACCTACAATATTTTTATACCAGCACAGGTTGTACCATCTGACACGATCTCCTCAGAGCTACGTCTATCCACCTGCACATGCCACTCCATCTGAAACTATGCATCATCGACGTTCTAAACTCATGTCAAATTTTCTCTTCACTTGTGAAGCCACCACTGCGGTGCTCCATCTATATCCGAAGTTCACCTAATGTTGCAAAAGTTAACTCTATACCCGAGTCCCTCGAGGCCAACCATTCAATACTGCATTGCTGAGCCTACCGCTGCACCTCGAACACCATCGCTGTCCCTTCGAACCCTCTACACTCTGCGGCCCTCTTTGAAGCTATCTCGGATACCTCTACAACCCGCAGGCACCTCTAAAACTCAAGAGCTCATCCAACTCTTCTGAATCCAGTGATTGAACCCTAAAAAATTCTATCCTAGTTCTTCTCTTCTGCCTCTACATTAATCATCGCTTCAGTTGCATCCGAAGAACTATCCTCAATCTGAACCACGACTCTCCTTAGTGCCCCTACAGAAGAAATCTGATCCATGATACTTCTGGCAGTGCCCCTGGTGCTCCTTGAGACCTCCTGGCTCTCTCTAAGATCTACACTCAGTCTTCCTAAGATGCCCCTGACACCACCTACTAAGGTACCTCCCTCGACTGCTGCACTACTGAGCCTCTCTCATCCTTGTACCTCCAGGGAAGCGCTACTATAGCACTCCAACACTCCCTAGCCTTATCTTTACGCTGCTCTATAGCCTTCCAGCCATAATCTACTAGACCTGCATGGATCATCCATCTCCATCATCTCCAAGGCTCCATAAATCCATGCTCTGATCGAACCACTAAATACATCCCCAACTACTTTCCCACCTTCCTGACACTGAAGGACATATAGTCGCTTCTTCAGCCTTCCTTCGACCATTACTTCTTGGAAAACCTCTCTTCAATAGCCCCACATTGCCCATCTTTCTAGAGAATTTTGATGCTTTCTGCTGAGATACCTTCCTTGACTGCTACATCGTCGAGCCTCTCTCAACCCTGCATCTTCAAGAAAATCTACTGCAGCACTCCAATGCTTCCTACCTGTCACATAATCGTCATACACCTCAGCCTTTTCATCAAGACCAATCAGCAAATCATGCACCCAATCCTTCCATCCCAAAAAAATATCTTTCTGTTAATCCTCTCAACCTCCACCTTTAACTCGTTGCTCCGGGTTAACCAAACCATAGCAATAACAAGATAGATTTGAGACATACCGTGGAATCCATATGCAGATTTTTGATTTCACCTTGTAGGACTTCTCTTTCACTTTCACGCACCATTAGGCTCTGAAACCTGGCTTTGATACCATATTGCCATCTACAACATCCCAGGCATCACCTAGCTCTGATACCAAATTGTAGACCCATGATATCACTCGAACGCTAATCATTCTTGACATCATAAGCATCAATACTATGTTGTGGAAGCCCTTGATCTTTAGCACAGATCTGAAGAAACCTATGATATTTTCTCTGGGCAGCAAACCATAGATCCAACACCTAAATCTATGCTAGGGCACCTCCCTCCTTGGGCTTGAGGGAGGCACCCCCTCTCTCTAGGGCTTCTTCAAGAACCTTAGGGTGGTAACTCTAGAGAGAAGAGAAGAAGAGAGAATTGAGAAAGAAAAGATTTGTATTGATTCCAACCTTTTAAAACCCTAATACAACCTATGTATTTATACATAACCATTAGGTCCGACCAAAAACTTTCCTGACTAACTCAATACTTGAAAGCACTCACCGAGCCCATGTACATCCATGTCTCACATGCTCTCATTCTCTGGATCTAGACCCGACCCATACATGAGTTAGCTCTCTTAAGACCTCTTGAACCCAGCCTTAAGACCCTAGGATCAACCCAGACCCTAGCCCAAAATAGACTCTCACGTAACTCTACCTATCCACTGAGCCAGCCCAGTCTCAGCATTGAGTTGACTAAGTTTCACTAGGTTGGCTCAGTCTGAAACTGAGCCAACTCAGTTTCAAACTGAGTCGGCCTAGTTATGTGCCATGCCAACAGTCCCAAACGCTCAGCTCTCTATTTTGCCTGTGCTTTGAGACTTAGCTGACCCAATTTTGGATTTGAACTAGCTAACGTGTAGAAAATCTTCTTTCTGTAGTCTTGATTTCTCGACTTTGGTTTCTTACTTCACCTTGTGTCCTAAATCTTCGAAGCACTAACCAAGCCCCTAAAATCTTTAGAGCCATCACCATGACTCTTCCTGTGGCCTCCTAAGGCTTGGGAGCTCCACAAATCCTCACAAAAACTCCCCTCCTAGAAGGTTCAACAACTACGCTCCCTTAAATGCCTCAAAGACCTAGGTGCTAATGGAGATAAGGAAGCAGCTACCGAGATTGGAGAGAATGCAGATCCACCCAACCAAGCACAATCTCAATAAGTACTGTCTCTACCATCGTGACCATGGTCATGATACTAAAGAATGCATCCAACTTTAAGATAAAATTGAAGCACTAATTAGAAGAGGTTGGCTGGATCGATTTATCAGGCACTAGCCAGAGAGAAGAGAAGATCGTCCAAGAGCCTCACCATAGCCTAAACCATCTCGACGAGATGAGCTACAAGGAGATCGACCTCTCCTTGGAATCATCAATACCATTACTAGGGGACATCAGTGAGGAAAAGCCAGTGCATCGGTAGAACCAGCAAAGAAGCAGTGGACTGAAGAGCCCATCTCTTTCACTGAAGAAGATTTCTAGGGAGTTCAGCTTTTGCATAATGACATGGTTGTAGTCACTTTAAATATTGTTGATTATGATGTACGCCATATTCTAATTGATAATGAAAGCTCTACTGATGTCTTATTTTATGATATTTTTTCTAAAATATCTATACCTGATAGTAGAATGGGGTCGATGAACTCTCCACTGGTAGGATTCATAGGTGATGTAGTACCAATAGAAGGAGTAATAACATTGCCTGTGGTAGTAGGCTGATACCCAAAGCGAACTAGAGCTTAAGTTGATTTTTTAGTGATGAAAGCACCCTCTGCCTATAATGCGATCCTTGGATGACCTGAATTGAATATACTCTGAGCTGTGGTTTTGACTTACCATCTAAAAATAAAGTTTCCAATAAAGCATGGAGTTGGGGAGGTCAGAGGAGACCAGGCACTAGCTCGACATTGTTATAATATTGCCTTATAGGAAGGAAGGCAAGCAGACTCTTGTCCAGTGGATGGGTTCGATGCTCATGATGATCTATCTAAAGAAAGAGAAGAACCCATCGACGACCTTATGAAGATCCCTTTGAATGATGGGAATAAGGAGCACACTATGAAGATTGATGATGCGTGCTAATCTATAGCTACGGTAAGTGCACCAGTCAATTAAGTAATAAAGTAAGTGAGTAGAGTATCGTCCCTAGAGGATTGGAAAATAAGTACTGAAAAGCTCTTTCCTATGCTTTATTTAGAAGATTGATTTATCAAAATAAAAAAATTTAGAGAACAAAATAAAAAATAATTAAAAATTATAAGAAAATAGAAAGAGAGTGTAATTATTAGGGTTTTAAACTTAAGAGCAATAGGTTACTAAGGTAATCGGTTCACCAACTCAGTCAATACAAAATTTAGGTTATTAGATTAATTTTATTTCATGTGATGGTGGAGTCTCCTAGTTTATTCACTATCCTTTGGTCCAGACGTAGCAAAACTATCAATATTCATTAATTATCCTTTGATTTAGATATAATTTAAATAAATATTAATGCATTAAATTTTGTGAAACCATCTAATTAAAATACGCTGCATCCAAAGTGCATTAAAATTTTTGCATGCATATGAATTCTAATTCGATTCATAATACAAGGTATATAGTCAAGAAGCAATAATATAGATGTACTTGGTCCGTATCATCTATGTTCATTAGATTAATTAGAAGATGGCCAGTAATCTAAAAGCATTAAGATCAGATCTATATACTCCTCATGAATAAAATTTAAAATTAAAAATAAATCATATTGAATATTGCATCAAAAGAGTGGCTACACCTTAGCCTTAGTAAAAAAAAATTTAGTTCATAATAATAAATTCAAAAATAGCAAATAAAATAAAAAGCATAAAGAAATTAGACTGTTTATTTGCTAAAATTGGTTGTCCATTGCTCTTGGTGTGGAAAACTTGATGAAGAGGAAGAAAAGCCCCTTGATTGATGTCCTGATTGTCGGAAGAAGAAAAGAAGAAAAAAGAAAAATAATAAAGAAATAAAATCTCTTTCTCTTCTCTCTCCCTTAAAACTCTCAAACCCTCTCTAAAATCTCTTTAAAGATCTCTCTCTATTTTTCTCTATTACTCTCTATTACTATTCTCAATCTCTCTCTATAGCAACAGCAATAGGGTCTTTAAATAGGCTAAGGAGAAGAGTTTTTATCAAAATCACTCAAAAAATCCTGGAAGAATTGGGTTTAAAACTCCTAACATAACTCAGATTGAAATCTAGATCATTCTAACCGTTGGATGATGATCAAATGGGCCAAAAACCATCAAAAATCGATAAAAACCCAAATCAAGTCAAAATTCATTTGGACCATTGGATCAGCCTTAAAGATTGAATCTGGGCTGTCAGATCGTGCACAGGAGAGCTTCAGACATTAGTTAAAAATTGGGATGAACCTCAATCATTGGATCTCAATCGAGAGCTGCATCTACCATTCATCGGCGCATAGATTCAGTCATTCGATCAAATCCAAGAGAACAGCATCCATCGGATCAGGCAAAATTTCTAGAATACCCTATATAGATCATGTGCGAGCTCGATGTTGCATGGACCGCCGCTTTCTTCAGCCAATCGGAGCGCGTTTGTCCTTGTGAAATCCCTGAAATGCCCTCATCTAGTCACTGTAGCGGTCCACTGTGCACCGCAAAAAATTCTGATGTCATCGTGGCATAAGTGAGGCTTTAGCAGGCAGTCGGGCTGGGTGATCTACTGAAATGGTTTTTTTGAGCCAATTTGAACCAGACCGATTTATATATATATATATCATTTCCTTTGAAATTCAATTTTGGACTCATTTGAAGTCCGTTTTACTTAAAATTTATTTCATCTGATCCAAAAAAATAAGATCTTCATATTGATGATCTTCTTTCCTACATAAGATTAATAAAAATATTAATTTTTTAAAAGTAAATTAATTTATTTTATAATTTAATATTTTTATTAATATATTTTTACCACTTATCACACCCTCCAACTTAGTCATTGCTAGTCCCTTAGCAATGCTTTATTTAATACCATGTTTCAATAAGATCATCCATAAAAAAGATAAATTTAGAGTTAAAGGTCAAAAAATTTAGAAAATACCACTAACTAAGCATTGAGCTTTAGAAGCAAATTTTGCAGTCAGTACAATTAAAAACTTTCTTAGAGTATATCAAAGATCTACAGCACTTGTGTTCGTGATGACTAACTTTAGTATTTCAGTGTTAATTTGAAGGACAAAAGTATTCTCTCTTATCACTTATTTTGGTTAATTTTCTATACATTCCTAATTTTATACTCATGAATTAAGGTAGCTTTCACACTGCCCTTTTTTTTTTATGTGTTGGGCATCCTGGCCTTCCCTCCACCATTTTACATGAATTTTCATACTTAACCTAGGTGCAGAGATCCAGTTACTAGGCTTTAGGCAATCCACATATAATCTATCTTTTATACTTTATTTTTAGGTAGGTAGCTCTTTTCTTAAATTCAAATTTCTTTGATTAGAATGTATATTAATTATCAATTTTTAGTAATAATTGAATCCTCAGTTGGCCTTATAATCAATACCTACTTTGCCTTGTTAGTGTGCATGTACAATTAGAAGTGCTAATAGTCTTTTAATAACCTAAGTAGACTGCTAAAAGTCTGACTAACTAATCTACTTTTTTAACTCGTTATATTTATTAGTAGATACTTCTATCTTTTATCACTTGTCCAGTCTATCTTGCTTAAGATTTTCTTCTTAACACATGGTTAAATATTTTTTTTTACCCTCCAACTTATTCTACATTGTCTCAATAGAGAAAGAAAAATAAAGAATGCAATAAAGGATAAAAGGAATACACCTAATTTGGTTTAGTCTGGTTCTTTGAAGCTTTGAAATTTGGTTTGAGCTCTTATTGATTTTTCTCTACAAAATTGAAAATACACACCAAAGCAGTAAAAAGCAACAACAAATTACTAAAAAATAAAAAAAAAAAATGATCAAAACTAAAAAAAAAGAAATAATCTATTTAGTAGTTCTGATTTATAATCTTCAGCTTGACTTTCTTTGAGTTTTGAGTTGAATCAATCCGATGCCACTTCAATTGGAATACTATCATGTTTGGTCTAGCCCTCTTTCAATTGGACATTGCTAGCTTTCATAATCTCAAACCTATTTTCTACAAAATTCTCATATACTAAATTATCAATAATATCAATTAGAAAATAAGTTTGATTATCATCAGGATGTTTAGTATCTTTGAAAACATTAAAAGTAACTTGTTCATCTTGGATTCTAAGAATTAATTTTCCTTGTTGAACATCTATTAAAGCTCCTCCAGTAGCTAAAAAGGGTCTTCCTAAAATAAGGGGTACATCATAATCTTCTTTCATATCAAGAACAATAAAATCAACAGAAAAAATAAACTTATTTACCTTTACCAAGACATCCTCCACTATACCTCTTGGATATTTGATGGATCTATCGGCTAATTGAAGAGTAATAGTGGTAGGCTTCGATTCTCCTAGACCCAGCTTCCTGAAAATAGAAAAAGGCATGAGATTAATACTTGCTCCTAAATCACATAAAACTTTATCAAAACTACAATCACCAATAATGCAAGAGATAGTAAAACTTCCTAAATCTTTTAGCTTCTATGGTAATTTATTTTAAAGTATTACTGAGCATTCTTCAATCAAATTTATTCTCTCATGCTCCTTCAGTTTTTTCTTATTTCTTAAAATTTCTTTGAGAAACTTAGCATACTTGGACATTTGAGTGATAGCATCTACAAAAGGAATATTAATATATAAATTCTTTAAAAATTTGAAAAAGTTAAAAAATTTCTTATCTGGATGCTGTATTTGTCTCTCTAGAAATGGTAATGGTGGCACGTAGGGCTTCACATTTGGATCGGCAAACTATATACCTGGAGACCATCCATATGCTGGTTGTTTTGGTGACTGACGAATTTTAGTTAACGATTCCTTATTTATAGTTGGCTCTTCGTTCTCTTTCTTCTGATGTGGATCCTCCAGCTTTTTACCAATTCTTAAGGTGATAGCATTGACTTGCTCCCTTGGATTGGTCTCCGTGTTGTTGGGCAAGGATCTCTGAGGTCTCTCGGAGACTATCTTAGCCATTTGATCTATTTACATCTCCAAATTTCGAATTGCTGCTACTTAGTCCTGCCTAAGTTTGGCTTCCAAATTTTTTTTAGTTGCTTCTTAGTTTTGCATGAATTTGACCATCAGCTCCTTCATGTTGGACTTCTTTTCAGGTACTTGGAACCTCGGGGGTGGTTGTTGTGCTGCATTTTGATTGCTCCATGAGAAATTTGGGTGCTGCCTCCACCCTTGATTGTATGTGTTGGAGTAGAGATTGTTTTATTATGGTCTGAAAAGATTATCAACATAATTAGCTATATTAATTGCTTTAGCAAAAGGATTACCTGTCTAGCAATTGCTTTTATCGTGTCCTCCTCCACATAGGTCACAAGTGATGCTCTCAACATGCATAGCTGTTCCCTTCAAGTTGTTGACTTTTTGACTCTAAGGGCTGCAATTTCAGCTAGTAAGGTTGGCACGCAATCTACTCCTTACACAGCTGCTGGTCTTTTTACCATCATGCATTTTGTTTGCCACTGATAGCTATTTGATGCCATCTCATCAATCAGATCAAAAGCTTCTTCCTTCATTTTTTGGTTAATGGTTCCTCCTGCTGCTACATCAATCATAGAATGATTAATAGGAGATAAACCATTATAGAAAGTTTGTACCAAAGCCATACGGATAGTTGATGATCTGGACATCTCAGCAATTCCTTGAAATGCTTCCAAGCCTCATATAGTATCTCCATATCCATCTGCACAAAAGAAGTGATATCGTTGCGCATCTTGGCAGTCTTGGAAGGTGGAAAGTACTTGGCTAAGAATTTTTAGGCTAGGACATCCCAAGTTATGATAGAATCTACAAAAGAGAATGAAGCCAACTTTTAGCTTTGTCCCATAAAGAGAAAGGAAATAACCTTAATCTAATAGCATCATCCGACACCCTATTAATTTTAAAAGTATCACAAAATTCAAGAAAATTAGAAATATGGGCATTCAGATCATCATGCACATGTCCACTGAATCGGACAGTTGATTAAATTATCTAGATCATCGTCGATTTTATTTTAAAGTTATTTGCTCACACAGAAGGTCTCTTGATGCTCGAAGCTACATCAGCTATAGATGGTGTGATGTAATCCTATAATAGATGATGTACTGCTCAAATAGCTTCATGCTGTCCCTCGATCGCCATATCCAATCCCAGATTGATGTCTTTAGGATCTTCAGCTGCCATGTTTCTTTCTTGTTGTAGTCTTCTGATGGTCCTTTCAATTTCTGGATCTAAAGATAGTAAGTTACTATGTCCAGTATGTGTCATGCACTAAATAAATTTTAAAAATAAAGTAAGAACAAAAATTAAAAATAAAATTCTAAAGTAAAACTAGGATCAAAATTTTAATATTATTTTAGACACAATCGCCAGTAATGGCATCAAAAAACTTGATGCGTGCTAATCTATAGCTATGGCAAGTGCACCAGTCGATCAAGTAATAAAGTAAGTGAGTAGAGCATCGTCCCTAAAGCATAGGAAAAAGCTTTTCAATACTTATTTTTCAATCCTCTAGGGACGATACTCTACTCACTTACTTTATTACTTAATCGACTAGTACACTTGCCATAGCTACAGATTAGCACGCATCAAAAACTTGATATGTGCTAATCTATAGCTATGGTAAGTGCACCAGTCGATCAAGTAATAAAGTAAGTGAGTAGAGTATCATCCCTAGAGGATTGAAAAATAAATACTGAAAAGCTCTTTCCTACGCTTTATTTAGAAGACCGATTTATGAAAATAAAAAATTTAAAAAATAAAATAAAAAATAATTAAAAATTATAAGGAAATAGAGAGAGTGTAATTATTAGTGTTTTAAACTTAAGAGTAATAGATTACTAAGGCAATCGATTCACCAACTTAGTCAATACAAAATTTAGGATATTAGGTTAATTTTATTTCATATGACGGTGGAGTCTCCTAATTTATTCACTATCCTTTGGTCCAGACGTAGCAAAACTATTGATATTTATTAATTATTCTTTGATCCAAGTGTAATTTAAATAAATATTAATATATTAAATTTTATGAAATCCTCTAATTAAAATTTACTGTGGCCAAAGCGCATTAAAATTTCTACATGCATATGAACTCTAATTTAATTCATAATACAAGGTATATAGTCAAGAAGTAATAACATAGATGTACTTGGTCTGTGTCATCTATGTTCAATAGATTAATTAGAAGATGGCTAGTAATCTAAAAGCATTAAGATCAGATCTATATACTCCTTATGAATAAAATTTAAAATTAAAAATAAATTATACTGAATATTGCATCAAAAGAGTGGCTACACCTTAGTCTTAGTAAAAAAAATTTAGTTTATGATAACAAGTTCAAAAATAGCAAATAAAATAAAAAGCATGAAGAAATTAGACCATTTATTTGCTGAAATTGATTGTTCGTTGCTCTTGGTGTGAAAAACTCGATGAAGAAGAAGAGAAGCTCCTTAATCGATGTCCTAACTGTCGAAAGAAGAAAAGAAGAAGAAAAAAAATAATAAAGAAATAAAATCTCTTTCTTTTCTCTCTCTCTTAAAACTTTCAAACCCTCTCTAAAATCTCTCTGAAGATCTCTCTTTATTTTTCTCTATTACTCTCTGTTACTGTTCTCAAACTCTCTCTCTCAGTAGCAATAGCAATAGGGTCTTTAAATAGGCTAAGGAGAAGAGTTTTTATCGAAATCCCTCAAAAAATCTTGAAAGAATTGAGTTTAAAACTCCTAACACAACTCAGATTGAAATTTGGATTATTCTGACCATTGGATGATGATCAAATGGGTAAAAAATCACTCAAAAATTGATTTAAAAATCCAAATCAAGTCAAAATTCGTTTAGACTGTTGGATCAGCCTTGAAGATCGAATCTAGGTTGTTAGATCGTACATAGGAGAGCTTCAGACATTAGTTAAAAATTGGGATGAACCTTAACCGTTAGATCTCGATGGAGAGCTGCATCTGTCATTCATCAGCGCATAGATTTCAGCCGTTTGATCAAATCCAAGAGAACAACATCCATCAGATCAAGCAAAATTCTCAGAATACCCTCTATAGACCGCGCACGAGCTCGGCATTGCATGGATTGCCGCTTCCTTTAGCCAATCGAAGCGTGCTTGTCCATGTGAAATCCCCAAAATGCCCTCACCTGGTCACTATAGGGGTCCACCGTGTGCCACAAAAAATCCTGACGTCAGAACGGCGTAAGCGAGGCATTAGCGGGCGATCGGTCTGAGCATGGTCGAGCAGGGTGGTCCGCTGAGCCAATTTTTTTGAGCCAATTTAAATCGGATCGACTTTTTTTTTTATATCATTTTCTTTGAAATTTAATTTCAGACTCATTTCAAGTCCGTTTTGCTTGAAATTTATTTCATCTAATCCAAAAAATAAGATCTTTATATTGATGATCTTTTTTTCTACATAAAATTAATAAAAATATTAATTTCTTAAAAATAAATTAATTTATTTTATAATTTAATACTTTTATTAGTGTATTTTTACCACTTATCAATTGACTCCAATCTGAAGGGAGAAGTCAGAAAGCAACTTATCAGCTTTTTACAAAAGAATGCAGATATTTTTACTTGGGTGCTTGTAGATATGCCTGAGATTGATGCAGAGATTATGGAACATTGCCTAGGAGTGGATCTTAAATGATGGTTAGTGAAATAGAAAAAAATGCAGTTTTGCATCCGAAAGGCAAAAGACTATAATGGATGAGGTCGACAAGCTCCTTAAGGTAGGATTCATTCAAGAAGTGCTTTTTCTAGATTGGATTGCAAATGTTGTTCTGGTTAGAAAATTAAATGGCAAGTGGAGGATGTGTATAGACTTTATCGATTTAAACACAGCCTATCCAAAAGATAGCTATCTTCTACCCAGGATCGACCAACTGGTGGATGCAATTTCGGGATTTGAACTTCTCCCCTTCATGGATGCGTTCTTTGGACACAAACAAATCTGGATGGCACTATAGGATGAAGAGAAGACTGCTTTTATTACTAATCGTGATCTTTATCATTACAGGATCATACCCTTTGGGCTTAAAAATGTAGGAGTAATCTATCAGCAATTGATAAATAAGATCTTTAAAGAGCAAATCGGCCACAACATGAAAGTCTATGTAGATGATATACTAGTCAAAAGCCGATCTTCACCAAACCATATCGTCGATCTTGAGGAAACCTTCAGCATCCTTCAAAAATATAAAATGATGCTGAACCCTACAAAATATGCTTTCAGGATAACTTCGGAGAAGTTCTTAGGATTCATGGTGTTGAGCCACAGCATTGAGGCTAACCCAAAGAAAATCAAAGTCATCTAGAAAATGACTGCCCCAAAAATAATAAAGAAGTTCAATGCCTCACAGGCAAGGTGGCGGCCCTGAATCGCTTCATATCAAGGTCGGTGGAGCATTGCATGCCCTTCTTCTAAGTACTAAAGCAGCCTAAGAACTTCAATTGGACTCTCGAGTGTCAGTGGGCCCTTGAAGAATTGAAGAGCTATCTCAGTTTGCCTCCACTACTAGCCAAACCTGAATCTAAAGAAGAGCTGTTCTTGTACCTCGCCGTATCCCCCATAGCTATTGGAGCCATATTGGTTAGGGAGGAAGCTAAAGTTCAGAGGTCGATTTACTATATATGTAGAGTCTTGAGGGATGCAGAAATAAAGATACTAAATTAGAAAAACTAATCTATGCCTTATTGATTACAGCAGAAAATTTTGGCCTTATTTCTAGGGGCACACAATTACTCTTCTCACTGATCAACCCATCAAGGCGATTCTTCATCGACCCGATACCTTCGGTAGAGTGGTGAAGTGGATGATTGAGCTGACTAAATTTGACATTCATTTTCAACCTCAGCCATGAATAAAAGCTCAAATACTAGCTAATTTCATAATAGAGTGCACTATTCTAGATGTGACCAAATCTGAACATCAAGAAGCTTTTATCCTTGGCTCCCCTAAAAAGAAGGCTGATCTTCCTGAAAACTTCTAGATACTATATGTGGATGGTTCATCCAATGCTTCTGGGGCAGGTGCGGGCTTGATCCTCATCAATTTGGAAGGAGTCATAGCGGAGTATGCATTACACTTTGACTTTCCCGCCACTAATAATGTAGCAGAGTATGAAGCCCAGATTGTAGGATTAAAAATAGCCAAAAAAACTAGAAGTAGAATATCTGAAGGTTTACAGTGACTCTCAACTGGTTGTTAGGCAGGTTAGTAACAATTCTGAAGCTCAGAAGGAAAGCATGAGGAAGTACTTGAAAAAAGTAAACTTGACCTTGACCTTTAATAGCTTTGAAATCTAGCAGATCCCCCGAGTAGAAAATATTAGAGCCGACCTCCTTTCCAAGTTAGCCACTTTAGCCCCAAATGAACTTTCGAGAGAGGTCCACTTTGAAGTCCTACAGCACCCAAGTTTGGAAGAGCCCCTAGCAATGATGCAAGTTGACCATGAGCCTAGCTGGATCGACCAATTGATTTCTTATCTTAAAGATAGAGTTCTTCCCAGAGACCACCAAGAAGCTCGGAAGTTAAGAAATCAAGCTTTCTGCTATATTTTATATGAAAATAAGTTGTACAAGAGATCGTATTCATTACCACTCCTCAAGTGTCTCCGACCTTTAGAAGCTGACTATGCCTTGAGGAAAGTTCGCAAAGGAATTTGCGAAAGTCATTTGGGGACAAGATCTTTGTCACACAAGCTACTCCATCAAGGATATTATTGGTCAATAATGCATCAAGATGTGGTAGATTATATGAGAAAATATGACAGGTGTTAGAGAAATGCAAACACTCAGAGATAGTCGGCTTCACAACTCACACTACTAGGCGCTCCTTGGTCATTTGCACAATAGGAGATGGATATATTTGGACCTTTTTCCATGGCATTCTGGCAGCGAAAGTTCTTGCTGGTGGCAGTGAATTATTTCACTAAATGGGTTAAGGCTGAACCTCTGGTGAAGATCATTGAGGCCAAAGTGCAGGACTTCATTTGAAAGTCAATTATCTATAGGTTTGGTTTACCTCGAACACTAATTACTGATAATGGGTATCAGTTTGCAGATGCGAAGTTTATTGAATTCTGCAAAGATTTGAATATATCTCACCACTTTACATCGGTAGCTCATCCGCAAGCAAATGGTAAAGCAGAAGTAACTAATAGAGCTTTGCTTCAAGAAATAAAAGCCAGACTTGAAAGGGCAAAAGAAATGTGGGTAGATGAACTCTATCATGTGCTTTGAGCTTACCGAACTACTCAAAGATTACCCACGAAAAAAAACTTTTTTTGCATTGGCTTTCGAACTCGAACTCTCCTCAATGCGAGTAGAGGCCTTCAATGAACAAAGCAACTCATAGGATCTTAAATCCAATCTTGATCTGCTAGAAGAAAAGCGACAAAAGGCCTAGATTCGAATGGTAGCTTACAAGCAAAGGGTAGCCCGCTACTATAACTCGAGGGTCAAAATCAAGACATTTAGAATAGTAGATCTTGTACTTTGGCAAGCAGATATTTTGCAATCTCAAAATTAGGAAAAGCTTACCCCAAATTGAAAACATCCTTATGAGATGATGGAAATTGTCCGACCAGAAACATATTATCTAAAAGAACTTGGGGGATCGATGCTCCCGCGACCTTGAAATTTGAAAAATCTATGAATGTGTTACCAATAATTCTACCTTAATAAAACTCCTTTACTTTAATATTTTTATTTCTTGGTGCAAAATCATGTGATGAAAGAAAATGACTCAACGATCCTTTTGTGCCCCTGTGACTTTGTTAGGGACAGGAGGAGGACCTCGCCCTAACAAAGCTAAAGGCCATCTCATCAAGAATAGGAGAAGAACCTCATCCTGATAGGAGGATGGAGTAAAGACCAACCATATCAGAAATAGGAGGAGAACCTCATCCTGACATGGATGAAGATCTCCAGTTATTTAAGACGGGAGGAGGGGAGAGGCCCTTTCAATGGCCCTTTTATGCCGCTATGTCTTTGTTAGGGACAGGAGGAAGATCCCGTCCTAACAAAGGTAAAGACCAACCCCATTAGGAATAGGAGGAGAACCTTATCCTTACAGGAGGATAGAATAAAGGCCAACCATGTTAGAAATAGGAGGAACACCTCATCCTGGTATGGATGAAGATCTCTGACTATTTAAGACAAGAGAAGAGGAGAGGCCCTTTCAACGATCCTTTTATGCCCCTATGACTTTGTTAGGGATAGAAGGAAGATCCCGTTCTAACAAGGATAAAGGCAATCCTGTCAAGAACAGAAGGAGAACCTCATCCTGATAGGAGGATAGAGTAAAGGCCAACTATGTTAGGAATAGGAGAAGAACCTCATCCCAGAAGGGATGAAGATCTTTAATTATCTAAGATAGGAGGTGAGAGATGCTTTCAACAGCCCTTTTGTGCTCCCATGATTTTGTTAGGGATAGGAGGAAGGCCCTGTCCTAACAAAGATAAAGACCAATCTCATCAGAAACAAGAGGAGGACCTCGTCCTGATAGGAGAATAAAAAGTAAAGGCTAACTATATCAGAAATAGGAGGAGAATCTCATCCTAACATAGATAGTGACTTTCAATTATTTAAATAGAAGAAGGAGAGAGGCCCTATCAGCGACCCCTTCGTGCACCGATGACCTCATTAAGAACCAGAGGACAACCTCATTATGACAAGGGAGAAAGGCAATCTTGTCCTAGCACAGTTGATAACCTCCAACTATTTAAGACAAGAGGAGGGAAGGATGAAAAGCTACGCAAGCATACAATTGAGATGAAGTTGTCAAAATAATATTTTCATTAAAATAAAAAGTTCTATACATAGAAAAGTCCGTATGACCAATTACAAAAAAAAGAAGGAAGAAAGGAAAAAGAAGCTGAAGCCCGATTAAGAGTAGGACTTTGGGCTATCAGCATCGGCCAACACCAAAGACAACTTCAAGTCTTTGATCTTCTCTTCGAGTTTCCGCCGAACCGCTAAACTTTCACTTAGCAACTTCTTATGCCTCCACGAGTCATCCTTAACTTTCCTTCATTTCTTTCATAGCATAACCGACTCAGCCTTTGCATCCTTCACAGCATACTGTTGATAGACTATTTGCATCTTCAACTCCCACACTTCCTTTTGGCTATTCCCGAGCAGGATGGACAAATCTTCTAGAGAACTCTATAAAGATAGGACCTCTACCAAGTCCTTGCTTGAACTGGCTTGGACCCCTTCAGATAATTGTTGCTAAAGATGAGTGATCTCATCATCGGCCCTTCAAAGCTTCCCATTAAGGTCGGCGACTTGACCACACCAGTCACATCTATATTCATTATGAAAATTCTCAGCAGCCTGTAATTGATTTTGGAGCTCGAAAAACTTCTTTGTCCAGTCCCAGCCGTACTCCTCCCGACCGGTTGACCACTATTGCCCAAGGACGGCTACGCAAGAGGGGGGGTGAATTAGGTATTACAAGAACTTTTTGACTAATATGCAGATTTGAATGATTTAAACTAAGTGAAGTGCACACCATGAGTAATGAAACAAGCTTTGTAATATGTAATAAATGAAAGCAATAAAGTAAAGAATACACAATCACAAATACATAAATTTTATAGTGGTTCGGTGCCAAACTCAGCACCTACGTTCACTCCCCAAGAATATCCCTCAAAAATTCAACTATAATTCTCAATAAGAATTATATTTCGATTATTTTCTGAGCTCATAATTAAACACAGTTGATTTTTCCTGGCCCACCAATCAAAATCATACATGATTATTTTTCAAACTCACAATCAACCCCGATTAGTTTTATCCTTGGCTCACCAATCAAACCAATACAATATCCAACTTGAGGCATGGACCAACCCAAGTTTCTTACCCCAAGAAACTTGAAATAAAATATAAAAAATATAATTTAAAATAAACTCTATAAAATACAAGAGAAGAAAATCTGGATTGCTTTGCTTGTAGGGTTGATTTCTTCTCTTTGAATGCTTAAGAAAGTAGGAGATGATCTTCAATAGTAATGGCCTAACTTCTCTCAGATTTAAGGATGTTGGAAGGACAAAAAATATCTAAAAATCACTCCTTCCTTACTCTTTTCAGCTCACTCTTCTTGCTTTCTTAATGGATACTCAATAAACTCTTCAAAAGCTTATTTTTAATGCTCCAAAGATTTTCTTATATATTCTTGAGGCTATCCACTACTTCTTTACATCTGAAAGATTTTCAGAATGAGTTCTAGCCATTAGAGTTATGAAAATAGCCGTTGGAAGTCGTTGTAGATAATAAATTAAAATTTTGAAAAACTAGCCGTTACAGTCATTGGGTCGACTCAGTTTTTCACTGGATCAACTCGATCTAACTGGGTCAACTCAGTTTACAATTGGGTTAGCTCAGTATCAGTTTACTTCAAAAATCAACTTTCTATTTTTCTATTTTCTGAGGCTGGGCTATCTAAGTTTTTCACTGAGCCAACTAAGTGCTGAGCCAGCTCAGTTTTTCACTGGGTCATCTAAGTTTTCAGCCTTCAACAATTCTGCATATTTTTCTGCATGAATGGCTTTTTGTCTTCAACTTTTAAGGGCTTCTTCCACCTTAATTTTTATGATCTTTTCCACCATTGAGGCTTTTAAAAACTTATTGTTTGAGCTTTATTTGAGCATTTGAAATTATTCTTTTCTTTGACTTTTCTTCTTATGAGGAGATTTCTTTTATGGATAATTTCTTCATTTTAAGCACTTAAAAAGTCCTACACACATTTTTAAAACATATGATTAGATACATAATATACTTAAGGTTTGACAATCATCAAAATCAATCATGGGGTCAACAATCTCATCCTTTTTGATGATGGCAAAACTTTGAGTATATGCTAAAAAAACTAATGTGAATCAAGACAAGAACAATGAATTAAACTTCATAAAAGAATTCTTAATGAGCCTATAATTTATTGTACATCATTAGTACATACATATTTTATATACTTAATATACTTCTCCTCCTTTTTGAAAGCATCAAAAAGCTCATGGAAAGAAATAAGAAGTTATCAAAATCAACATCAAAGATTTAAATTGAGAGATGCATTAAATTCATAAAATCAATTTAAATGAATCATCTTCCTTTCAAAAATTTATCCTTTGACTCCAAATAAGTTTCAAATATTTATTTTAATTTTAAAAATTAGCTTGAATTTAAATATTATATGCTCTCCCCCTTTTTGAATATGATCTTTAATCAGATTTTTAAATATGTACTTTTAAGCTTTAAGAGAAATAGAGTTTTTCAAAAGATTTGAATATGAAATCAAACATAGTATATACTTAATTTTCAATCTTTTATTTTCTTTAAAAAATTTAGTCAATTAAGTTCGAAAAAGATATGTATCAAAGATGTATCGAGCAAAGAAAAATGAATATTATCAAAGCAAAAGATAGTCATATTTTTAAATTCATTGCTTTGAGTAAAAATTATTTTAAAATAAATAATTCATAAGAATTTTGCAATACACATCATAAATTTAGGATCAAATTTAAATTTTTAAATGAGTTTCAAAATTAAATTTAGAAATTTATTTTTGAGAAGAAATATACAGAAAATTTGATTTAGCTCCAATCATTTGCCAAAAATGATTATGCAAATCAAGTTTAAAGGTTGGCACATAAAAAGTTCAGTATTATATTTATCAATGAGCTTCAAAATTATAAGAATGTATCAAAATCAATTTGTTTGGAGTAAGAATATATCTCAAACTCATTTTTCACTCCAAAGAGTTATCAAAAATGATTTGATAAATAAAAATATGCATATCAAATTGAATAAATACCTGAAAGCTTAATTTAAGAAGATCATAAAGAAGTTTATTGAGAATTTAAGTTCATATTTCATTTTTTCTTAACTTAAATTAATTAAAATTTTTAATCAAATTAAATTAGAAAATATCTCTCTCCTATTTTTATTTTTATAGTTAGATTAATTTACTTTTCAACTTTCTCCCTCTTTTTCTTTCAAATTAAGCATAATTAATTGATACCACATTAATCTTAATTAATATAAATTTGACTTTTAAGCTCAGATTTTTAAATTTGATTGATACTAAGTTAGTAATCATTTTATCTTTGGTATTTTCTCCTCCTTACTTTTGCAAACAAAGCTATTTTAAAATTAAATAAAATTTTAAGAGAACAAACAAGTAAACATAATATGAAATCATATTAAAATCAATAGATTTAATCAAAATAACTTTAACAATTATTGATGGTATGATGTGAGAAAAAATTTAGATTATACCAAGCATCAATACCCATCCCTTTTCATTTTCAAGGCATCCATAAAAATTTTCTTCCTTTTATTTCATTTGGATTCTTAGTGCACCTGCAAAATCACTTAATGATTTTTGGTACCTAAGTCATCTTGGGTCCATAGGAGTTAGTATTCAAGATTTTCTTTAGAATCCAAATTTGTTTAATCAAAGTTTGGCCAATTCTTTTAAAATTATATTCAAAAATTTTATGGCCTACTTTGTTACATTTAAAACATGTAATTGAATGATTTTCAAATGAAGCTTTGCTAAATATGTTTTTGACAAATTTCTATTTCTTAATGAATTATAACCAATTCCCGCTTTATCAAAAATAACTTTTTGATTGTTTAATATTGCTTGAAGCTTTTGTGATCTAAGTGTAAACTTTTCAAGTATAACTTTTAAATTTTCAATCTCTTTTCTTAATTTTGCATTTTCTTCCAAAAGAGATTTTTCAGATTTTAAAAGCTTTTCTTTTTCTTTGACTAAGAATTTTTCAGATTTTGAAAGGGTTTGTTTTTCGTCAACTAAAGTTTTCATTTCTTCAACCAAATTCTCAAACTCCTTATTCAACTTAACAAGTTCTTCAACTAAAGATTTTTCAAATTTAAGATACATTTCTTTATCTTTAGCCAAAGTATCATTTTCTCTTAAAATATCTTCTTTTTCTAATAAGAATTTACTCTTTTCATTAGCTAAAAGAAGATTAGATTTTTTGAGTTCCTTATTTTTCAGCTTTAATTTCTTAAATCCATTCATTAAGTCATTAAAGGCTTCAAATAATTTATCAAAAGAAAATTCGGAAGAGTTCTCATTGTTTACCTCATTGTTGTAAGCCATCAAGCATAGATTTGTTTCTTCTTCACTTGAGGATGACTCTTCTTCATAATTTGAGCTCTTTTTTAGTAGGGATAATCCTTTTTATGTTTTCTAAATTGATTTTTTTTTTCTTTTTCTCTTCTTAGTTCAGAATTTTTCTTCTTTCTCCTAATTTCATGAACCTTCTTATAATCACCGCCATTTCTTCATTATCTTTCGAATCCTCGATAAAGTTACTTGAACTTTCTTCAATGGCCGATGACTTGAGTGCAAGAGTTGTCTTCTTCATCTTTTCCTCCTTCATGCTTTGGTTCATATTGAGCTCATGTGTCACGAGCGATCCGATTAGCTCTTCCAAAGCAAGCTTGCTAAGATTCTTGGCTTCTTGGATTGCTGTTACTTTTGCTTTTCAAGACTTTGGTAGGGACCTAAGAATTTTGCATACAAGATCACTGTTAGAATAGTCTTTTCCAAGACTTTTTAACTCATTTATAATTTCAGTAAACCTTGTAAACATATCACTTATTGTCTCATGAGGTTCCATTTTAAACAACTCATATTTATAAACCAACATATTTATTTTAGATTCTTTGACTTGACTTGTACCCTCATGGATCATTTCAAGTCTATTCCAAATCTCTTTTGTAGATAAACATGTTGATATTCTATTGAATTTATTGTAATCTAATACACAATATAAAATGTTAATAGCTTTAGCATTTAATTGAGCTAGCCTTTTATCTTGCTCATTCCAATCTTTTTCAGATTTAGGCACACATAAATCATTAACAATCATTGTGGGTGTGTGAGGATCATTGAGTATGATATTTCACATGTCATAATCTTGTGCTTAAATAAAGATTCTCATTCTAGTTTTTTAATAAGTGTAGTTGATGCCATTGAAAAATGGAGGTATAATGGTTGAGTGTCCCTCACTCAACAAAGAACCAAATGATCAGCCATAAAATCTTTAGCTCTTTGATCGTTAGGTTAACAACTAATATTAGAGCATCCGCTCTGATACCACTTGTTGCCTAAGGATGGCTACCCAAGAGGGGGGTGAATTGGGTATTACAAGAACTTTTTGACTAATATGCAGATTTGAATGATTTAAACTAACTGAAGTGCACACAATGAGTAATGAAACAAGCTTTATAATATGCAGTGAATAAAAGCAATAAAGTAAAGAATACATAATCACATATACATAAACTTTATAGTGGTTCGGTGCCAAACTTAGCACTTACTCCACTCTTCAAGAATATCCCTTAGGAATTCAACTATAATTCTCAATAAGAATTACAATCCGATTATTTTTTGGGCTCACAATCAAATCCAGTTGATTTTTCTTGCCTCACCAACCAAAATCGTACATGATTATTTTTCAGATTCACAATCAACTCTGATTGATTTTATCCTTGGCTCACCAATCAAATCAATACAACGTCCAACTCGAGGCTTAGACCAACCCAAGTTTCTCACCCTAAGAAATTTAAAATAAAATATAAAAAATATAATTTAAAATAAACTCTATGAAATTCAAGAGAAGAAAATTTGGATTGCTTTGCTTGTAATGTTGATTTCTTCTCTTTAAATGCTTGAGGAAATAGGAGATGATATTCAATAATGATGGCCTAACTTCTCTCAGATTTGAGGATGTTGGAAGGACAAAGAATGTCTGAAAATCATTCTTTTCTTACTCTTTTCAGCTCATTCTTCTTGCTTTTTTAATGGATACTCAATAAACTCTTCAAATGCTTATTTTTAATACTCCAAAGATTTTCTTATATATTCTTGAGGCTATCCACCACTTCTTTACATCTGGAAGATCTTCAAAATGAGTTCTAGCCATTGGAGTCGAAAAAATAGCCATTGAGAGTCGTTGTAGATAAAAAGTTAAAGTTCTGAAAAACTAGCCGTTATAGTCACTAGGTCGGCTCAGTTTTTCACTAGATCGGCTCAGTCTAACTGGGTCAGCTTAGTATCAATTTACTTTAAAAATCAGCTTTTTATTTTTTTCTTTTTTGACTAGACCATCTAAGTTTTTTACTGAGCCAACTAAGTACTCAGCCAGCTCAGTTTTTCACTGGGTCATCTAAGTTTTCAGCTTTCAACAATTCTACATATTTTTCTGCATGAATGACTTTTTGTCTTCAACTTTTAAGGGCTTCTTCCACCTTAATTTTTATGATCTTTTCCACCATTGAGTCTTCCAAAAACTTATTGTTTGAGCTTTATTTGAGCATTTGAAATTATTTTTTTCTTCAACTTTTCTTCTTGTGAGGAAATTTCTTCTGTGAATAATTTTTTTATTTTAAGCACTTGAAAAGTTCTACACACATTCTTGCAATACATGATTAGATATATAATATACTTAAGATTTGGCAATCATCAAAATCAATCATGGAGTCAATAATCATGCCGAGTTTTCTTCGAGTAACGAAATCTTTTCTTGCACGGCCTTCAACTCGACTTTTAGAGAACTCGCCTTGATCGTTAGTGTCCACGTCTTGTCGCTACCAAGCTTCATCACCTATTCCAACTCCTCTATTAGATGGTGCTTTTTATTGAAATAGTCCATAGCATCCTTTTTATGGACTTGACGAAGATGAGTAACTTCAATTGTAGACCTGAAATAATGTTTCTTCAACTTCTAAAGCTCGTCCTCTGCTTTCTTTAATTTCTTCTTAGCTTGATGAGCCTCTTTCTTAGGCTCTTTATATAGGACTTCAAGGGGACACCCTGAGGAAGAGGGTTAGCTTTGACAAGAGATTGCACTTGAAGTATGAAAATATCACCACATAAATTTCATAAAAGAAAATTTCATTCTCAAAATAAAATTGACTTTATTGATCAAAATATTTTTAATACAAAAGAAAAAAATAAAAAAAATACAAAAATAGAAGGTCTCAAACCTCCAAGGGAATAGTGGAAGAGTCCGGTGTAGCTTTAGTCGACGCGGGCCCTTCAACGATGGCAAGAGTTGATGAGGTCGAAGGTGTGGTGGAAGCCAGTTCGGTAGATGGGAGGTCAATTACAATGGTAGATGGATCCGCCCCTTCTTTAGAAACCCCTTCATACAAGAAGTCGAGGTTGAGCTCTAGAAATTTACTGGCTACTCGATCTTTGAAGAGCTCGAATCCCTTTTGGAAGGCCTCCCAACTGAACTTAATGTCCAAGTCTCTCATTTCAAAGAAGATCTTGAACTCCTCTATTGCTTGGGCCTTCGCTTTCAAGATCTACCTTGAAACCTACCCCTTCAATTCGACAACCTCGACTTCGATCTTCTTCCTCTTCACCTCTTCAAAAGCCAAAGCGGCCCTCAACCCCACCGATGTTTGCTCTTCCTTCTTCAGTGCCTCTTGAAGACTCCCGACCTCGGCAGCCTTCTCCTCCATGAGGCGATTGATTTTGGTAGCTTTCTCCTCCTGAAGGTGACAAACTTTGGCCTGATGATCTTCTTGGGCCTTCACCAGCTCTGATCTCATACGGTTTAGTGATCTGATGTAGCCAAGCAATTGATGGCCCATCTGTTTAACAAGTATATAAATGATGATGAAATGGGTCGTGCAAGTAAACATTGAGAAATTTAGAAAGCAAAAGAAGGATGAAATGACTACCTCAAGGAAGGATCCAAGTAAGTCCCAAGCATGTTGATCGACGTCAGTATCAGCGATTCTGTCCACAACCTCGGGTATGGTAAACCCATCGACCAAACTTCTAACGACTTTATGATCGTTGAAGGGGTTCTCCCCCAACTCCTCATTAGAATCACCATTGCCGCGGGTCTTCTGTTGAGACTTTCTTAAAGTTTTTCTTATCTTCTTCTTCTCCACCTCCTTTTTCTTTTCAAGAGGAGGCTTTGGAGCTCGGACCTCGATAGGAGGATTCGGAGGCATCGAAGGTCCTGCAACTTTGGCAGCAGCATCAACCCCGACAGCAGGGGCAATCTACGTAATAGCGATAGCCTCAGTGGCAAGGGCGTCATCGACAGGCGCTGTAAAGCTGGGAGTGCCCACCTTTGTTCTCTTGGAAAGCTCTCCGAGCACCACACCCTTTCTTTTGTGGGCCTGAAGCTCCTTCAAAATCATCTCGATGGCCTTGACATCCACTTTTGCCAAAAGAAAACAATATAGTTAAAAAGAGAGAGAGAGAGAGAGATAGAAGAAAAAGGGGATAATCCACCAATTTCGACTATATACCTGTTGGATTCAAAGGACTGAGGCCGAGGTTGAACAAGGTCTATTCTTTTATTAGCTCGAACACTAGGGGAGTTTGGTAATCTCTCTAATTTTGCTAATCGACTCCTGATTCTCTTTTCCTACGCCCGGGGCTCAGCAGACCAAATCCCTCAAATTTTCTCAAAGCGAGAGTCCTAAGTGCAAGGTTGGGCAAGAAATAAAAATGATACTTAAAGGAGAAATAAGTTCGAAAAAGTGAAATGGTGAACTGAACTTCGATGGATATGTAGAGAGCAAGGAACCCTATTATAAACCTGAAAGAGTTCAAAGCTACAGAAGCTAAAAAAATATTTAAAAAATAGAAAAGAGATACCATAAAAATAGGAAGAGGAAGTCTTAATCCAGCATGGAAAGCCTCCAAATATAAGCAGAATCAACCTAGAGGAGGAGCACAAGCTCGGACGCTCGATCCAGAAAGTTCCAGCTCGTATTCAGCAGGCACCCCATATTGGATCCTAACTAACGATAGGTCTTCAGCAGTAAAGGAACAGGGGATGGTTTCCGATATGAAAGCTGGCCGAGGTACTGCCCTAAGTCCAATTTTTATTCTAATCTCAGGATTTTAGGAATTTGGATTAGCCGAACTCCTAGAACCGCTAGACCATGAAACCTCAGATCAGATTAAGCCAAATAAAATCCTCGAAAAACTCAAAAAAAGGGATGGTGAAAACTCGAAGACAAGGAATGGCTGTCCTCACCTAGAAAAACTTGAAGAAACTCGAAGAATGCAAGAAAGTTAGAAATCAAAAGGATGGGAATGAGGATTGACCTAAGATAAATAAAAAAACTTAAGAAAAAGATCGAAAAAATGAAGGATGATCAAGAAGGACGTCGACAGCCAGAGATGTCACGAGAGAATAAGGGCATACTTAGGGATAACGAAAAATGGAGAAAGGAGAAGGAACACAGATGAAAGAAAGAAGCCATAAGAGAAGAATGAGTGGTTTAAATAGAAAATCAGAACCATGGAAAGTTATGATTGTGGGACTCCTTCAGCCAACCTTAACCCATCACGTGTCCCACTCATACCTGCCGCCTGACAAAACAATAATTGCGTCGTACATAGGGCTCTGCACCAAATAAATTTTTAAGGAGAACTGCCCCTTCGAGTCATTTAACATTAAAATCTCGGCACTAATTTGAAAAAAGATAAAAAGTTTCATTCTCCTAGAGCAGGAGGTTGCCAAGAAACTTTAGCTGTAGCAACTTCTCTATACTCCATTCATTCGAAATTCGAACTTGGGAGTAGGATGATAAGTGTTGGAGGTAAAAAGATCCTCACCAAAGTCCTTGGCCAAAGTCCTTGACCATCGACCTCCTTTCTATTGGAATTTGTCAATTTCCTCAGCAATGAGTTCATACTGTAGAACCTCCCCAAAGCACATAGAAGTCTGACGACACGATCTTGAATGGTGAAGAAAAACTACTGTTATGCTAACCTTGTCTTTTGACTAAAAATAAATGACAGGATCAGAGCTCGATCACACTCCCTTTGGACGAACTCCTCCAATCGTACTCCTTCCAGACGACCTTCTTCAGTCGCACTTATTTCGAATGAACTCCTCCAATTGCACTCTGTTAGGATTAGTGGTGCTCCTATGCTTTGGGAGGCCACTTTAGAAGTCAGAGTGTTGGCTCTGAAAAACTAGAACATGTATGGTCCAAGGGCTAGGACCGATTTGGTCCTAGGATGGAGGTTCAACCCTCCATGATCATGAGACCCTAGTTTGGATCTCATGGGGGGCTACTCAGAGTTTGAACCAGATTTGGATCCATGGGATTGAGTGCATGATCAGACTATGGGTGTATATGAATTTGAATGAGTACATTCGAATGAAATTAGCCTAAGAAGTTTTTTATGAATTTGGATTTCAATCCATATATATATATATATATATATATATATATATATATATATATATATATATATATATATATATATATATATATATATATATATATTATAAACACTAAAGAATAAAAATCATTGTAGCCATTTTCTCCTACGTTTTATATATATATATATATATATATATATATATATATATATATATATATATTATAAACACTAAAGAATAAAAATCATTGTAGCCATTTTCTCCTACGTTTTTTTTCTGTCAAGATGCCCTAAGAGGTGCGCCTCCAATATTGAAGAAAGAAGGCATGCGCTACTATTCCTTCAGCCTCAATAATGCAATGCCAAGAGATCTTACGCGCCATTTGGTATTAGAGCATCAAGATCTAATGCAGTAGGTACGGGATTTAGATTCGATGATGATGAACAAAAAAAAAAAAAAAAATTTTGGGGGGCCGGCAGGCCCCAATTCTTCCTCCCAGATCCGGCAGCGGCTGGTGATTGGCCGCCAATCTCGGGCTTAGCGGCCACGAACCAGCGTGTGGAGGCGGGTTCCGGCGAGCTGGTGGCCGATCAGGCATGCGAAGGAGGTTCTGCAGGCAGTCCGGTGGCACTCGCGGGCAGGATGGCCAAGATCCGGAGAGGGGACGGTAGAGATCCAGCCCCTTTCTTCTTCTTTGGCAGGAAAGTCACAGGACAGAGGGGGCTTTGACTCTGGCGGTGGCATCCAGGCATCGGTCCGACCAAACCGGCGGCGACGGCTGGTTCATGGGTGCAGGCACGCGTGTAGTGGAGAGCTGGCTCGAGGTGCACGGATCCAACGGTGGTGCGCGAATCCGAGCCGACGGTGGTGGCGTGCGAACGTCCGGCCATGGACATGCCCAGATCCGGCGGCAGTCGCACGGGCGGAGGTTGGTCGGCTGGCATTCATGGAGGTAGGCAGCCGGTGGTCTGGTTCAGTTTTGGATGGGACGAAGACTGAAGGAGCCGCAGTGGTGGTCCGGCGGTGGCGGCACCAAGATCCGGTGCTGGCGGTGCCCAAGTGTGGCCAGTGGCTGGCAATCGGCTGTTCTTTGGTTTGGCCAGAACGAAGAGGACGGTGCCGCATTGGAGATCTGGCGGTGGTGGCGCCTGGATCCGACGGTCGCACGGGCAGAGCTCGGCCGGCAACAGCGAGCGGTCATGGCAGTAGGTTCTATGTTTTTTTTGGATGAGAGGAGGAGCCGAAGGAAGAAAGCCTGGAAGGTTCCCTATTGTTCGTGGTTATTCTTGTAGATGTGTTAAAAATAAAAATATACAAAGACTGGATTACTGATGATATTTTATTTGGCATATTAGAGGAGAGATTACTCAAAGACTTAGGATCGAGGCGGAGTTGAAAAAATAACTATTCATCAGTCTAGTAGAAGGCTGTGAATAGTAGTTAGGATGCACTCAATAGTGCGATCGATTAGAGCCTTAAGGGTAATGAAGATGAATAATCCATGGAGGTCCAGCAGGTTAGGATTGAATGGCTATAGTGCAGCGTACAGATTAGATAGGGAGCGTTGGAGTGCTACAGTAGCACTATCCTAGAAGTATAAAGGCTGAAAGAGGCTTGACGGTGTAGTAGTCAAGGAGGGTATCTCAACAGAGAGTGTTACGAGCTTTTTAGGGAGATCAAGAGCAAGGCTCTGGGAGAGCTAGGAGGTCTCAAGGAGCTCCAGGAGGTCTCTAGCAGTCGGAAGTATCATGGATGAGGTTTCTTCTGTAGGAGCACTAGAAAGAGTCGTGATTTAGGTGGAGGATTTTCCTCTAGGAGCAACTGAAGCGATGGTTGGTGCTAGGGGCAGAAGAGGAGAAGTGCTAAAGTTGAATTTTTTAGGATTTAGTCGTTGGATTTAGAGGAGTTGGATGAGCTTTTAGAGGTTTTGGAGGTGCACACGGATTTTGGAGGTATCTGAGATGGCTTCGAAGGGGTCCGCAGAGTACGGAGGGTCCGAAGGAGCAGTGACGATGTACGAGGTGCAGCGGCAGGCCCAACAGTGCAGTATTGGGTGGTTGGCCTTAGGTGACTCGGTGATAAAGTTAGATTCTTCAACAACATCGGATGGACTTCGGATTAAGTGGACCTTTGGAGTGGTGGCTTCACAGGTGGAGCTCTAGAGTGGTGGCTTCACAGGTGGAGCTCCAGAGAGGTGCCTTCACAAGTGGAGAGAAAATTTGGCATTAGTTCAGAACACTGGTGATACACCATTCTAAATGGAGCAGCGTGTGCAGGTGGACAGGTATAGCTCTGAGAAGATCATGTCAGGGGTACAGCATGTGCTAGCATAGGAATGCTGTAGGTTCTTCAGAGAAGTCGAAAAAAGGTGATGCAATTGCTAAGCAGAAGGGATCCTACAATTTCAGGATGGTGCGAAGGAGCAAGCCAGGTCTTCAGTTATGGAGGCGGTTATCCCAAAGGTCTCTAGGTGCACAGCAGCTGAAGAGGATTAGCAGAGGCGTTAGAGTTTGCACAGGGAGCTATCGGGTGTGCTGCGGAGCATAGGTTGGTGTTGCAGCCACAAGGTCAGAGCAAGAGGACATCAGTTCAAGGCCAAGAAGTACGGTGGAGCATGAGTCTTAGGTGCTGTGGAGCATAGGTCAGTGTTACAGCTTGGGATGCGAGGTAGCTTCAATAGGACGGTGTCAACTCTGGAGGTAGCAGGATGGTGCGACGGTTCACGCAAGATTTGCCAAGGCTTGGGGCACCAAGGTAGAGATTGTTAGGATTAGTGGTGCTCCCAAGCCTTGGAAGGCCACTAAAGGAGTCAGAGTGTTGGCTTCGGAAGACTAGAACAGGTGTGGTCCTAGGGCTAGGATCGGTTTGATCCTAGGGTGGAGGTTCAGCCCTCCACGATTATGAAGCCCTGATTTGGGTCTCATAGGGGGCTACTCAGAGTTTAGACCAGGTTTGGGTCCATGGGATTGAGTTTTTGATCAGACCATGAGTGTACATGGATTTGGATGAGTGCATTCGAATTGGGTTAGCCCAATGAGTTTTTTTACGGGTTAGGATTCCAATCCACGTATAGGTATATATATATATGTATATTGTAAATCCTAAAGAATAGAGATCATTGTAGCCATTTTCTCCCACATCTCTTCCTCCTCTCTCTGGTATCTTCACACGCCAAGGTGCCCTAAGGTGCATGCCTCCAAGCTTGAAGGAAGGAGGTGTACCCCACTATTCCTCTCTCCGGACGACCTTCTCCAGTCGCACTCCCTCCGGACGACCTTCTCCAGTCGCACTCCCTCCGGACAAACTCCTCTAGTTGCACTCCCTCCAGACAAACACCTCCAATCATGCTCCTTCTGGATGATCTCCTTCAGTCACTCTTCTTCCGACCGAGCTCCTTACGGGCACCCAGGAGGACCTCACCATCTACACAAATTCAACCCCTAGCTCAATACAAACCAATCTACATACAGATGACCTTGGAGAAGTCTAAACTTCTCTAGAACTATCATGATAGGAAGCACTTTGCCGTCAATAGCCGTTCTATACAAACTCTCATAAATGGATCCCAACTACTTGCAAATCATGAAAAATGACAACTCATCCTCCGTAACAAACTCCACGTGGCCTGAACGACCCACTATCAGATAGTTACGACTGTCACCATCAGTTTGTTATGGGCTCCATTTATAAAAAAAATCCTTCAGATACGTTTTTCTTTAAGCTCTCTTCTTCTTCCCATCACTTTGCTTCTTTATTTCCTGAGCACTCTATTCTTATTGGTTGGACAATTAACTTAAGCATCGGAGGGTCTTGCCGAAGCCATCTACCTCCGGTTTGGACTTTGTTTTGCAAGTCCCATCGGTGGCCTCATCTTCTCAACTCCAGCCACCTATGGCATCCTCATGGATTTCCATACCAACAAGCTCTTTTTGATAATTATAGATCTAGCTAGCCTATGTGATGCATATCGACTGAACAAATTTGAACAGTGAAAGGACTTCATCATCAACATGAATCTGGTTCCTAATCCAAAATAGCAACCACTCCGTAGATAATAATAAATTACAACACTCATTCAATTCGAACTTTAGGCCGATCTTGAGGACAGCAGAGCTTCTGAAAACAAAGTGTTCACCCATCAATCTTGAAGACAACCGAACTTCTTTAGAAAATTTGATAATAGTCTAGAAAGTCCAACGATTTCCTCTCTAGCCTCCAACTTGAATGCTCCCATCAATCCCGGGCCGACTTTGAAGATGGTCGAACTCCTCAAAATTGGCCAAACTCCTCGTAGTTATTAAAGGTAGCATCAATAAAGTCTAACCAGCTTTAGATTCGCCACCTGCCATTCAAAAGATGATCTCCAAGTTTGGCCTATGTAGCTCCAAGTTCATCATCCCAACATGCATGGACTGCTAATAAGTGCAAAAAGATGCATCCAAACTCCAACAAATAGAACTCAACCGTCTACAAGTTGCGATAAATGATAGCCCATTCTCCGTAACAAACTTCATGTGGCATGAACAGTCCACTAATATTCTATTATGACTGTCACTTTCATTCTATTACAGGCTCCACCTATATAAGAGATCCTTTAGATATGTCTTTCTCTCTAAGCTCTCATTTCCACTTACATTCTCTTGAGTACTCCATCCTTATTGGCTAGAAAACTAACTTGATCATCAAACGGTCTTGCTAGAGCCACCCACCTCTAATTTGAATTTTGTCATATAGGTCTCATCGGCGATCTTGTCTACATTGGCTCCAGTGAACTCCGACATCAGCACCATTTTCTGCACCAAGAGAATTGGAACTAGAGGAAGGGCCGCTAAGCCTTTGTTCTTAAAGGAGTACCTAATCGAGTTAATCTTCTTCCTCCCCCCTCCAATTTTGTATTTCTTTTTTCTTTGATCTTTCTTGTGTTCTGATAAGATGTCACCCAAGAGAACCTCAACCCAACGATCCACCACTTTTACTGCTAGATCTCAGCTCGATCAACTTGCTCTGACTTCATCACCGACATCACAACCCCTACCATTAGCCATGGTGGA
This sequence comes from Cocos nucifera, assembly GCA_006176705.1. Lineage (NCBI taxonomy): Eukaryota > Viridiplantae > Streptophyta > Magnoliopsida > Arecales > Arecaceae > Cocos > Cocos nucifera. Next base: position 426,550 of record QRFJ01000942.1, on the reverse strand, counting down.
TGTAGAGCAATTCAACCTACTGATGTAGTAGTTTAAGAGCCTTAATAAAGCAGTATAGGCCATGCAATAGCCCCTGGCACCAATTTAGTTGGAGAAACCCTCATCGAAATGCTGAGATCTGGTGCCAGGAAGACCGACCTGGGTGAGTTGGCTAGTGACTCCTAGGAAGGGGAAGCAGAGAGTGGAGAGCTTCTATTCAGATCATGATTCCACTCAGGGATAATCGCTACCACCCTCCAACCATCCATGCTTTGAGATCCATGATTGAGATGATATTCTCGATCAGAAGCTTTAAGAAATGAACCGATGGATCGATGAACTCTGCCATGTTGCCCCCGCTCGCCATGATGACATCTGCCCAACTCCCCTTTCCCTGCTCACATCATGCAAGATCCTATCCTATTGAACTTCAAACTCCCATAATTTGAGAGTTATGATGGGACCTCAGATCCAGTCGATCATCTCAAAGCCTTCAAGACTATGATGCTACTCCATAGCGTGCTTGACACCATTTTGTGCCAAGCTTTTTCCTCCACTTTGAAGGGAGTAGCGAGAAACTGGTACTCGGGCCTCAAATCAGGTACCATCTTTTTCTTGACCAGGTAAGCCATCAATTTATAGCTTATTTCATCAGCAGTCGGCGTCAGAGACGAGGTTCGGACTTATCAATATCAAGTAGAAGGAAGGAAAGTTCATCTGAGCTTATGTCATCCATTTTAATGCTACTATTTTGGAGGTCCGAAACTTGGGCCAATCTATTGCTATGGCCGCACTGAAGGGTGGCCTCCAAAAGAATGATCTCTTATTCTTCTTGGAGAAGAAGTATTCCTAAAATTTTGCCGACATGTTGGCTTGAGCAAAAGGCTATGCTCGAGTGGAGGAGGCCTTCAGACTGAAGGATGAAAAGGCCATGGGAGAGTGGCAGGTGGGTGAATCTAGCAAGCCCATAATCATTGAGAAGCGAGTGAAGCTCGATCGTGCTCCAGAACTCCATTAAGTGCAGATGAGCTTAGACTCCTCCATGAGCTTGTTGATCAGGAAGCCCAGATCAGAGGGCACGGTGGAACTCCCCTCCCCGATGGTTTTACAACTATGCTCGTTTGAATGCTCCTAAGACTTAAGTGCTGATGGAAATAAAGGAGCAGCAATCGAGGTTGGAGAGAATGAAGACCCACCTAGCCAACCATAATCCTAATAGGTACTACCTCTACCATCATGACCATGGTCAAGATACTGAAGAATGCATCCAGCTTCAAAATGAGATTGAGGAGCTAATCAGAAGGGGCCGCCTGGATCAGTTCCTCTGACGTCAGTCAGAAAGAAGGAAAGATCGATCAAGAGCCCTGCTGTAGCCATAAGAAGATCAACCCCCACTTGGAATCATCAACACTACCACTAGGGGACATCGATAGGGGAGAACCAGTGGATCAGTGGAGCTAGCAATGAGGCAAAGGACTGAAGAATCCATTGCTTTTACTAAAGAAGATGCATAAAGGATTCAATTTTTGCATAATGATATAGTTGTAGTTACTTTAAATATTGTTGACTATGATGTATATCGTATTTTGATTGATAATAGAAGCTCTGTTGATATTTTATTTTATGATGTATTTTCTAAAATATCTATACCTGATAATTGCATGGGCTAATAAGCTTCTCATTAGTGGGATTTATCAATGATCTAGTACCGGTTGAAGGAATAATCACCTTATCTATTATGGCAGGTCAATATCCAAAGCAATCAAAGGCCCAAGCTGATTTTCTAGTAGTGAAGGCTTCCTCGACTTACAATGCAATTCTTAGCCAATCTGGTTTTAATGCACTTTGGGCTGTGGTTTCAACCTATATTACTTGGAGATGAAGTTCTCGATGAATAATGAGATTGGAGAAGTTAGAGGAGATCAAGCACTGGCATGACATTGTTATACCATTGCCTTGCAAGGAGGAAGGCAAGCAAATCCCTATCCAGTGGATAGACTTGATACCCATTATGATCTAATCAAAGAATGGGGGGAACCAATCAACAACCTTATTGCAGTCTCTCTGAATAATGGAAATGAAGATCATACTATTTAAATTGTCTCTAACCTAAAAGACAAAGTCAAGAAGCAGCTCATCGCCTTTTTATGAAAGAATGCTGATGTCTTTGCATGGGTACCTATGGATATGCCTAGGATCGATGTAGAAGTGATGGAACATCATTTAGCTATGGATCATAAGCATCGACCAATAAAGCAAAAGAAGCACAGCTTTGCACTAAAGCGGCAGAAGGCCATTGTGGACAAAGTCGACAAGCTTCTTAAAGCCAATTTCATCTGAGAAGTGTTATATCCGGACTATGTTGCAAATGTCATCCTCGTCAAGAAAGCAAATGATAAGTGGAGGATGTGCATAGATTTCATAGATTTAAGCAAAGCTTGCCCAAAGGATAGCTATCCCTTGTAGAGAATTGATCAACTGGTGGATGCAACCTCGAGCCATGAGCTCCTCACCTTCATGGATGCCTTCTTTGGTTACAATCAAATCTAGATGGCACCGTAAGATGAGGAAAAAACTACTTTTGTTACTGACCATAGTCTTTATTATTAAAGGATTTTGACCTTTGGACTAAAGAACGCAAGCGCCACCTATCAATACTTGGTGAATAAGATCTTCAAAGAGTAGATCAGCCATAATATGGAGGTCTATATAGATGACATGTTAGTCAAAAGTCAATCTTTAATGAATTATATTGCTAACTATTACTCCTAGAATTAATTTTGATGATTATAAAATATTTGAGAGGATTACTAATGATTTTGGCTTGGAAAAAAATTTATTGTATTTCAGGTGCAAAATCATAATTTTACCAAGTTCTGATTCGAAAGTTTCAAGAGTAACTATAGAAGATTTTTGATCTTTTGGAGACAGTCCCATAATTTTTTAATATACATTTTGGAAGAAAATCAATTTTGAAGAAAAGGATCGACCCCTAGGTCGACCCCTATCAAAGGGGCTGATTGGCATGCTGTTCTTTGGCGACACACCAAAGAAGATGATCCTAAGGTCGATCCCTGGTACAGGGATCGACTCCAAGGTCGACCTTTACTATTTTGAAAGTCAAAAATATAGAATATGGGATTTTTCTATTTTCTATCACAGAGGCCAACCCCTATGCAAGGAACGACCTAAGGGTCAATTTCTGTGTAGGGGACAACTCCACAATGATTATTTTTTAGTCTATTTTGATCAATTTAATATACATTTAAAGCCCTCCAATAGCTCTAAACCCATCCAGATTTTTCTCTAATACTTATTGAAGATAAAAAGGCTCAAAATGGAGGGAAGAAAATAAGAGATTCAAGCATCCATTTCAGTTCCAAGCAAAACATCCTCTCCAAGCAAAGAAACTTTCATTTCAAACTCACCAATCCCTCAAATGCTCATTCAAGTCTTCAACATCCTTGAAGAAAATTAGAAAAGCTTTCTTCTTAGTTCTGTAAAGTGTTCTTAAAGTTTTATTTGCTCATTAAGGGAGCTAAACTTGTATTTCTTAGTCATTAACTCTCATACTCTGTTTTATCTTGATTTTAAGTTTTGAGAGGATTCCAAAAGTTGATCCGAATCTTGAATTGGATTGTATTGGATTGGATTGTATCCAAAAAATAAGTATTCTAGCTTGGGATAGCTAAGGTCAGAGGTATCAACATTGTATTCTTGTTGAAAATGTTTAGTGAATTTGAATTTTCAAGTAGGAGCTTGGAGAGTGAATGCAGGTGCAAGGTTGGCACTGAATAACAATAAATCTTGCTTGTTTATGATGTGCTTACTCTCTTTCCATCTTTATTTTGTTAAATACTTATTCTCTTACTATTTATCTTTTTATCTTACTTAAATTATTCATCTTATATGACTTGCATATCATCACATAATCTTGATAACTCTAAATTAGTTTTAAAATTTTAAACATCAAATTTATCCTTCCTCTTGGGTTGCATAGCTAGACAACAAGTAGTATCAGAGCAAGGTGCTCTAGTCCTACTTTGATTTAACCATCAAAGAGCTAAAGATCTATGGTAACTTAAGTCGGTGTTTCACTAGTCGAGGGGCAGTTCACAAACCGACCTTCACTTTTCAACGGATCAAACTACACCTATTGGAAAGCTCGGATAAAAATTTTTATCCAAGCACTTGACTATGATATGTAGAGTATCATAGTTAATGGACCACACATACCCACTAACATAGTTGATGGTGTAGAATCAACCAAATTCGAAACAAAATAGGAAAAGGTTGATAAGAAAATGGCTCAACTTAATGATAAAGCCATAAATATTTTATATTATGCTTTAGATGCTAATGAATTTAATCGCATTTCAACATGCATATTGGCTAAAAAAATATGAAATAAGTTAGAAGTAATACATGAAGGCACTAATCAAGTTAAGAAATCAAAAATTAACGTACTTGTGCATAAATATGAACTCTTTAAAATAAAGCATGATGAATCAATAACTGAAATGTTTACTCATTTTATGGATATTATTAATGATCTAAAAAGTCTTGGTAAGTTTTATTCTAATAGCAACCTTGTGAGAAAGATTCTTAGATCTTTACCAAGAACTTAAGAGGTCAAAGTGACCGCAATCCAAAAAGCCAAAGATTTGAACGTATTACCTTTGGAGGAGCTTCTAGGATTGCTTATGATACACAAGCTAAGCATAAAACAACATCAAGAGGAAGATGTCAAGAAGAAGAAGACAATAATCCTCAAATCCACTACTCAACTAAATGAAGAATAAGATGAAGAATTAGCCCTCATCACTAGAAAGTTCAAAAAAATTTTGAAAAAGAGAAAATAAGGGATGAGGAAGAGGCCACCTACTAAAAAAGAGCATAGAAAGAAAAAGGATAAGGAGCAACTCCTTATTTATTATGAATGTAAGAAGCCGAGGCATTTAAGGTCCAAATATCCACAACTTAAGAAGGGCTCCAAGAAGTATAAGAAAAAGGCTATGGTGGTTACATGGAGTGATAGTGATGAGTCAAGCTTCGAAGAAGAAGAGGTTCATGAACAAGCCAACTTGTGCCTTATGGCATAAGAAAATGAGGTAAATGCTGAAATCTCAAATGAATTTACTTTTAAAGAACTTCAAAAAGCCTTTTATGATTTAGTAGATGACCTAAAGAAGTTAGGGGCTAAAAACAAAAAACTCAAGTTGAAGAATCAATCCTTGCTAAAAGAAAAAGAAAGTATTTCAAGTGAAAAATTAATTTTAACTCAAGAGAATCTAAATTTAAAAAATAAAATTGACAAGTTAAAACCAATAGTAAAAAGATTCACTTTAAGTTCAAACTTCAAATGATATTTGAAAATCAAAAGGCCATTTACGACAAAGCTGGCCTAGGCTATAACCCCCTAAGAAAACAAAAATTTTTGAAAAATATTTTTGTGAATTCATAAAGCAATAAATTTTTAAATATTACTTACTTTAAATATGGTAAACTAGGACATAAATCCTATACATGCTTTTCTAACAATTCAAATCTAAGGAAAATATGGTTTTCAAAAGAAACCATTGTCACTAACCAAAAAGGACCCAAGAAAACTTGGGTATGTAAATTTAAGACTTGATTTTGTGTGTAGGTGTGTCTTGCATCCAAAGAAGTAAATAAAAAATGGTATCTTGATAGCGGGTGCTCAAGACATATGATCGGTGATGAGTCCCAATTCATCCTACTTGATACTAAAAATGAAGGGGTGGTCATCTTTAGAGACAATAGCAAAGAAAAGATCATCAGCATAGGTAACATTGGTATCTTCATTATGCATTGTAACTAGTCCCATTGATGATGGTATTAAATTTGTTGGATATAGGCATGGTAATGTTTATATGGTAGACTTGAATGATCTTTCCATGATAAACATGTAATGCCTAGTTGCTATGAATGCAAAAATTAATGAGACTAGTTGGCTTTGGCACCATAGGCTTGCACATATTAGCATGCATTCACTTTCAAAACTTGTTAAGAAAAAATAATTACTAGTTTACCTAAGTTGAATTTTGAAAAAGATAAGATTTGTGATGTATGCCAACTAGGTAAGTAAACTAGAGTTTCATTCAAATCTAAAAATATAGTTTCAACTTCTAGGCCATTGGAACTATTGCATATGGATTTGTTTGGTCTTATAAAAACTATAGCTTACGTGGAAAATGTTATGATTTTATAATTATCGATGACTTTTCATGTTTCACATAGGTTTTCTTTTTGGCACATAAAGATGAAACTTTTCAAGTTTTCTTAAAGTTTTATCAAAAAATTACAAATCAAAAAAGGTTTTCAATTCAAAGTAGTAGAAGTGATCATGAAATCGAATTTAAAAATGAAGACCTTGAAAAATTTTATGATAAAAAGGTATAGACCATAATTTTCAGCACTTAGAACTTTCCAACAAAATGGGATAGTAGAAAGAAAAAACATAATCCTAGAAGAGATGGCTTGTACCATGCTATGTGAAAACAACCTCCCAAGATACTTTTGGGTGGAAGCAATTAACATGGCATGTTACATTTTAAATATTGCTTTAATTAGATCAATTCTAAAGAAAACATCCTACGAGCTTTGAAAAGGAAGAAAACCAAACATTGCATATTTTCATATTTTTGGTTGCTGATATTTTGTTTTGAACAATGATAAAGAGAGATTAGAAAAAATTGATGCAAAATCTGATGAAGCTATTTTCCTTGGTTACTCCTCTTCTAGTAAATCTTTTAGAGTTTTCAATAAAAGAACTTTAGGAGTAGAGAAGTCAATACATGTTATTTTTGATGAGACTAATGATCTTCCATCAAGAAAGAGTGAAGGTATTGATGATGCAGATCCTCTTATAAAAAGGATGAAGGAGCTCACCCTAACGGACTCAACAATTCAAAATGAAGAAGAACATGAGAACAAACAAGAGGATGAAGGTAAAGAACAACAAGAACAATCTCAAGATATAAATGATCTATTAAGAGAATATAGGTATGATCACAATCACCCCAAAGAATTAATTATTAGTGATCCTACACATGGGGTAAGAACTCGTTCTTCACTTAGAAATGCATATAATCATTTTGCATTTATTTCTCATTTTGAACCTAAAACCATAGATGAAGTCGAAAAAGATTATAATTAGATAAATGCAATGTAAGAAGAACTTAATCAATTTGAAAGAAATAATGTATGAAAATTTATATCAAGACCTAAAAATCATCCAATAATTGGCACAAAATGGGTATATGAAAATAAGTTGGATGGAAATAGAAATGTAGTTAGGAATAAAGCAAGATTGGTTGTAAAGGATTATAATCAAGAAGAGAGAATTAATTTTGATGAAACCTTTGCACCGATTGCTAGATTAAAAGTAATTAGACTTTTACTTGCTTATGCTTGTTTTATGAACTTTAAATTATTTCAAATGAATGTCAAAAGTACTTTTCTAAATAGTTATATTGCTGAAGAAGTTTATGTAGAACAACCATCTAATTTTGAAAACCATGTCTTTTCTAGCCATGTTTTCAAATTAAACAAAGCATTATATGATTTAAAACAAGCACCCAAGACTTGGTATAAAAGATTAAGTAAATTCTTGCTTAATAATGGTTTTTCAAGAGAAAATGTAGATACAACCCTTTTCATTAAAAGAGATCATGATGATATCTTAGTTATACAAATATATATTGATGACATTATATTTTGATCTACTAATGAAATTCTTTGTCAAGATTTTGCTAAGCTCATGCAGGGAGAGTTCGAGATGAGCGTGATGGGTGAACTAACGTTCTTTCTCAGACTTCAAATCAAACAAACAAGAAAAGGGATCTCCATTATCCAAAGCAAGTACATAAAAGAGCTACTCAAAAAATTTGGAATGGAGAGCTCCAAAGTCATTGGCACCTGCATGAGCCCATCATGCAGGCTTAACAAGAATGAAGGAGGTAAAAGTGTTGATTCAAAATATTATAGAGGCATGATTGGTTCTTTATTGTATCTTACTGCTAGTAGGCCAGATATCATGTTTAGTATTTACTTATGTACTCATTTTCAATCTAATTCAAAAGAATCATATTTAAATGTTGTTAAAAGAATACTTAAATACCTAAAAGAAACTCAAATCCTAAGATTATGGTATTCTAAAAATTCATCAATTGATTTAATAGGATATTCAGATGCAGACTTTGCTGGATGTAGATTAGATAGAAAAAGCATTAGTGAAACTTGTCAATTTCTAGGAGTTAACTTAATCTCTTAGTTTAGCATGAAGCAAAATTTGATAGCATTGTATATGGTCGAGGCCAAATATATTGTAGCTAGAAGTTGCTGTGCACAAATTTTATAAATTAAGCAATAACTTGAGAACTTTGGCATCAAACTTAACAAAATTCTCATAAGATATGATAATACTAGTGCCATTAATTTAATTAAAAATTTGATTCAGCATTCTAGATCAAAATATATTGAAATAAGACATCATTTCATAAGAGAGCATGTCCAAAATAATGATATATTTTTTGATTATATTTGTATTGAAAAATAATTAGCTGACATATTTACAAAGGTCTTAAGTGAGGATAGATTTTGTGAGATTAGAAGAGAATTTGGAATCCGTGATCCATCAGCTTAAGTATCTTTTTGATTTCTGGTTCACTCTTGCCAAAATTTTCTTGAACCAAATCTTGTGATCTATTCCCACTTTTTAATCTTTAAAACTTCAAATCTACCCTTCCCATGGTCAATCTCATGAATGAATTCAACACTTAAAATTCTAATTTTTCTAAAATTTTTTCATCATTTATTAGAATTTTTTGTGCCATGGGTCGACCTAGAGAGCAACCCTAGGGCATTTTAGTCTTTTTTTTATTAAAACCCATCGAGCACCTTAGTTTATTTGGGAATAGGGTCATTTTCTTCACCCGAATAGACCAACCTCTTCTTCTCCCCTTCTTGCATCTAAACTGAGCATCCTCCCCACCTTCTTATTTACAAAATCAAACCAAAAATCTTCAAAAGTTTGTGATCTCCCACCTAAATTGATCGTAAGAGAGCCCAAATCCTCTTCCATTTCTTGCCTTCTTGGGTGGATTCAAAGGTTCTAGCAAACTCTGTCCCCAAAATCCACTATCAATTACCATCCATAAAATCCTTCCTCTCGCTCTCAAAATCTCTTCGATGCCACTCTCCTTGAGACTTTTATGTGGGATTCAAGGTTCCTTTGTTCTCAATGGCTCCAAAGACAAAGTTGCCATAGAAGAGAAAGTCTGTTCGCAGCCTAGAGGAAGAAGTTTGCCAAAAAGGAATGGTAGTCGAGTCCTATCCTGCTCCAACTACTATTCTAGGTCCTACTCCAACTTCTTCATAGTCCCCTCTCAATCCAAGCAAGGTACCCCTCTCTGATCGCAAAGTAGAACCCGACAAGAACATAGATTTTAGATTTTTTGAAAAGAAAGGATTCTATATTGGGTCAAAAATTAAAAATGAGGGATGGGAGTTTTACTGTCTATTGAAGGAGAATGCATACGTTGATCTGGTCAGAGAATTTTATTTTAATTTAAGCTACTCCAATGGAATAATTAGGTCTACTGTGAAGGGTGTTAACATAGTTTTTAATCCATTTTATTTGGGAGAAATCCTGCACTTGCCATGTGAGGGTTATACTAGTGTGAAGCTCACAAACAAAGAAGAGGGTCTGATTGTTATTTTGGGAAGAGTATTTACTAGTAATTTAAATAAATTAGAAGCAAGGATACCTTCAGTGGGGATGAGACTTTTGCACACATGGTCACCAAGTTACTTGTCCCTAGGAGTGGCAGATATGATTTCTTATCTGATAGGGACATATGCATTATGTACCATATGATCATTGAGACACTACTACAAAAAAAAGCTATAACAACAGTTTGTAACCGCTGCCGTAGCCTAAAAACTGCTGCCATAGACTATGGCAATAGTTTTCTAACCACTGCTACTGCAGCCATCATCGTAGCTTTATGGCAGTAGTTGTTAGAACCGCTGCCATAGATTGCCTATTGTAGCGATTTATAAACTACTGCAATAGATCGACTTATCGCAGCGATTATGTAACTATTATCATAGGATATTTATAGCAGCGGTTACATAACCACTGCCATAGATAATCTATAGCAGCGATTGGCATGAATATGGCAACGGTTATAAAATCACTGCCATAGATCTTGAATAATTAAAAAAAATAAAATTTTTATTTTTTATATATTTTATCTAATAAATATAGATATATAATATAAGAAAATATAATAAACATAAAAATTATTCTAAAATGCTAAAATTTTATTATCAAATAAAATTTATTATAATATTTTTTTAAATAATAAAATACATCAAAAGTCTCCTAAATCTACATCATCATCATCATCGTCATCGAAAGTCGGAGCCGAAGCTAGAGCTAGAGCCAGAGCCAAAGCCGGAGCTAGAGTTGGAGTCGGAGCTAGAGCTAGAGCTAGAATATGGGCCAACATATCCTCGAAGCTTATGACTTTAAAATATGTGCTGAGCATCGACATCATGTCTCTCACGATGCCCTCCAAATGAGATGCGTGCTCCTCAGCATGATCTGCCCACATCGCAACATGATCTGTCCATGCTAATGCCTCCTCAAGCTCCTCCTGACTGACGATACTAAAAGTCTGTGAGGAGACACTCACCTTGGATCAGTAGCTCATCGGCGTGTGTCCGAATTTGTATCGAATCCTCCCAGAGTGCTCAAGCCCCAAGACCTAAGATAGATGATTATGGAGCCCAGAAGTATCCGGATCCTCGCTTGCGAGCGCATCTAACTGATCCTGTAATTATAAATTAAAATAAAATTTTATAAAAAATACTATAATACTAATCATATATACTAATATATTTAATACTTATAAAAATACGCCCGATCGTGGTGTTCATCGATCTGCCCATCTTGTTCGTGTGACTGGATCGAAAGATCTCGCTACGGCTGGACATCACTCCATCTCTCATCAGCTATAACAAAGAACAAATTTATCAGAAAGATGATAAAAAATATGAATTTAATTTATCTAGTAAGATTTACAATTAATTACCTCTCTATGCATACGACTGGCCGTAGACTCGTGGCCTAGAGTGTGCGTATACTCCTGGGCTGCACGGTTCTCCTGATTCTAATGGAAGATAGCCTAATAAGTATTCAAATAAATAATAAATATTTAAAAAATATTTAAATAAAACTTTAAGCGTATTGAAAAATTCAAAAGTTAGAAATTTTACCTCAAACTTCTAGCTCCTCTAGTGTCTAACCATCCTCTCCCACTGACTCGGAGGATAGTCCTGCATCCAAGAAACAAGCTTTTTCAGAGTGTCTCATCGATGCTTGAGCCATCCTCTTTGAAGCTTGACCTTGTAACCCTAGTACAACTCTCCGATCTTCTTTAGTCGAGCATCTCGAGCCCTCTCATGATCGAGAAAGTCGTACCTTCTCTGGACAAATTTATCAAAAATTAGTTATAAAATTATTCTAATCAAACATATATAAAATGCATAAATATAACTAAGATGTGTGTACTTACCCATATCTCCTTTCATACCCGATCTCTGACAGCAGCATCCATCAAACGTCGGTCTCTAGGCTCTACGGGAATGATGTCTGACTGCCTCACAAGAACTCCAAAAAAGGAATGCATCTTCCATGCGATCTTTCCTACCAGCATCCCCTCTGCATCATACTGCACCATCACCTGATGCTGGCGGTTCCATACGTGTGCCATACGTGTGGGACTGTAAAATATCCGATTGAATGATGCACCTGCAATGTAAATATGTTATGTAAATATATAAGTGTACAAATACTATATAAAAAATAAAGTTATGCTAATACAATAAAAACGTACACTCAGATGCTTGCAACGGTAGAGGCTCAGCTATCGGTGGAGTAGATGCCATCGGTGGAGTAGATGCCGATGGTGAAGATCCCTAAGCAGCCGATGTCAAGATGGATGGAGTATGCTCTGACTGCTCCTCGGATGCGGAACTATGCGTAACCCACCGAGAGGCAGGGGTGAAAGCTAGATGGCATTTCGGTGCCATCGTGACATGCAATGTTAATGAACATTAATCAATATAACAACATAACATATCAAATTCTATTCGCTTGGAAGCTGAGTCGGCTCCATGCCTATGACAGTCGGCTCCATGCTTGAGACATCCGACTAGGGTCCTCCTCCAGTTGGCTCGATCACAGTCCGAGCCGGCTCGACTGTGTGCCATCCTCTCGATCACTTCCTCTCTTCCTCTCTCGATCTCTCTCATCGATGATGGTGGCGAGGCCGAAACCCGCCCTCCCAGCTTTTTCATCTCTTGATCTTCCTCTCTCCCTTTCTCGATCTCCCACGCTGGTGAGGCTGGACCCCATCCCTCCCTCTCTCACTCTCCCGATCTACCTCATCGACAAGGCCAGACCCCATCCCTCCCAGTGATGCCAGCGAGGTTGGACCCCCTCCCTCCCTCTCTCACTCTCTCGATCTCCCACTCTCCCTCTCTCGATCTACCTCCCAATGATGGTGGCGAGGCTGGACCCCCTCCCTCCCAATGATGGGAGCAAGGCTAGATCCCTCCCTTCCTCTCTCAAGTACAGACCCATCGGGTATTTAGGTTCAAATCAGGTACTGTAATTAAAATTAGATCTAGATCTGAATATCTAGATTCCGATCCAAATTCAACCCATTGATAGATCTAGTCCACAACCGCCGACATGGCATGGACCAAGGCTACCATCATGGCATGGCCCAAAAACTATGGCATGTAAATAATTATAATATTTATAATAAATTTTTATAATATTTATTATAAATATTTTATAAATTATTATAAATATACATGATTAATAAATAATACTATAAAATTAAAAAAAATATACCTATGATTATAGAGAGTGGGTCGCATCGAAAGCTCCGAGGGTTGTCGATGACGATGTTAGAGGAGGACGATGGCACTAGAGGTAATCTGTGAAACAAAAGTAAGATAGTGAGATAGAAAAGAGAGAAAAAGAGAAAAAAGAGAGAGAGCAGAGGCAGTCGGGGATGGAGGGTCATGGGGAGGGGCACAGTGATGAGGAGGTCGAAGGAGGCTTCGCACTCGATCGGAGGAGGATCAGAATAGTGGTGGTGGTGGGGGGGGGGTGGGATTTTGTGGGGCTTGAAGGAGGGTCGGATGGTGGTTTGTTGGAGAGGGGGGTTCGCTGGGGACCGAGGGAGGATCGGATGGAGGTGCGGGGGGTAGGGTTTTGCGGGGGGTTGAGCGAGGGAGGGGAGTTCGCCAGAGTCCCTCGACTGGGGGTTCGCTGAAGGGGGAGTTTCGCTGGGGGCGACGAGAGAGGGTCGATGGGGGTTCGCTAAAGGGGGGTTTCGCTGGGGGCCGAGGGAGGGTCGGATGGAGGAGTGGAGGGGCCGGGTGGGGGGTGGTGGGTGGTGGGGAGGGACGGTCAGGGGATGGGGAGGATCGAAGAGGGAGAAAGGAGGGGTGACGTCGATCGAGGGGGGAGGAAGGGCGATGTCGGTCGGGGGGGAGGAGCCTCACCGACGATGAAGAGGAGGGAGAGAGAGAGAGCGAGAGAGATTGAGCATGCACGAAAGGAAAGAAAAATTTAAGAATTTTTAATCTAACTTATTGCAGTGGTTATCAAATCGCTGTCATAGATCTATGGCAGCGGTTATCCAAAATCACTGTCATAGATCATAACAGCGGTTCTATAACCGCTGTTGTAGATCTATAGCTATGATTTTTGATAACTGCTGCCATAGATTAGAAATAATTTTTTTTTATTTTTTTTAAATATTATATAATTTTAAAATTTAATATCCATCATCACCATTCATTATCTAAATAATTATTATTAGAGTATCGTCGCAAAAGATCGCCTCGATCCGATGGCTCTAACTTCATCGATCAGAAAAATTTGATTTTGATAATCACGAATGACGATGCAATGATCTGATAGATGAAGATCTTCGATGGATCCAAAAATCTACAACGATGATCTCGATAATGTTTGTAGCATACTATCAAAGTTTTACTTCAATCAAATATCATTATCATGATTAATTTAGTATGGAATGATTTTAATCGTTAAATTAGAAACAAACAATCTAAGGGTTAAAAGGTGTTCGATTATGAGACAATTTTTTAGTTAAATGATTTATGTTATAATTTTAAATATTTTATATGGTGATGATAGTAAAATTCAAATAATTTTCATATAAATTATTCATGTTAAGTAGATATTGCAAAAGCACGAGCATAACAACCAATGAATTTTCAGAATGGTTATCAAGAGATGTATAGTTTTAGATCATACTTTATCTTATGAGTTAAATTTTATAATCACCACCATAAAAAATAATTAAAGTAGTAGCCAAGATCATTTATAAAAAAAATTATCTCATAATCAAACATCGTTTTGTCCTTTGATTAATCATTTATCATTTAACAGCCAAAACTAATCTATACTAAATTGATCAAGATAACGATATCCGATTGAAGTAAAACTTTGCTAGTACCCTACAAATATCATCGAGATCATCATTGTAGGTTTTTGGATCTATTGAAGGTCTCCATCTATCAGATCATTGCATCATCGTTCATGATCATGAAAATCAAATTTTTCTGATCGATGAAGCTAAGGCTATCGGATCAAGACAACCTTTTGTGATGACACTCTAATGATAATTATTTAGATAATGAATAGTGAAGATGGATATTAAATTTTAAAATTATATAATATTTAAAAAAGAAAGATATATGGCAGCGGTTATAATTAACCGCTGTCATAAATCAGATTATAGTAGTGGTTTCTACTAACCGCTGCTATAGATCCAACTTATGATAGTAGTTACAATGAACCGCTGCTATAGATCGATCTATGATAGCAATTTTTTATAACTGCTGCTATAGATCCGATCTATGACAGCAGTTTTTGTTAATCACTGCTATATATCAGACCTATAGCAGCGGTTAACGAAAACCACTGCCATAGGTGCTATGGCAACGGTTTCGAAAATTGCTGCCATAGTAAGCGCTGCCATAGACCATTTTTATAGCAGTGAGACCCCCTTAAACCTCCTTATTTTGATGATTGAGGTCATGAGGAAGATCCTAAATAGAACTAAGGCACACTTGCCTTATGGTATGGCACTCACCTTGGTTTTTAGGAGGTTCGAAGTCTGTTTTGAGGGAGAGGTAGCTGCTAGACTTTCACATACTGACACCATCAACCGCCACACACTACACCACATGGGTTTTTCAAAGACTGATAGCAGTTGATCAAAGGGTGTTGAGGAGAGAGCAGAGGAGGAGGGAGTAGAGGAGGAGGGACCATCTTCATCTCCTCATGATCATAGAGCATCTCTTGATATTCAGTTCATGTCTAATCATGAGGCTGGCCCCTTAGAGTCTGTGAGGAGGGATGCACCTTTACCACCATCTAGGAGCAGAGGTATAGCCATCAAATTTGGATATGATCAGCTTAGGATGATTGTCGACCTTCTATCACAGTCGGTTGTCGATCTTATATCTCAGCAGATCATTGATCTTGTATCTCAGTAGAGTTTCAATCGTGTATCATAGCAGGTTGTCGATCATCTATCTCAGTAGTTTGCCAATAGGGACACACCAAAATCTGCTTAGGGAGACAGTTCTCAGACTGACCCATTACCTGATTAGTCGATGGTCCCTCACATCTTTATAGATTTTTAGATGCCTTTAGCTCAGTCTACTCACTTTGAGGAGCTAGAGGGATCAGTATTGAAGCTAACTGGTAGGATCTTGAATCTACAGAGGCACAAGTATTAGCTCTAGCCCATCCCTAGTTGCAAGTGGACATCACTGAGATTTCTAACCTATCTGCAGAGGCTGCATGACTGCATGGCATTTTAGAGAGTGGGCTTAATTTTCTAAGGTGAGAGATCAGGGACTCCAGTGAGATTGTTTCTACTCAGATTGGTTTCCTTATGCTATCCATGTCAAGAGCCCTAGAATATTTGGATACCATCAGACTAGCCCTACTAGCGCAACCTCTCTTCCCAAGCTCCAGGACCCTCTCACCCTTCTACTCGTATCGGTACTTTTACCCATGGCCGAGGCAGACATGGTCGAGGATGTGCCCATGACTTTGATCCTATTACTCCTCGTCATATCTCTGACTTTTCTAATTCTGACGCATCCAGTCGTGATATCTATTAGATCTAGTATAGTCAGTCTTTTGTATCTAGGATCTAGCTTATGGCCTTTATACTTTTTGGCTGATTGACTCATGGATGGTTGTAGGTATCCATGACTTTTATATGTATTGATGACTTATGACTTCTTAGTATTTTGGCATTATGCTCTAACTCTTATATATTGTCACTTATTATGACTTCTATTATGTTTGGAATATACATATATATGCTTTTAACTTCTATGAATATCGTTTGGATTGATTTTTATGAATGGCATCAATTGAAATCTTATAATAATGTGCTATGAGAAATATCTTATATATGTGCTATGAAGTGTTATGAATGGCAATATCTTGTATGTGAGCAAATTGAAATATCCTATATGATTGTTGTATGCATTATCTTTATAAGCTCTTATTTCAACAGCAAAACATGAGAAATATAGTGAGGGGGAGTCTTTTTTTTATTTTCTCTAAAAGTCCCTTAAGATTGTAATTGATGATGTCAAGAAGAGGGAGTAGAGAAATAAAATTGGGCTATAAGCAAAATTAGGCTATAAGCAAAATTGACAAAAGAAATAAGTAATTTAAATAGATAATTCAAAATTTTTATAAACAATTTTCAGACTATTCTTTTTGCAAATCACTCAAATGCTTGATCATATGTATTCATCAAACTATTCATGATGTATTTTATTCAAATGATTGGCTATAATGTTCAAATGATGCATCTTCATAAATTTGAAATTCTTAATCAATGCTTCATATATGTTATATTTTACTTTTGCTCAAGTATTTTATCATCATCAAAAAGGAGGAGATTATTGCTCTAAGAATTGATTTTGATGATTACAAAATATTGAAGAGGATTACTAATGATTTTGGCTTGAAAAATGATTTATTATATTTCTAACACAAAATTATAATTTTACCAAGTTTTGATTTGAAAGTCTTAAGAGCAAGTATAGAAGATTTCTAATCTTTTAGATCTAGTCCCATGATTTTTGAATATATATTTTGGTAGAAAATTAGTTTTGAAGAAAAAGATCAATCCATAGGTCGACCCCTGTCAAAAGGGGCAGATTGGCATGCTATTCTTTGGTTGGAACACCAAAGGGGACGACCCTGAGGTCGACCGCTGTGCCAGGGGTTGACCCCAGGATCAATCTCTGCTATTCCAAAGGCTAAAAATATAGAACATGGGGTTTTTCTATTTTCTATCATAGTGGTCGACCCCTATGCAGGGGACGACCTAGAGGTCGACCACTCCAACAAAAAAACTCCACAACAACTATTTTTTAGTACATTTTGGCCATATTTAATGCATATTTAAAGCCCTCCAATAGCTCTAAATCTATCCAAATTTCTCTATAACACTTATTAAAGATAAAAAGGCTCAAAAAGGAGAAAAAAAAAATAGAGATTCAAGCATTCATTTCAATCCTAAGCAAAAAGCCCTCTCCAAGCAAAGAAGCTTTCATTTCAAGCTCACCAACCCCTCAAATACTCATTCAAGTCTTCAACAAGCTTGAGAAAAATTAGAAAAGCTTCCTCCTTAGTTATGCAAAGTGCTCTTAAAGTTTCGTTTGCTCATTAAGGGAGCTAAACATGTATTTCTTAGTCATTAACTCTCATGCTCTATTTTGTCTTGATTTTAAGTTTTGGGAGGGTTCCAAAACTTGGTAAGGTTGATCCAAACCTTGAATTGGATTATATTAGGTTGGCTTGTACTTGAAAAATAAGTATTCTAGCTTGGGATAGCTAGGGTCGGAGGTACTGATGCTGTATTCTTATTGAATATATTTAGTGGATTTGAATTCCTAAGTAGGAGCTTGGGAAGTAGATGTAGGTGCAAGGTTGGCACCAAACTACTATAAATTTTGCTTGTTTATAGTGTGCTTACTCTCTTTTCATCTTTATTTTGTTAAATACTTATCTCTTACTATTTATCTTTTCACCTGACTTAAATCACCTACCTCATACAACTTGCATATCATCACATAATCTTGGTAACTCTAAATTAGTTTTAAAATTTTAGAAATCCAATTCACCCTCGCTCTCTTGGATTGTATAGCTAGGCAACACCAATTTTGAGGAGACCTTTAACATACTTTGAAAGCATAAGATGAAGCTGAATCCAACCAATTATGCCTTCGGAGTAACCTTAAAAATGTTTCTGAGATTTATAGTATCAAGGCGTGGCATTGAAGCAAACCCCAAGAAGATCAAAGCTATTTAAGCAATGACTGCACCAAAAATAATAAAAGACATTCAATGCTTGACAGGAAAGGTTGCAGCTCTAAATCGATTCGTTTTAAGATCGGTAGAATATTGCATGCCCTTCTTCTAAGTGCTCAAGCAGCCTAAGAATTTTTATTGGACTACTGAATGCCAACGAGCATTTGAAGAACTGAAGAATTATCTAAGCTCACCTCCACTCCTTGCCAAACTTGAACCTAGTGAAGAACTGTTCCTATATTTGGTGGTGTCAGCAATAGTAATTAGAGCTATTTTGATCAGAGAAGAGGCAAAAATTTAGAAGTCGATCTACTATATAAGTCAAATTCTGAGGAATGCAGAAATAAGAAATACAAAATTAGAAAATATTGCTCCAAGAATTAATTTTGATGATTACAAAATATTTGAGAGGATTACTAATGATTTTGGCTTGAAAATATATTTATTGTATTTCAGGAGCAAAATCATAATTTTACCAAGTTCTGATTCAAAAGCCTCAAGAGTAAGAATAGAAGATTTATGATCTATTGGAGATAATTTTATATTTTTTGAATTTATATTTTGGGAGAAAATTAATTTTTAAGAAAAGGATCAACCCCTGCCAAAAGGGGCTATTTGGCATGCTGTTTTTTGGCTGGCATGCCAAAGGGGACAACCCTGAGGTCGACCCTTGGCATAGGGGTCAACCTTTGCTATTTCTACAAACCAGAAAATAGAAACTAGGTGCTTCTTAACTTCTATCATAGAGGTCCAGGGGATGACCTTAGGATCGACCCCTGCGTCAAAAATCTCCATAATGATTTTTTTTTGCCCATTTTGGCCGCATTTAATGTACATTTAAAGCCCTTCAATGGCTCTAATTCTATTCAAATTTCTCTCTAACACTTATTGGAGATATATAAGCTCAAAAATGAGAAAAGAAAAGAAGAGATTCAAGCATTCATTTCAGTCCTAAGCAAGAAGCCCTCTTCAAGCAAAGAAGCTTTCATTTCAAGTTTACCAACCTCTCAAGAGCTCATTCAAGTCTCCAACAACCTTGAGAGAAATCAGAAAAGCTTCCTCCTTTATCATGAAAAGTGTTCTTAAGATTTTATTTGCTCATTAAGGGAGCTAAACTTCTATTTCATTGTCATTAACTCCTATACTCTATTTTGTATTGTTTTAAGTTTTGGAAGGATTTCAAAACTTGGGAAGATATCTCCGAACCTTGAATCAGAGTGTGTAGGATTAGCTTATATCTGAAAAACAAGCATGCTAGCTTGGGATAGCTAGGATTGGAGGTTTTCAATGGTGTATTCAGTTTGAATATGGTTAGTAGATTAATTCTCAAGTAGGAGCTTGGGAAGTGGATGTAGATGCAAGGTTAGCACCGAACTACTATAAATTTTACTTGTTTGTGATATGCTTGCTCTCTCTCTCTCTCTCCATCTTTATTGTATTAAATACTTACTCTCTTACTATTTATCTTTTCATCTCATTTAAATCACTCACCACATACAACTTGCATATCATCACATAATCTTGGTAGTCCTAATTTAGTTTTAAAATTTTAAAAATCCAATTCATCCTCCTTCTTGGGTTGCATAGCTACGCAATAACTAGTATTAGAGCCTAGTGCTCTAGTACTATTTTTATTTAACCACCAAAGAGCCAAGGATCTATGGCAACCCAAGTTGGTATCTCTCTAGTCGAGGGGCAGTGCACAAATTGACCTCCATTTTTCAATGGATCAAACTATACCTATTGAAATGCTCGGATGAGAATATTCATACAAATACTTGACTATGATATGTGAAGTATCATAATTAATGGACCACACACATCCATTAAGATAATTGATGGTGTAGAATCAACCAAACCCGAAAGAGAATGGGATGAGGTTGATAAAAAATAGCTCAACTCAATGTAAAAGCCATGAATATTTTATATTATGCTTTAGATTCTAATAAATTTAATCGCAGTTCAACATGCATGTTGGCTAAGAAAGTATAGGATAGATTAGAAGTAACACATGAAGGCATTAATCAAGTTAAGGAGTCAAAAATTAACGTGCTTGTGTACAAATATGAACTCTTTAAAATAGAGCATGATGAATCAATAACTGAAATATTTACTCATTTTATGGATATTATTAATGATCTAAAAAATCTTAATAAGTCTTATTCTAACAGTGACCTTGTGAGAAAGATTCTTAGATTTTTACCAAGAACTTGGGAGGCCAAAGTGACCACAATCCAAAAAGCCAAAGATTTGAACATATTACCTTTGGAGGAGCTTCTAGGATCGCTTATGACACACGAGCTAAGCATAAAGCAACATCACGAAGAAGATGTCAAGAAGAAGAAGACAATCGCACTCAAATCTACTACTCAACTAGAGGAGAAATCCGATGAAATAGAAAATAAAGATCAAGATGAAGAATTGGCCCTCATTACTAGAAAATTCAAGAGATTTTTGAAGAAAAAAAATAAGAGATAATGAAGAGGCCACCTACAAAAGGGGAGCATAGCAAGGAGAAGGATAAGGAGCAACCCTTAATATGCTATGAGTGCAAGAAGCCATGACACTTTAGGTCTGAATGTCCACAACTCAAGAAGGGCTCCAAGAAGTATAAGAAAAAGGCTATGGTAGCTACATGGAGTGATAGTGATGATTTGAGCTCCGAAGAAGAAGAGTCACATGAACAAGCCAACTTATGCCTTATGGCACATGAAAATGAGGTAAATGCCAAAACTTCAAATGAATTTACTTTTGAAGAACTTCAAGAAGCTTTTTATGATTTAGTAAATGATTTAAAGAAGTTAGGAGCTAAAAACAAAAAACTCAAGTTAAAGAATCAATCCTTACTAAAAAAAAAAAAAGTATTTCAAGTGAAAATCTAGCTTTAACTCAAGAGAACCTAAATTTAAAAAATAAAATCAACAAGTTAAAATTGATAGTTGAAAAATTTATTTTGAATTCAAATAAACTTTATATGATCCTTGAAAATCAAAAAATTATTTATGATAAAGCTCGTCTAGGTTATAACCTCCTAAGAAAATAAAAATTTTTAAAAAATATTTTTATAAATTTATAAAGCAATAAATTTTTAAATATTACTTATTTTAAATGTAGTAAATTAGGATACAAATCTTATATATATTTCTCTAATAATTCAAATATAAAGAAAATATGGATTCCAAAAGGAACCATTGTGACTAACCTTAAAGGACCCAAGAAAACTTGGGTATCTAAATTAAAGACTTGATTTTGCTTGTAGGTGTGTCTTGCATCCAAAGAAAAAAATCAAAGATGGTATCTTGATAGTGGATGCTCAAGACACATGATCAGTGATGAGTCCCAATTCATCACACTTGATACTAAAAATGGATGGATGGTCACATTTGGAGACAATAGCAAAGAAAAGATCATCGGTATAGGTAATATTGGTATCACTCCCTCTAAGTATATTGAGAATGTTTTATTAGTAGATGGTTTGAAACACAATCTCTTAAGCATTAGTCAACTTTGTGACATGGGTTATAAAGTTATTTTTGAATCTTTATTATGCGTTGTAACTAGTCCCAATGATGATGGTATTAAGTTTGTTGGGCATAGGCATGGTAATATTTATATGATAGATTTGAATGATCTTTTCATGATAAACATGCAATATCTAGTAGCTATAAATGCCAAAATTAATGAGCCTAGTTGGCTTTGGCACCGTAGGCTTGCACATATTAGCATGCATTCACTTTCAAAGAAATTCAAAATTAAATTTTGAAAAAGATATAATTTATGATGCATACCAACCAGGTAAACAAACAAAAGTTTTTTTCAAATCCAAGAACATTATTTCAACTTCTAGACCATTGGAATTATTGCATAAAGATTTGTTCGATCCTATAAGAACTACAAGCTTAGGTGAAAAGCGTTACAGTTTTGTTATTATCAATGATTTTTCATGTTTTACATGAATTTTCTTTTTGACACATAAGGATGAAATTTTTCATGTTTTTCCAAAATTTTATCGAAAAGTTATAAATGAAAAGAATTTTTAATTTAAAGTATTCGAAGTGATCATGGAACCAAATTTGAAAACCAAAATTTTAAAAAATTTTATGATGAAAATGGTATAGACCATAACTTTTTTAGCGCTTAGGACACCTCAACAAAATGTGATAGTAGAAAGAAAAAATAGAACACTAGAAAAAATAGCCCATACCATGCTATGTGAAAGCAACCTCCCAAGATACTTTTGGCTGAAAGCAATTAACACAACATGCTACATCTTAAACCATGCTTTAAATAGAACAATTTTGAAGAAAACACCCTATGAGCTTTGGAAAGGAAGAAAATCGAACATTGCATATTTTCATATTTTTGGTTATGGATGTTTTGTCTTTAACAATGGTAAAGAGAGGTTAGAAAAATTTGATGCAAAATTTGATGAAGCTATTTTTCTTGGTTACTCCTCTAGCAAAGCATTTAGAGTTTTTAACAAAAGAACTTTAGTAGTAGAGGAGTCAATACATATTATTTTTGATGAAACTAATGATCTTCCATCAAAAAAGAATAAAGGTATTGATGATGCAGGTCCGATTATAGATGAAATGAAGGAGCTCATACTAAAGGACTCAATAATTTTAAATGAAGAAGAACATGAGAACAAATAAGAGGATGAAGGTGAAGAACAACAAGCACAACTCAAGGTACAAATGATCTACCAAGAGAATAGAGGTATGACCACAATCACCACAAAGAATTAATTATTAGTGATTCTACACATGGGGTAAGAACTCATTCTTCACTTAGAGATGCATATAATCATTTTGTATTTTTTTCTCATTTTGAACCTAAAGCTATAGATGAAGCTGAAAAAGATTATAATTGGATAAATGCAATACAAGAGGAGCTTAATAAATTTGAAAGAAATAATGTATGGACCTTAGTATCAAGACCTAAAAATCATCCAATAATTGATACAAAATGGGTATATAGGAATAAATTGGATGAAAATAGAAATGTAAATAGGAATAAAGCAAGATTAGTTGCAAAGGATTATAATCAAGAAGAAAAAATTGATTTTGATAAGCCCTTTGCACTAGTTGTTATACTAGAAGTAATTAGACTATTACTTGCTTATGCACGCTTTATGAATTTTAAGCTATTTCAAATGGATGTTAAAAGTGTTTTCTTAAATAGATATATTATCGAAGAAGTTTATGTAGAACAACCTCCTGATTTTGAAAATCATGCCTTTCCTAACCATGTTTCCAAATTAAACAAAGTATTATATGATTTAAAACAAGCACCTAGTGCTTGGTATGAAAGGTTAAGTAAATTCTTGCTTAATAATAATTTTTCAAGAGAAAATATTGATACAATCCTTTTCATTAAAAAGGATCATGATGATATCTTAGTTATACAAATATATATTGATGATATTATATTTGGTCTACTAATGAAACCTTTGTTAAGATTTTGCTAAGCTCATGCAGGGAGAGTTCAAGATGAGCATGATAGATGAAATAACGTTCTTCTTTGAACTCTAAATCAAACAAACAAAGAAAGAAATCTTCATCATCCAAAGTAAGTACATAAGGGAGCTACTCAAAAGATTTAGGATGGAGAGCTCCAAAGCCATTGGTACCCCTATGAGCCCATCATGTAAGCTTGACAAGGATGAAGGAGGTAAAAACATTGATCAGAAACTTTATAGAGGCATGATTGATTCTTTATTGTATTTAACTACTAGTAGATTGGATTTCATGTTTAGTGTATGTTTATGTGCTCATTTTCAATCTAATCCAAAAGAATTACATTTAAATACTGTTAAAAGAATACTTAAATACTTAAAAGAAACTCAAACCTTAGGATTATGGTATTCAAAAAATTCATCAATTGACCTAATAGGATATTCAGATGCAGACATTACTGGATATAGATTAGATAGAAAAAGCACTAGTAAAATTTACTAATTTTTAATAGTTAACTTAATATCTTGTTTAGCAAGAAGCAAAATTCAGTAGCGCTGTCTATGGCCGAGGCCGAATACATTACAGTTGGAAGTTGCTGTGCACAAATCTTATGGATTAAGCAATAACTTTAGGACTTTGGTATAAAACTTAACAAAACTCCCATAAAATGTAATAATACTAGTGCCATTAATTTAACTAAAAATCCAATTCAACACTCTAGGTCAAAATACATTGAAATTAGGCATTATTTTATAAGAGAATATGTCCAAAATAATGACATATTTCTTGATTATGTTTGTATTGAAAAATAATTGGCTGACATATTTATAAATGCCTTAAGTGAGGATAGATTTCATGAAATTTAGAGAGAATTAGGAATTCTTGATCTTTTAGCCTAAACATTTTTATGATTCCAAGTTCATTTATATCAAAATCACCTTGAAACAAATCTTGAGCTTTGTTCTCATCTTTCAACCTTTAAAAAGCTCAAATTTACACTTCTTTTGATCAAACTCATGAATGAAGTTCCATCCTTGATGTTTCACATATTTCTAGAATTTTTTCATCTTTCTTTTGAACTTTTTGTGCCATGAGTCGACCTAGGGGGCAACCTTAGGGCATTTTAGTCTTTCTGTTAAAAATCCATCGGGCCTTTTATTTTGGAATTTCCAGCCGAATAGGTCGACCTGTCTTCGTCTCCTTCCCCTGTTCCATCATTCAACCATCCAAAAACCCACATCTATTCCTTCCCTAAATCAGCAAAAACCCACAAAAAATTCATAATTTCTCTAGTTTCCCCCTCCAAATTGCCCCTTAAGGATCCAAAATCTCTCTCCATTTTCTCCCCTTTCGGGCAGATTCAAGGATTCTAGCAAACCCTCGCCCCAAAACCCACCATCGGCTACTACCATTAAAATTCTTCCTCTTCCTCTCAAAATCTTCTCCATTCCACTTCTCCTTGAGACTCCCTAGTGGGATTTAAGGTTCCTTTACTCTTAATGGTGCCCAAGATGAAGTTGCCGTAGAGGAGGAAGTCCGTCCGTGGCCCAGAGGAAGATGCTCGTCGAAAGAGAATGGCAATTGAGCCCTCTACTACTCCTACCCCTACTCTCGGTCTTGCTCCAGCTTCCTCATCATCCTCTCTCACTCCATGTAAGGTCCCCCTTTCCGATCGAAGAGTTGAACCAGGGAAGAATATAGACTTTGGATTCTTTGAGAAAGAATGGTTTTCTATTGTTTCAAAAATTAGGAGTCAAGGATGGGTTTTTTACTGTAAGTTTAAAGGAAGCTACTTATGTTGATTTGGTCGAAAAATTTTACCTGAATCTAAGTTACTCCAATGAAATAGTAAAATCTTTTGTTAAGGGTATTGAGATTATACTTGATCCAGTCCACTTAGGAGAAATTTTACATTTACCTTGTGAGGGATACAAAGAAATGGAACTTACTCATAAGGAAGAGGGACTGAGAGCTATTTTGGGCAAGAAATTTGAAGGAAATTTGAACAAATTGGAAGCAAAAATACTTTCAGTGGAAATGAGGTTATTGCATCACATGGTGATCAAATTATTTATCCCTAGGAGTGGTAGGCATGATCTCTTATCTAGTAGAGACATATGCATCATGTACCATGTGATCACTAAGATCCCCTTAAATCTTCTTGTTTTGATGATTGAGGCTATGAGAGAGACATTGAATAGATCAAAAGCTTACTTGCCTTACGGTATGGCCCTTACCTTAGTCTTTAGGAGGTTCGGAGTCAATTTTAAGGGAGAGCTTGTCACTAGATTATCACACATAGATACCATCAACCGCCACACATTGCATCGCATGGGTTTTTCTAAGACTGATGATGGTTGGTCAAAGGATGTTGAGGAGGAGGAGGAGAGAGTAGAGGAGGAGGGACCATCTTTACCTCCTCATGATCATAGAGCATCTCCTGACATTCAGTTCATATCTGATCATGAGGTTAGTCCCTCAGAGTTTGTGAGAAGGGATGCACTGGTACCACCATCAGGGAACAGAGACTCAGTTGCTAGTTTTTTTAATGACCAGCTTAGGATGATTGCTGACCGGATGTTTCAGCCAATTGCCAACATCTTATCTCAGCGGATGGCAGATCTTCTATCTTGATAGATGGCTAGTTCTTCTCACAAGGAGAGTTATCATTTTGTCCCACCGTCTGATTAGTCTTTGATTCCTCACGTCTCTACTATTTTCCAAATGGTTTCTACTCTATCTGTATGGATTGAGGAGCTTGAGAGATGTGTTTTGAGATTGACTGACAGGATCCTGGATCTTCAGAGGCAAGTACTAGATTTGGCCCATCCCCAGCCTCAAGTAGATATCACAAAGATATCAAATCTTTCTGCAGAGGCAGCCAGACTTTGTAGTGTTCTAGAGGGTGGATTTGATTTTCTGAGGAGAGAACTCAGAGGTTCTAGTGAGGCTATTTCCACTTAGATCGGCTTTCTTATGCAGTCCATGTTGAGAGCTTTGAGATACTTGGACACCATTAGGATTACTCTTCTTGCCCAGCCTATTTCTTCCTAGGCTCCTGAGCCATCTCGTCCAGCTGCTCGTGCCCGCACCTCTACTCGTGGCCATGGCAGACGTACTCGTGGTTGAGGACGTGCTCCTAGCTTTGATCCTGATACTCCTCATCATATTTCAGAATCTTCATCTAATTCTGATGCATTCAGCCATGACCTCTACTAGATCTAGTTTAGTCATCCTTGTGTTAGTTTAGGAACTTGTATCTTTTGGTTGTTTATATGTGTTAATGATTAAGTCATGGTTGGTTGTATTTTTTGGATACCCATGACTTCTATATGTATTGATGACTTATGTGATTTTATGTTCTGACTTCTATATGTTTTGATAACTCTATGTTCTAGTTTGTTGTGTATGGAATGTCTATATGATGACATCATTTGGATGAATTAACTCTTATGAATGATTTAAATTACTATTAAAGTATGCTGTGAACACTATTTTACTTGACCTATATGATTGGTATATATTTTGTTTTCTTTATAAATTTTTGTTTTAACAGGAAAACATATGGAAAAATGTAAAGAGGAGGCTTTTCCTCTTTCTCTTTAAAATTTCTCAAGATCTTAATTGATGATGTCAAAAAGGAAGAGTAGAGAAACAAAATTGGACAATAAGCAAAGCAAAATTGACAAATAAATTTAGGCAATAAGCAAAGCAAAATTGACGAACAAATTTGGGTAATAAGCAAAGAAAAATTGACAAACAAAATTAGGCATTAAATAAAAATAAAATTGACAAAGGCAATAAGTGATTTAATTATCAAGCTACTCATGATGTTCTTACTACTTTTTATGCATGTTAGTCAAATAATTGAATATAATATTCAAGTAAGTGATGTATCATGTTCTTTCAAATACTTGAAACTCTTAATCAATACTTCTACATATTTTACTTTTGCTTATGCTCAAGTATTTTGTCATCATCAAAAAGAAAAAGATTGTTACTCCAAGAATTGATTTTGATGATTACAAAATATTTAAGAAGATTACTAATAATTTTAGCTTGAAAAAAGATTTATTGTATTTTAGGGATAAAATCATAATTTTATCAAGTTCTAATTCAAAAACTTAAAGAACAAGAACAGAAGATTTATGATCTATTGGAGGTAATTTTATATTTTTTAAATTTATATTTTGAGAAAAAAATCAATTTTTAAGAAAAGGATTGACCCCTAGGTCGACCCCTATCAAAAGAGGTGGTTTGGCTCGCTGTTTTTTGGCCGACACGCCAAAGGAGACGATCTTGAGGTCGACCTCTGCTATTTCTATAAGCCAAAAAATAGAAACTGGATGCTTTTTGACTTCTGCCATAGAGGTCGATCCCAGGGTCAATCCCTATGTAGGGGATGACCCCAAGGTCGACCCCTGTGCAGGGGACGACCCTAGGATCAATCCTTACAATGAAAAATCTCCAAAATATTTTTTTATCCATTTTGACTATATTTAATGTGCATTTAAAGCCCTCTAGCGGCTCTAATCCTATCTAGATTTCTCTCTAACATTTATTGAAGATATATAGGCTCAAAAAGGAGTGAAGAAAAGAAGAGATTTAAGCATTCATTTCAGTCCTAAGCAAAAAGCCCTCTTCAAGCAAAGAAGTTTTTATTTCAAGTTCACCAACCTCTCAAGAGCTCATTCAAGTCTCTAACAATCTTGAGAAAAATTAAAAAAGCTTCCTCCTTTATTGTGTAAAATGTCCTTAAGATTTTATTTGCTCATTAAGGGAGCTAAACTTGTATTTCATTGTCATTAACTCCTATACTCTATTTTGTATTGTTTTAAGTTTCAGAACGATTCCAAAACTTTGGAAGGTCTCTCCAAATCTTAAATCAAAGTGTGTAGGGTTGGCTTGTGCCCAGAAAATAAGTATGCTAGCTTGGGATAGCTAGAGTTGGAGGTTCTCAATGGTGTATTCAGTTTGAATATGGTTAGTGGATTTAAATTTTCAAGTAGGAGCTTAGGAAGTGGATGTAGGTGCAAGATTGGCACCGAACCACTACAAATCTTACTTATTTATGTGTGCTTGCTCTCTCTCTCTCTCTCCATCTTTATTGTGCTAGATACTTACTCTCTTAGTTTTTATCTTTACATCTCATTTAAATCACTCACCACATACAACTTGCATATCATCACATAATCCTAGTAATCCTAATTTAGTTTTAAAATTTTAAAAATTTAGTTCAACCCCCCTCTTGGGTTGCATAGCTGGGCAATAGAAAAGCTAACTTATGCTTTACTGATTGCTGCTAGAAAGCTCCAACCTTACTTTCAGGGACATATAATCACACTTCTCATTGATCAGTCTATCAAAGCAGTACTTCATCGACCCAATACTTTTGGAAGAATAGAAAAATGAGCAATCAAACTCATTGAGTTTGACATTAATTTTCAACCACAACCATCCATTAAAGCTCAGATATTGATCGATTTTGTAGCAGAATGCACCATCCCTGATCTAGCTGAGTTTGAGCATCAAAACGTTGGTACTTTCAATTTGCAGCAAAGATCCATAGAGGAAAAAGCAGATCTTCTTGAGGACTTCTGGGCTCTATATGTTGATGGTTGATCCAATATCTTAGGGATGGGTGCAGGCTTGATTCTAGTCAATCCAGAAGAAGTTATTACCAAATATGCACTATGCTTTGAGTTTTCTACAATAAATAATGGAGCAGAATACGAAGCTCTAATCATAGTATTGAGAATAGCTAAAGAATTGAAAGCAAACCATGTGAAAGTCTTCAGTGATTTTCAATTGGTGGTGGGATAAGTTAATAGTAATTATAAAGCTCGGAAAGAAAGCATGAAGAGATACTTAAATAAAGTTAGGAGCCTGATTTTGGCCTTCAATAACTTTGATATTCAGCAAATCTCCAAAGCAAAAAATTTTAGGATTAATCTCCTCTCCAAATTAGCCACTCTAGCTCCAAGTAAATTGCCAAAAGAGATCTTCTTTGAAGTTTTGCAACACCCAAGCTCAGAAGAATCCCAAACTATGATGCAGGTCAGCCCTGAGCCCAGTGGATTGACCCACTTATTTTATATCTTAAAGAGGGCACACTCTCATGGGATCCTAAAAATGCTTGAAAGTTAAGAAACCAAGCATCTCGTTATGTTCTATATAAGAATAAGCTGTATAAGAGGTCATACTCCTTGCCACTCCTTAAATATCTTTGACCTTCTGAAGCCAATTATGCTCTGAGGGAAGTTCATGAAGAAATTTATGGAAACCATCTAGGAGCTAGATCATTGTCTTACAAACTGCTCCATCAAGGATGCTACTAGTCGACTATGCAAAAGGATGTCACTGATTATGTAAGAAAATGTGACCATTATCAGAGAAATGAAAACATTCAAAGATAGTCAGCTACACAGCTTACACCCTTAAGTACTCTTTAGTCATTTGCACAATGGAGGATGGATATACTTGGCTCCTTTTTCATGGCATCAAAAAAGCAGAAATTTCTTCTAGTGGCAGTAGATTACTTCACCAAGTGGATTGAAGCTGAACCCTTGGCAAAGATCATTGAAGCAAAAGTGTAGGACTTCGTCTGAAAGTTATAGTCTATATATTCGACCTACTTCAAACTCTCAACATGGATAATGGACGTCAATTTGCAGGAGCAAAGTTTGTTGAGTTTTGTGAAGATCTAAATATCTTCCATCATTTTATATTAGTAGCTCACCCATAGGCAAACAGCAAAGTCGAGGTAACAAATAGGACCCTACTGTAAGGGATTAAAGCGAGACTCGAAAGGACAAAAGGGGCATGGGTGGATGAACTCTATCATATTCTCTAGACTTATAGAACCACTCAAAGGCTGCCAACTAGAAAAACTCTCTTTTCCTAGCTTTTGAAACTGAAGCAGTAATACCAATCGAGCTCGAACTTCCCTCGGCATGAATTGAAGGCTTTAGTGAATAGAATAACTCACAGAATCTCAGAGCAAACCTTGATCTGCTAGAAGAAAAGCGAGAAAAGACCCAACTTCGGATGGCAGCTTATAAATAGAAGGTGGCTTGTTACTATAATTCTAGGATCAGAGGTAAAATTTTCAAAGTTGGAGACCTAGTACTGCGAAGGGTAGATATCTCACAATCATAAAGTTAAGGAAAGCTTGCTCCAAACTGTGAAAGCCCTTATGAGGTCATGAAAATCATTCGACTAGGAACATACTATCTAAAGAAGCTCGAAGAGGCTATGCTTTCATGATCATGAAATTTAGAAAACTTATAAATGTACTATCAATAATCTCATTTTAATAAAATTTTCTTACTTTAACATTTTTATCTTTAGTGCAAAATTATGCAATGATAAACAATTATCCAGTAGAACTTTATTTTTGAATGAAGTAGAAGGCCTCCAATTATTTAAGATAGGAGGTTAACGTAGTGAAGGTTAAGGCCTCCGATTATTTAAGATAGGTCGATTATTTAAAATAGGAGGTTAACCTCATCGTAGCGAAGGTGAAGGTCTTTGGTTATTTAAGATAGGAGGTTAACCACATAATAGTGAGGGTGAAGGCCTCCAGTTATATAAGACAGACGGTTAACCTCTATGAACCCAAAAGTGGTG
Source organism: Cocos nucifera (assembly GCA_006176705.1). Taxonomy (NCBI): domain Eukaryota; kingdom Viridiplantae; phylum Streptophyta; class Magnoliopsida; order Arecales; family Arecaceae; genus Cocos; species Cocos nucifera. Next base: position 394,996 of record QRFJ01000942.1, on the reverse strand, counting down.
CTCCCAAGTCCTGAGAACATGAGAAGATAGGCCATGAAAAGATGGTGTTGGGAATGTGTCCCAAAGTCGATCATTAGCTTGTTGATGGTTGTGCTACTTATTATATTTATATATGAATTATTAATTAATAAAAGTTATTTTGGCATTTTTCCTCATAAATTTAATTATCTTCTAATGAACTCTTGTGTTGTGATGAAGTCCTTACAACTATCTAGATTCGACAAAGGAGGATTTATCGTTTAGTCCTTAAATTATTCATAATTAAAAATACGTTGTTACTTAGGATGATCACGTTTATTGAGTATAGATCATTGTGTGCCATATAGGTTGATTATCCTCGTAACTAAGGAGTGTTGAGATACTGTTATGGCATGCAAGTGAGATATATGGGTACATCTACACTGAACGTGATCAACATCGAAGCTTTTCTTCTATCAAGATTAGCTTTTATGGAATATGGGTATAACTGTCTCTTCGATCTGAGATCATCATGATGACTTCCAAGCAACTCACTGTACTTTAGTACTAGACTATTTGAATTTCTAATTCAATGATGGAAGATTTTTAGGCACAGTAAAGTACTTAAGAAGTCAGTGCGTATATCAAGATGGGATTGATCACTCCTAGTTTCAGGAGCTGTGTTCAATTATGTTTTAATTTAGCAAAGCCTTGGCCAAGGTAGTCTTAGTGAGGAGTCACGGGACTAATTGCTTTGAGACATGGTATAGATGTATTTTCTAAGGTTGACAGTCAAATCCTAAATCATCTATTACATAGAGGTCATAAGGATGAATTATATAGTAACCATATTCAAGTAGATTCTAAATGTTGCGATTGCAACTATTCGATCTATCCAAACGTTGGGTACCATTGCTAGATGGTCACTTTCATTAATACAAAAATTGATTTATGTGCTAGTAGCTTAGGTTTGGACATGCGGAGTCACACATGCTAGAGGTTTCTACCTGATTTGATGGTTGGTGAAGAGTCCCACTCGACTGAAACTCTATGGTTAAGATTCTCACTAGACTGGAACTCTTCGATCGGGAGTCCCATAGGGTTGGGACATTGAGTCTCAATGTCTAGGAGTCTATGGTCAAGAGTCCCATTAGACTGAAACTCTTCAACTAAGAGTCCCAAGACTCTAAGATACTAAGTCCTACATGTTTGAGACTCTGTGATTGAGAGTTGGAACTCTACAATCATGAGTTTTATTTGTTTTGGACACCAAGATCAAGAGTCCCACTGGTTTGGGACTCTTCGATCAAGAGTTTCATTTTGACAGGACTCTATTATCCGAACATCCATTGAATTTGAACTCTAGATTTATGAGAGATTTTATTATTAATTTGATTGCTAATTAACTCAATTTGATTGAATAATTATTTTTGGTTCAAGTCCAATTGAATTGGATTCAATTGGGTTTGACCCGATTAGGTCACGAGTTGACGTAATCGCCGAGGAGGTTCGAACCCTGATTTGATCAGAGGTTGGACTTGATCAATTCTTAATTTTATTAAAATTTAATTGATCCTAATTAAGTCTAATTATGTTGATCTAATTTGGCCTAACCAATTTTGATTAGGTTGGTTCAATTGGTTGAAGTTTAAATTCAAAGACTAGTTTGACTAGTCTTCTCTACCCATGCGCCACATATGCCTCACGCCACATTTTAAATTTATGAGAAAAGTTCTTGTAAGTTTTCTCCCACACACAAAGGGATCTCACACCCACCTTCTCTATGCCCCTTGTGGATAAGCTTTGGTTGTTATTGGTTTTAGTTTGAATGAGATTCAAACTTAGATAAGAAACAAACTCTATCTTATCCATGTGCCACCTCACTTTGTGTGCCCACATTTCTTAATGAGAAAAGGTTCTCATGCTTCATTCTCCATGCACAAAATATTCCATGCCTTCCCTTCTTACGCCATTATTTGTTTGAAACAAATTGGTTGGCATTTGAATTCAAAACAAGTTTGAATTCAAATTGACAACCAACCCATTCTAATCCTCTCATGCGTACTCTCCACTGTTTTGGTGAAAAATAAAAGGAAGAGAATTTTGGATGTGTGACATTGATCTGAAAAAAAAAGGAGAGGACTTTTGTGAGCCTCTGTGTGCACGTGAAAAATATAAAAAAATCAAGAGAAAGAAAAACAAAGAGTGTTGGGCGCAAGTTCTTTTTCTCAGTGCTACCTAGGGTTTTAGAACCTGGGATTCAGGAAGCAATTGCATGAGCTACGAGAGTTGTAAGCCCACAAAACTTCAGAGAGAACCTCCTCTACCTCTCTACTATGTCTGCCAAAAATTTGGAGCATCTGTGAAGTTTGTAGATGAAGATCAAAGTCATTCAATCGAAATAGTTTCTGAAAGACTCCGATGTCGAGCTAGCACTCGCAGGGAGCCGTTCAGGACCAGGAGACTCATGTGCATGATTCATGGAGGCCAAACATCTATGTGACTATATCATGACTAGTGGACCTCCTCGATAATAATCAGATCATGGTGATCGACTATCGGCGTAAGGTATAGTGTTCAGAACACTTAGATCTAGTAAATAGTTTACTGCACTATTTTAATTATTTAGATATGATATGTATGCATTTATGTCATGTTTAGATCCTTAGTGTAGAATTTATTTTTTTATATGATCAGTAATTAATTAATTAGATTAATTAATTTTTTATTATAATTTGGCTATTTTTAAAAAAGTTTTCGAAAGTAGCACTGTTAATCCTACACTGATTCCAACAATTAGTATCAGAGCCAGGTTGGTTAAACATGATATGCTTGCATGTTTAGATTGATAATTTATATTTAATCTAAATATTAATCTAATAATCTAATTAATTAGATCTAAAAATTAAAATCATGATCGCATGGATTGAAGGTTGTCCTGCTGTAGGGTTTAGCCCCTATAGTGAAATGGTTGTCCTAGTACATTGCTGATCTAAATAGTTAATCATAAATTCTTAGATCTAATCTAATATTTTTATAATCTGATTAAATTAGACTTTAATCTAATTTTTTATTCATGAATGTATGTTTAGATAGGATCTAAAGTTTGATTCATGATTTAGTATTATGTAGTATACATAGTTTCAGATTAAGCCCTATAATTAGTGTTGTTTGTGAATTGAGTCGATTCAATTTTAAAGTGAGTTGACTCAATTGGTGAACAATGCTAAGTTGTAAAGAATCTTTTAAAATTTTAAAAAATATTTTTGAAATGTCGATCCCTAACCCTCAGCCCATAAACTTAATTAAGAATTAAAGATTAAAATGATTTAGTGTCTAGGAATTATGAATTGAAGTTCCTAAGATACATTAATCATAACACTTGTGGGTTAATTGGGATTAGTAATGAATTTAGGTTTATTAAATTAGGTTAGATCTAAGGTTAGTTAAAGAATGGACTAAATTAGAGTAATTGATCAAATCTAATTAAATGTTAATTTAGATTAGGTCAAGGACTCTACAGACTCAATTATAATAATTATAGTTAGTCAAGTCCATGCCTTTAACGAGGACCAAATAGACTTGATTCATGGCTATGTGGTCAAATCCGTAATTACTAGGTTGGTCAAATTGAAACTAATAAATTGGATGGTGTCTAAGGTAAGTCTGGCAGTTTGACCAGTGATTTTTAATTGGAAGCTACTCGCATTGATTCGATCTTGGATGAGTTAATGACATATTCCTTCCACTGATCTTACTTATCTGACCATCCTGGTGAGTTAGATTTTGATTAGATCGCTTGATGATTCGAGCTCATCCATGTCAAATAGGTAAATCAGTCTGACTGATTTAGGTGCTCCTAATGCTAGCTTAAATTAGATCTTTTTTTATCTGACTTAGTGAAGTCAGTGAGAGGATCAAAATTGACTCGCTTTTCTCTCTATTTTTAAATAAGTTAACTAAATTCTCTAAAATTATTGGGTCCTTAAAAATGAAATAGTTATATAGATAACTAAATCATAGCCTCCTATTAAGTTGAGTGATAATGGGTTCATTAATTTGATAATCACTGGAGGCCTAATGGCCTGGTGCTTATTGATTAATGAAATTATCATTCATAAAATGATGATTTGATTAAGTCTTTCTAGTGGTGGTTAGGTTGGCCGACCAAAGTCGGACTTGATCATTTATTGGTTAGATATGACCAAATATGGTCATGTTAATGGTTAGACCTAATTAAACTTTTTCAATGGAGGCCAAAGCCTACTGATTAGGTCTCTAGGGCAAAATTGATATTACTAAAAATTATTTACAGAAATAATTAGTTTTGAACCTACCCATAGGTGCACATGGGTTGACCAACCAAAGTTGGGCTCGTGTGTAGTCTATGTGGATTTTAGTATCCACTAAAAAATTAAAGTAATTCCTCGAATTAGAGGTAGAGGCTATCAATTCATATAAAATAGTGGGAGAACCTTTAAACTAAAGTCCAAATTTTTAGGATAATTGATTCATATACTAATTAGATTTGATTTTCCTTATTATGTAGAAATGGCCACTAACCTATTGCTCTGGTCATTGTTAGATAATGATAAATTAATGAGATCCAACTATAATAGCTGATATCATAAGTTGAAAATTATTCTGGAGCATGAGCAGATCCTTTATGTTGTAATGGATCTAGCAATTGAGGAGCCAGCTCCGAATGCTAGAGGAGTAGTCCAAAACACTTATCAAAAGTGGCTCAATGATCATACTACCAATCGGTGTATAATGCTAGCGGCAATGAATGATGAGTTCAGTCATAGGTTCGAAAATGCCTAGCAACAGGAGATGCTTCAAATATTGAATGACTCCTTTGGCATGCTTGACAATGTTGAAAGACACAAAATAAGTTGTGCCATTTTCAATGCTGGGCTTTAGCAAGGATGCGATCCTTAATTCCTTGTACATGATCATGTACTGTACATGATCGAGATGATCGAGCGCCTTAGCAAGTTGGGCTTTTTCCTGCACAAGCAGCTCGATAAGGATGCAATCCTTAATTTCTTGCCTAAGTCTTTCCTCCCTTTCTAAACTCATTTTAGAATGACAAAGCCTGCAATCAACTGCCACAGCTTGTTGGGGTTGCTATAGAATTTTGAGAAGGATCACCAACTCCACAAGAAGATGGTGAATGTAGTAGGAGGATCTTCTTCTTGTCATCGACCCTTTAAGAAAGAGAAGAAGAACAAGAAGAAGAAGAAAAAGAAGGTGCAGCCAAATGCCAGGACGACTACACAGGATCGGACCAAGAAGCGCAAGCCCAACCAGAGCCAGGAGGAGTGCTTCTTCTGCAAGAAGCAGGGGCACTGAAAGAGAAACTATCCTCTATACATTGCCTCCCTAGATCCAAACAAGCCGAGGAGGAAGCAAGCGGTTGCTGGAAAAGGTAATTATATGATAACACCTTGCAATTTTTTCTTATTTGATTCTACTGCTTGGGTATTAGATACTGAAAGCTCTTATCATATTTGTAATTCTATGTAGGGCTTATAGGTCAGTAGGAGATTTGATTAAGATGAGAGGTTCCTAAATGTTGGAGATGGAAGATAAGTTCCAATTCTAGCTTTAGGAATCATGAACCTTGTAATCAATTCAAATAAAGTTATTCTTAATGAATGTCATTTTTGTCCAACTTTCTTATTGAATGTCATTTTTGTAGGCCTTTTGACCATGAATGGGTTTGAAATATCAATAAAAAAAAAATTTATAATATCATTTTGAATGGTATTATAATTTTTATTATACAATTGAATAATAAAATTTATTTACTTTCTATGCCTGTTAACATGGTTGAATCCTCTGGTAAATGTCCTAAAATTAATGATGTGTCTAATGCCTACCTTTGGCACTATAGGCTAGGTTATATTAATAAGAATAGAATTAACAAGTTAGCTCAAGAAGAAATTCTTAAGGCTAGTGATTGTGAATTACTTTTGATCTGTGAGTTCTATCTTCTTGGTAAGATGACCGAGTCCTTTTTTATTGAAAAAGATGAACGAGCCACTGAACTCCTAAGTCTAGTACATTCGGATGTATGTGGACCCATGAGCTCAAGTATCAGAGGTGGATACTTCTACTTCATAACCTTCACAAATGACTTATCGAGGTATGGGTACGTCTATTTAATAAAGCATAAGTCGGAGTCGTTTGAAATGTTCAAACTATTTTCAAATAAAGTAGAAAAGCAAACTAGAAAGAGTATTAAAATACTTTGGTCTGACCGAGGGGGTGAGTATCTTTCAAATGAGTTTCTGACATATCTAAGAGAGAATGAGATTCTCTCCCAATGGACCGCTCCTGAAACACCACAACATAATGGTGTGTCTGAAAGAAAAAATTGGACCTTATTAGATATGGTTCGATTCATGATGGGGTTTGCTGGTTTACCGATCTTCCTATGGTGATTGCGCTCGAGTCAGCTTGTTACATTCTAAATAGGATTCCAAGTAAATCTGTTAATAAAATACTATATGAGATATGGATAGGACGTAAGCCAGTGCTCTTACACCTTAGGGTCTGGAGGTGTCCGGCTTATATTAAACATTTAATGATAGATAAGCTTGGACCTAGGTCTAATAAGTATAGTTTTATGGGTTATCCAAAAGAAACCAAAGGCTATCACTTTTACCTTGCTAATGAGCAAAAGATGTTTGTCTGCCTTAAGACAGTCTTTTTAGAAAAAAGAGTTTCTTGGTGAAGGAACTAATGCCTCTAGTGTCAAACTTGATGAAGTACGATAGGTTGAAGAACAGACATAAGTTGTTGAACCTGAGTTGGATCAGATTAGATTAGATCCAGAACCCATTATAGATGCACCCTTAAGGGGATCTGGTAGAGTACCATATCAACCACATAGATATTATGATTTTTTAGTCCAAGATGAGGATTCTATCAAACTCAATGAGAATGATCAGGATCCGATCACCTATATGGATGCAATGCAGAGACCTGACTCTGAGAAATGGCTTGAGGCCATGAAATCCAAAATGGAATTCATGAAGGTCAACGATGTATGGACATTAGTTGACTCACTCGAAGGGATAAAACCCATAGGATGTAAGTGGGTCTTCAAAAGAAAAATGGGTGCAGACGGAAAGATGGAGACCTATAAAGCCCATCTGGTTGTTAAGAGGTATCGTCAACATTATGGTATTGACTATGATGAGACATTTTTTTCTGTGACAATGCTTAAATTCATTCGGATTATGCTTTCCATTGTTGCCCTTCTGGATTATGAAATCTAGTAGATGGATGTGAAAATAACCTTTCTAAATGGAGAGCTGGATGAAGAGGTATATATGATACAGCCTTATAGATTCACATCCATAGATGAGTCTAAGGTGTGTAGGCTTCAAAGATCCATTTATGGACTAAAGCAGGCATCTCGGAGTTGAAACATACGATTTTATAGAACAATCAAAATGTATGACTTCATTAAGAATGAAGAGGAGCCCTGCATATACAAGTAGGATAATGGTTTAGTATTGTATTCCTACTATTATATGTGGATAATATTCTCTTAATCAGAAATGATGTCCATGCATTACAAGGAATAAAGATTTGGCTGTCATCACAGTTCTCCATGAAAGATTTGGGAGAAGCTTTCTACATCCTAGGAATGAAGATCTATAGAGATAGATCTAAAAGGTTGCTTGGATTGTCCCAGTCTATGTATATTGACACTGTGCTAAAATGGTTCAACATAGAGAATTTTAAGAAAGGCTATCTACCGATAGGCCATGAAATTTTTCTTTCAAAGAGGGATTGTCCGACAACACCTCTAGAAAGATAGTGTATATGTAGAATACCATATGTTTCGATAGTGGGTTCTATAATGTACGCTACGATATATATGTGATTAGATATGGCATACTCACTTGGGTTAGTGAGTAGATACTAATCCGATCAAGGAGAGAACCACTGGAAGGTTGTTAAAACCATTCTAAAGTATTTGAGAAATACTAAGGATCAATGGCTTGTATATGGTGAATCGGACTTGAAACTTGTGTGGTTCACAGACTCCAATTTTTAGTCTGATTATGATGATAGTAAGAGTGTATCGGAATATATATTCACCCTTAATGGTAGGGCTGTCTATTGGAAGAGTCTCAAGCAGCATACTATGGTCAATTCAGTTTGTGAGGTGGAGTATGTCGCTGCATCAGATATTGCCAAAGAAGTGGTGTGGCTAAGAAAATTCATCATCAAGCTTAGAATAGTACCCTTCCTTGATGGTCTAGTTCTGCTCTATTATGATAGCTCTGAAGCCATTGCTCAAGCGAAGGAACCTAAAGCACAACAGCGGATGAAGCATATTCTGTGCCGCTTCTATCTTATCCAAAAAATTATGGATCGAGGTAATGTCAACCTTCAAAAGATTGGCAAAAAGGAGAACCTGGCGGACCCATTAACTAAAGCTGTTACGGTAAAGGAGTTCAATAACTTTAAGTTGAAGATAGGTATTAGATACTGCATCGATTAGCTTTAGTCCAAGTGGGAGATTGTTGGAAATATGTCCCAAAGCCAATCATCAGCCTGTTGATGATTGTGCTACTTATTATACTTGTATGAATTATTAATTAATAGAAGTTATTTTGATATTTTTCATCATAAATTTAATTATCTTCTAATGAACTTCTGTGTTGTGATGAAGTCCTTAGGATTATCTAGATTCGACAAAGGAGGATTTGTCATTTAGTCCTTAAATTGTTCACAATCAAAAGATACGTTGTTACCTAGGACGATAACATTTATCGAGTATAGGTCATTGTGTGCCATATAGGTTGGTTGTCCTCATAACCAAGAAATGTTGAGACACTGTTATGGCATGCATGTGAGATGTATGGGTACATCTGCACGTGATCAACTCCGGAGCTTTTCTTCTATCAAGATTAGCCCTAATGGAATATGGGTATAACATCCCTCCGACTTAAGATCACCATGGTTACTTTCAAGCAACTCACTATGCTTTAGTACCGAACTACCTGAATTTCTAATTCAGTGGCGAAAGATTTTTGGGCATAGTCAAGTATTTAAGGAGTCAATGCGTGTATCAAGATGGGATTGACCACTCCTAGTTTCAGGAGCTGTATTCAATTATGTTTCAATTTAGCAAAGCCTTGGCCATGGTAGTCTTGGTAAGGAGTCACAAGACTAATTGCTTTGAGACACGACATAGATGTATTTTCTAGGATTGATAGTCAAACCCTGAATCATCTATTACACAGAAGTCATAGGGATGAATTATATGGTAGACATATTCGCGTAGGTTATGAATGTTATGATTGCGACTATTCGACCTATCCGGACGTCGAATACCATTGCTAGATGGTCACTTTGTTTAGTACAAAAATTGATTTTTGTGCTACCAGCTTAGGTTCGAACCTATGGAGTCACACATGCTAGAGGTTTCTAACTGATCTGATGACTGGTGAAGAGTTCTACTTGACTGGGACTCTATGGTCAAGAGTTTTACTAGATTGAGATTCTTCGACCAGGAGTCCTATAGGGTTGGGACATTGAGTCTCAATGTCCAGGAGTCTATGGTCAAAAATTCCACTGGACTGAGACTTTTCGACCAAGAGTCCCATAGCTTTGGGACTCTGAGTCCTACTTATCTGAGACTCTATGATTGAGAGTTGGCACTCTATAATCATGACTTTTATTTATTTCTGACACTGGGATCAAGAGTCCCACTAGTTTGGACTCTTCGATCAAGAGTTTCATTTTGATGGAACTCTGTTGTCCGATTACTCATCGAATTTGGATTCTAAATTTATGAGAGATTTTATTAGTGATTTGATCACTAATTAACTTAATTTGATGGAGTAATTATTTTTGATTCTAGTCTAATTGAATTGGATTCAATTGGGTTTGACCCTGATTAGGTCACGAGTTGACCTAATCACCAAGGAGGTTCGAATCCTGATTTGATCAGAGGTTGAGCTTGATCAATTTTTGATTTTATTAGGATTTAATTGAGGCTCATTAAGCCTAATTATGTTGATCTAATTGGGCCTAACTAACTTTGATTGGGTTGGTTCACTTGGTTGAAGTTTAAATTCAAAGACTAGTTTGACTAGTCTTCTCTTCCCATGCACCACATATGCCTCACGCTCCATTTTAAATTTATGGGAAAAGTTCTCGTAAGTTTTCTCCCACGCACAAAGGGATCTCATGCCCACCTTTTCTATGCCCCTTGTGGATAAGCTTTGGTTGTTATTGGTTTTAGTTTGAATGAGATTCAAACTTAGATAAGAAACAAACTCTATCTTAATGATGCGCCACCTCACTTTATGCACCCACATTTCTTCACGAGAAAAGGTTCTCATGCTTCATTCTCCATGCACAAAATATTCCACACCTTCCCTTCTTATGCCACTATTTGTTTGAAACAAATTAGTTAGCATTTGAATTCAAAACAAGTTTGAATTCAAATTGACAACCAACCCGTTATAATCCTCTCACGCGTACTCTCCACTATTTTGGCAAAAAATAAAAGGAAGAGAATTTTGGATGTGTGACATTGATGTAGAAAAAAAGGAGAGGACTTTTGTGAGCCTCTGTGTGCATGAGAAAAATATTAAAAAATTGAGAGAAAGAAAAATAAAGAGTTTTGGGCGCAAGTTCTTTTTTTGAGTGCTACCTAGGGTTTTAGAACCTGGGATTCGGAAAGCAATTGCGTGAGCTATGAGAGTCGTAAGCCCAAAAAACTTTAGAGAGAACCTCCTCTACCTCTATACTATGTCTACCAGCAATCTGGAGAAGTGGTGTGGAGATACTGGTATGGCATCCAGGTGAGATGTAGGAGTACATCTGCACTGAATGTGATCAATTTAGCACTCTACTATCAAGAATAACTAGCTAAGACCAATGGGTATAAGTGTCCCTCCGACCTGAGATCGCCATAGTGACTTACGAGAAACTCATTGTACTTTGGTGTTGGACTGCCTGTATTTTTAATATAGGTGACGAAAGAGTTTTGGGTATAGTCAAATACTTATAGAGTCGGTGTGTGAGTCAAGATTGGATTGACCACTCCTAATTAACTTCAAAAAGAGAATGTCTCGTTGTATTTCAATTTAGCAAAACCTAGGCCTAGGTAATCCTCGTGAGGTATCACGAGATTTGCAAAATTTTAAGACACAATAGAGATGACTTGTATGAGTGTTTGATAACATACTCAATGTCATCTTGAGCATTATTGGTCATAGGGATGAATTATATGGTAACCATGGACTAGGATTCTAAGAATGTTGCTTTGCATACATTCGATCTATCCGGACATCGAAAACCATTGCTAGATGGTAACTTTGATTGGTACAAAAATTAGTTTCGGTACTACTAGCATAGGTTCAAACCTATGGGGTCACACATATTAGAGCTTGTAATCTGATCGAATGGTTAATCAATGATTGAGAATTATTTCGAGGTCAAACATTAAATACGATTGATGTTTGACCTAATGCAAGTATTGTAGGATGATCGATTAGCAATTAGATTGCTTATTGGCTCAATTTGATTGAGCAATTAGGTTGAGATCAAGTCTAATTGAATGAGATTCAATTAAAATTAGTTTGGATTTAATTAGATTAAGTCTATTTAATTTATTAGATAAGCCAATTGCAAGGGAAGAATAATTCCTTGTTTGACTAAAACTTGGGTGCACCTGATTGACTTAGGATTCAAATCAGATTTAAATCTTGATTTAATCTGATTTAATTAGACTCCTAGTTGAAGTAGGATTATCCTTAATTAGATTATATTTAATCTACTTTAAATAAAATTTAAATTAGATTTAAAATAATTTTGACCTAGTCAAACAAAAGGAGTCCCAATTGAAATGGGACTATCTCTCTTTCACTTGCGACTAGGAAAGCCCACACCATATTTTAATTCTAAATTTTTTTCTATGATTTTCATACCTAAGAAATGATTTCCCATACTCTATTATCTAAGGAATTGGATTTTAATTTGATTTGATCAAAATTAGAAGGAAGTTGGAAATTGTTTCCTACTTGGAAGAGTCTTCTTTGACCCGAACTCCTCCCTCCCTTGTGTGCCAACTCTACCCATGCCCCTCTATCTTATTTGGCCCTTTTTCTTTTGGTTTTGTGTGTGAGAATCAGTGGTTACACAAAAAATTAAATGGGAGGGGCGTCCAAGAGTCGGACACCCCATAGAAGTCCTCCCTTGACTAGGTTTTGACCTAGTCTTGCAATAAAAGGTGGATGCCTCTTATGAGATGGTTTTTGGATGTAAAAAATCCTAAAAAAATCATAAAAATTCAGAAGAGAAGGAGGAGAAGGCGTGGAGGATGTGTTGTGCCAAGATTCTTGGAGAAGATCCCTCAATTAAGACATTAAAGGTTGATGTCTTGAAGAGACAAGGTAAGAGAAGATTGTCTTCTCTTTATTTTCTTTTGAGTATCTTCTTCTTCATTATTTTATGTAATTTTTATATGATAAAGATCAGAGAGAGAGAGAGAGAGAGAGAGGATGAGGGCATGGGATCTGTGCTCCAAGGTGTTGGGGCATGGTGATCATTTTTGGACATGATCTGATCATGTCCTGATGCAAGAAGAAGAAGAGAAGAATGTCTTCTCCTAGGGTTTCCTTGAGAGCCCTTCTTCTTAATTTTATTTATGAGATTTTTATGAGAAAAATCTGAGGTGTTTTCAGGACATCAACTGTTGATGTCCCGAAGGAGAAGATTTATCTTCTCTTAGGTTTTTTCTATATGTCTTTTTATTTATGTTTTATGAGAGATCCAAGGGTTGGATTCCTCCCTCAATCCTTCTTATGTTTTTCATCTCTTGGATTATCTAAGAGATCTGAAGAATATTTATTTGATTAACCATCAGGAGGAATCCATGAGAAGCTAGCACTTCGAGTGGATCTTCGTTCGACGAACCTCCGATTTGCATTGCAGATTCGTGTGGATCACCTATAGAGGTTGGATGCATGTGTGGCTCCAAAGGCAACAACGGATTCAACCACAAAGTTCTCAACCCATGCGAAGGTAAGAGATCTGATCTCTTGGTGACCTAGATGCGATCTAGTATTAGATCTAGAATTGTTCTAGATCTAGGTATTGATGTGATCAATACTACTCATGATTAATTTAATTTTAGATTTATATTTGCATCATAATATATTATAGATTCTTGATATGGAGTTTTGTAATTTGATTATATGCATTTATAGATTAAATAGTTTAATCTATATCTTCCGCTGCTCTTTATTTTGAAAAGTTTTGAAATCTATGCATGAAATCCTGCATGTTTTCTATTGATCTCAATGCTGACGTCGATCCAAGATCAAAATTAGCTGATTTAATTTTATTTTTTTAAAAATTTTATATATTTAAATTCTAAATTTTTAATTAATATACATTTTAATTTTCAACTATTTAAATTTATGATTTTATTTTTAATTATAATTTAAATTTTTATTCTTTATTTTAATTGCTCTTTGTTTTATTGCAAGTAGATGCTAAGATCTAACTAGTAGATCTTAGTACCAAGTTTAAATTTTTGCACTTTTTAATTTTTGCTTATAATTCTATTTTCTGACTTCAACTTAATTTTAAAAATTTTTTTTTTTAAACTTTTTTATAAAAATTAAAGATTTTAAAAATAAAATACTACCTTCTCTATGGATTCGACCTGAGTTACTGCTTTCTATCTTTTTTTAATTATTTAAGAAGTCAAAATTAAACTAATAAATACAGTGTCTTAACAACAACATCATGCTCTTATCAGTCATGGAGCAATCCTGTACAATCAAAAAGACCCTCTTAGATCATATTACTGAGGCAAAAATTAAAGAATAAGAATGATGGGCTGAATCAATTCTACTATCATCCTCTTTACCTATGGTCAGAGAACAACCTCGTAAAACTAAAAAGATCCACTTAGATCATATAATTGAGGAAAGAATATATAGAAAAGAACCAGAATTATGAACAAACCAATTCTATCATCCTACTTATATATGGACCCATCCCTAAGTGCCCTAAAATCTCTCAGTCCTTTTAATAAGGATGGACAAACTGATATGATGTTGGAATCAATAGAGACTTCCTAAGAATTACAAGTAAATAACATAATAGCAGAAGCATCATCTATAATTGTTCCACAAGATTTGATGAATCTCTATTTGGCCCATTATAAAGTGGATGATTTTGATGACGATGGGTATAATACAGGAGTTAATGACCAAGTAGATACACTATCCTAAAATCACCCCAATATGGATTGAAAAGCTTGAGCCACCACCTAGCCCACAAATAGCACCCTTGTTAGAACCACCAATTATTTTAGAATTGAAATCACCTTCTAATGAATCTATAGACATACTACCAATGATACGTACTCAGGAAGACCAACTTATGGATGTTCCAAATGCACATAAAAAAGATGTTGGTTGGGATATTACTAAAATAAGGAACAATAATTTTATGAGTGATTTTTTGATATTTGAAAGTACTTTTGAGGATGGCCTCCAAAAATTTATCTATAATATTAAAATGATGTATGGAGGTAAATTTAAAATTAATTGAAAAAAGTGTCATACTTTAAATCAGGAAGAATTGATGCCTAGTTATATCAAACCTAAGAAAGAGAGTGGGGTAGATCAGATTACATTTGAAGAAATTCAAATACTTCCACCCCTAATCTCTTCCTAGTTATAAAAACTATAATAATCTTAAATTCTGGTATAACATGCTTGCTTTGAATATTTTATTAACTAGGGCTAAGTCTAAACATCAAAAAGCATTCCACGAACATTTTTTTTGCCATGATGACTACACCTCCTGATTGGCCCTATCTTATTAGTAACATGAAGGACGTATGCAAATTAATATCTAAAACTCCTTCATAGGGTCTGGTTGAAGATGTTAAACTTAGTGCTTATTGGGAGGCAACCCAGCTTTTAGCTTTTTGCATTTAAATTTGCTTTTTCATTTTAGTTTATCTTTCTTTCAGGACTAAGTTGGGGGGAGAACTACAAATTCATGCTAGATGAAGAACAAATAAACTCAGGCCAAGATCAAAACCATACTAAATCAGGTGAACTCTTTTCTTGTTATTTTCTTGATATTTGTCACACTCTATTTCTTTTCTTCACTAAGAACAATGAAAATTAAGTTGGGAGGAAAGGATCAATATTTTTTTAAAAAAAGTTCTCAAGTATTGTAATAATTAGTCTTATCTACCTGATTTTGTCTCAATTTAAAATTTTTCAGGCATTTTAATCGATGATTGATTAATGGTCTAAAATTTTTTTGAAACACTAAGGACCTAATAAAAATAAATTTTTGAGTAATTCTAAAACCTTAATCTAGCCTATATTCAATAAAAAATCTACTTTATATGGATATGAGTAAAAAAAAAGTTTGAAAAAAATATAAAAAATTAAAAAAAAAAAGAATAAAAAATAAGTTCTAAATATTGGTCTTCCACTAAGTAACCAGGTCCCATTGCCTAAGTAAGCAATGTTATTCATGTCAAAAAATGGGCAATGTAAAGAAGCTTGTTATACAGTTAGTTTTAACCTGTAGCTTATTTGACTCGAGTTAATAAGCCTGAGGGATGTTTTACACCTAGTGCCCTAAAGCCAACTAGTTTGAAAGTCATTGGTCCAAAGCTCGTTGCAAGGATTAGATAGAAAACTTAAGAGGTTAAAACATTATACTAGCTATATAAAAAAAAAAAAAACTCTACTTCATACTAAAAATAAAGGATTTAAAAAATAAAGGAGGAGAATTGGTTAAAGAAAAGCTCTAAAATTTTATGTTCTTCACTTAACCACTACTTGGGATGGAATTAATAATTTGATGAAGTATCTCTCAAATCTCTAACCAGGTATCAACTAACTTTAGGATGACCTGAAGAAATTTTTACATCTTATCAAGTTGGTACATACTTCTAATTTTTCTCTTTTTACTCGAGGATGAGTAAAACTTAAGTTAGGAGATGTGATAATTATCATAATTTAATAAATAAAAATATTAAAATATATATTAAATTAATATTTATTTAAAAAATTAATATTTATATGAATATTTTGTAGGAAAGAAGCCCACCAATGCAAAGAGCTCAGTTTATGGGTTTCAATGCAATAAATTTCACTCAAATTAAAGCTAAAACAAAAAAAAATTATGAAGCCTAGAAGTTAAAATAAAAAAATAAAAAAAAAGAAGATCGGTGCATGGTGGACCGACCGATCAATCCATGGAATAGGTGTAGACCAGCTAGCTCAGCAGGCTCGGCTAATCGGCGCGCGCCACATGGTGAACCTAGACTGCTAAGAGGTTTATAGAATTTTTATCATGGAATATAGGGGCATTTTAGTCATTTTATCTGGCGTGCCAACTTTTGATTGGCTGCAATCCTCGGTGAGCTCGATCCATGATAGTCCATGGGAACAATGATGCATGATCCGACAGTCATCATCATAGTCGATGAAGATCTGATGGCAGGGATTAATTCCAATTTTGAATAGAATTTTTCAGCCTCTAGTGCATGATTCGACAGTTGAAAACCATCCTGACTTCGATCCAATGGCTAAAAATTAATCCAGAGCTAATTTCAATGGTTTTCAAGAGAATTTTGGACCTTTTGATCAAGATTTGATGGCCAGAACTATTTTAAGTGATTAAATTCGATCTAGACTCCGATTTGAGCTCGACAAAGACCCAAAAACTCCTAATTTTCTTCTCTATTTAATCCCCTGTATGCCAGAAAGCTGGCAGAGAACCTTCTTGGGGACAATTAAGCTTTCTTTCTCTCTTCCTTCTCTTCTCCTTTTCTCTCTTCATCTTTCTTCTTTCTTTTTCCTTTCTTTTTCTTTTCTTTTTCTTTGGGAGATTTGAAGATATCAGGAGCCAAAGAATTTCAAATTATGTATAGCTAAAGATTAAAATTCTGAGATGAAGATGAAGTCTTTGAATATGGATTATATTTTTTTTATTTTTTATAATTTTTTTATACAATGAAAAAATAATTCTCCTGTCCAATCCTAAATTCTATCCTCCATGCATGAGATTTTAACATGCTTATTATTGATTGATATTTAAATAGGCTATGTTTATGGAAATGGATTATGATCAGAAGATACAATCCATACTCGATTTAATAGTTTATATTAGAGAAAATCAATAAAAGTCATGTTATCCATTTTTAAGAATTAAAATATTGAATAATTTATGATTCTATTGAGATGGATCGGGATTGGAAGATACGGTTCATGCCTAAAGAAAATAGGTTATAATCATAACTAAATTCTTAAAAATATAAATTATTGCATTAAAAAGAATTACCACAATCATGCTAGAGATGGATTCAAAATTTTAGAATACTTTTAGTTAATCTTAAAAACTTAATTAATTAATTATTTTTTTATTTAATTTACTAAAATCTAATTCAATCTTCTTTAATTTACTTATTTAAATTTTTTTTTTAAGATTAATTTATTTTTTTAATTAAATTGAATGCAACTCAGTCTTCAATCTCCAAGAAAATCGACACCCGACCACCAATTGTCTTACTAAATAGTAAAATTGGGTTTCATCTTTATTTGATGCTTTAACGATAGTCGAGATCCTAGATCTTTGTACTTAATTGGCACTTGACTTGATAAATAGGAACTCACACTTGCTGCTAAGAAGGCTATCTTGGATAAATTAATTATTCTTTTTTTTGTGCATAGTTTCTTTAAAATTTTAGCATAGGTTGGAACTTGCTGAATCATGTCTAGTAGAGAAATATTTACTTAAACTTTTTTAAATACCTCTAATATTATATTCAAGTGTTCTGATTGTTTATTGGACCTTAGTCGATTCAAAAAAGAAGCTGTAAGCTTGGTGGGTCCTGCAAGAGGGTTTGATGAATCATCGATTGTTGATGACTCAAGCTCCTTAGATTGGTTCTGATGGATGGATTGTTCAAAAGATGGCTCAGATGATGAGTCTTCTTGACTCTCAGGCATACCCACCTTATTATCCACTTATTTTCCTAACTTTAGGATGTAAATTGCATTCACTTGGTTGATTTGGTTTCCATGTTGAGGTCATGGACCTTTCTGGGCTCTCAGATTGGGTTTAGGTTGGCTAGGCAACCTACCTCTCTCTCTCACTAATAGTAGAGGCTAGCTGACCTACTTACATTTTCAATCGGACAATAGCTTGAGTATTGGCATTTAAAAGTTGGCCGTGGTATGCATAAAGTTATTTAAGATGGCATTGGTGCCAGTAGTTAATTTCGTCAAGACTTCTAGCCTCTTTTCTAGTGCATTGACCCTTTTTCCATCATTGTTAAATCTTGATGCATTATTCAGTATTGGATTGGGCCTTAGGTTAGACTGGTTAAAGCTAGGACTGCCTGAGTTTGAGCCTTATGACCATAAAAAGTTTGGATGATTTCTCCATTTTGGGTTACATATGGGCGCATAAGGATTGTTTATTAATTTCTGGTATGCAATATTTACCTGTGCACACCTATTCTCTATTGGATTTATGAAGAGAGGACAGTCTTCAAGGACATGGTTTGGTGCACTACACCTCCTACACATGAGTGCAGACACATAGTTTACACTGGTTGGTCTCTATAGTTGTAAGGCCTTCGACCTACAGGTTAGGATTGTAATTTTAGCCTCTACGGCTAGAGATGTCGGCATTTGATGCATTCCACCTTTGAAGGTATTGATCTTTCTAGTTTTCTAGTCATTTCCTATTGTAGACTCTTCTCGACTAGGTCCTCTAGAAATTGTCAGGCCTCATTGGGTTCTTTATACATAAATTGATCTTGGCACATGGACTCTAGCATGGTTCTGAAATTTGAGTCAAGTCCCTCGTATACTATTTGGCATAGCCTCTAGGTCTCTATTCCATGGTATGGACATTGGGTTAAGAGGTTCTTAAAATGATCAAAATACTTCCAGAATAATTGACCAACTAGTTGATAAAATTGGTTTATTTCATTTCTAATTCTAGTTGTCTTATGATGGAGAAAGAATTTTTTTAAGAACACTCATACAAAACCCTCCCAAGTCATGATTGATTAATTTGGCAGGCTGTATAACCATTTTTTGGCATTATCCTTAAGGGCAAAATTGATTAATCTTAGTTTGATCTCATCCTCAAAAATTTATTGTAGTCTCATGGTTGCACAAACCTCTTCAAATTCTCTAATAAATATAATGCATCCTCTATTCCAGTGAACTTTGGAAACATATTAATCATTTAAGGTTTAATTTTAAAGTTATTTATAGTTGGTTGGGGCAACCTTATGTAAGAAGGATAGACGGACCCAATTGGATAACATAAATTCTTAAGAGTTTGAGGCTGATTGATTTCTTCCATTTTAGGAACTTTAGGACTCAACACAGAAATTGAATCAATTCTATCTAGTCGACTTGAAATCCTTTTCCATGAGGGAAGTAGAGAATTTACTTTATTTTCTATTTTTTATTTTTAATTTTTTTGGATTTTAATAAAAGTTAGAATTAAATATAAATTATTTTAATAATTTTTTTAAAGAAGAGAGAAGTGGAATATAGATAAGAAAGGAATTCTAAAGATGGATCCTAAGGAGTCCTAAATCTAGAGACAAAAGAGAAGAATGAGAAGAATTAGCTACGATTTTTTTTTGATTTTTTTTAAATACTTATCGAGCAAATATTTATCCTAGGTTATCCTAATTCTAGATAGCTCCTAACTACCAAGACCTCCTTGGAGCCCTCCAAGTCAGAAACCAACAAGCCAACTATCCAAGTAAGGGTAAGATTGATGGGAGTTCCCTCATTGCTTTTCTTAGATACCAATTAGATTGGTCAGGTAAGCGAACGGAATCAATTAAAGAATCATCTTTCTTCGAGCTCTTGTCCCTGAATCCCTTTCCTAGACACCAGTCAACTAGCCAGTCCTAACTCGGTCCAACTCTTTCGGGTGCCTTATCCTAATAAGCTTGGATGTCCCTAGGGTTGACATCTAATTGATTTTATTTTAGAGTTAGGATGAATACAAATGAGAAAACTTGTTTGTGGGCTAAGGAAGGATGATGAAATTTCCATCTTATCTTGTTTAGATTTGTACCCTTAGAGTAATTTACATATGCTTATGCACAACCAATAAGAATAAATAAGTTTTAATAAAAAACTAATAATAAACTATGATCAAATTAGTATGCTAAAGGAAAAGAAAAAGATTAGATTATGTACCTGATTTTCAATGCTAACCAATTTTCTGCAATGCAAGATAAGAAAAATTAGAAAATGTTAGATTAAAAATAAACTAAAAGCATAAAAAATAAGGATTTAGAATATAATTTAAAACATGGCAATTTTCTGGCAATGGTGCTAAAAACTTGGTATATCTTAAATTTAACTGTAAGTGCACGGTGTGCAAAGTAGCATATTCAGCGAGTATGGGTCAATTCCATAAGAAATCTTGTTTAAATTGCATTCAAACCCTTGCTCAAGCAAGCTTTAATTAGAGGATTGTTTATTACTTACTATTAAATAATAAATTAATTATAGAGAATAATAATTTAAAGATCTAGGACTTTTGAATCCACTAAACCAATGACAAAGAGAGTCTTTCTAAGATTTCTCTTATAACGTTCCTTGATTAAAGTGTAATGCATGGACAAGCATTCACCCTAATTAAAGAACTCTTCTTTTAATTGCTTCTTTTGTGTTACCCAAGTATGAATTATGAAAGAGATCTGACCCAATAATAATCCATCAAAGTTTTCCATAAAGAATAAAAGAAAAGGATTTAAAAGATTATAGGCCTTCTACCTTTTATCCTTCTTGCACTGAATCAAGCATGAACTATAAAGAGATCGAAACCCAATGATAGTCCATCAAGTCTCTTGGCAAGGAGCTTGAAGGAAGAACTCTAAAAAAATAAAGCCAAGAAAAGATTCTATGAAAAAGCTTCTAATCATAGTTTAGCTTTATCGCAAATCCTAAAGGATTGCTTAGCTAGACATAATTTGATTCAAAACTATAAAGCCGATTAAAAACATTAAAAAATATTATACTAATTACTAAAATTTAAAATTATAAAAAATAAAAGAGATGTAGAAGTAAATAAGCATGAAAATTAAACTATCCTATGTGCTAAAATTAAACTGCATAAATTAAATTACACAAGCAATGATTAAAAGAAAATTAAGATAAAATTTTATTGCTAAAATAAAAATTTGATATAAAAACTAACTCTTAAGCAATTAATAGGACTTAGAGTTGAAATAAAAAAAAGACAAACTCTCCTCTGGCCGACCTTTTTTTGGCTAACTCTCCTTCTCATATGTTGGAAGGATGGAAGAAAGTGGTAATAAGATGGATAAAAATTTTATGAGTAGGTATTTCAGTCTATCACATGGGTCCCTACAAGAGTTGTGGTGTGGAAAGAGATATGATAATAAGATAGTGGTACTGGGCTTTATTTATAGGTGTATGAAAGTAAAGAATTTTGTATTTTTCAGATATGGAACTAATGAAAGAAATAAAAGTTATGAGATGGATGGATGAAATGGAGAAGTAAAAAAAAAATAAATAGATGAGATGGAAGGAATAAGAGATGTTAAGGTAAAAGAAAGAGTTACCATTCAAACTAAATTTTTTCTTTAATATAGAAATATAAAATGAAAATATGCCAGCTTCGAATTTACGCTAACAATTGCAAGCAAGCGTTCCGTACTTGCTGGAAACCCGACCACCCGTTCGCGTTCATGTGAATACACGTAAAGAAGTGACAGACCCCTTGTAAATGCCTCATGCTCACTTCCTTGTGCATTAAATGCACATGGCACATAAAAGCCAACATCCAGCCACATTCGGGTTCTTTTTTTTTTTTTTTTTTTGTAATTATATATTGGATCCCTGGCACGCATCTTGATAATTTGCATGTCATAATGGAATAAGCCTGAATTTGGACTTGAGCTTCACCTGCATATATTGGAGGCCTTCGTTAAGTTTATGTTATATATAATTATTCCTGAAAAATGATTAAAAATAAATATACAATTAAAAGATTAATAAAATAGATTTTAATCCTTTTTATTTTAAAATTTAATATATTTTGGTATCAACTCGCTCTGATATGCAACTGTTAAGGACGCTGATCAGATTTACTGGCACAGAAGAAGAAAAAGAAAAAAAATAAAAAAAATTAAGTAACGTGGATCAGCCTAAAGGCCATCTCCACGGAGCATGCAAAGCTTACTATAAAGAGAAAATTAGGTAAAGGGAGAATACCAATCAACTCACCGTAACCAAATATTCTTAATAGAAGCTACCTCATAAAAGCTCCCTCAAAATCCCCAAGAGACCCAAAGAAGCTACAAGATGCTCTGCCTCACTGCCTCCGCCTCTCGTTGGATCTATGCCCACTGTTGCTTCTCTCTCACATGGTTGATACAAGCGCTCTAACAAGCTCCTCTTGGCAGCTGCCTAGTGTCTCTATGTGCTCTAAATGCCATATGTGCCACCTTTTTATGCTCTACAGTACTCAGCCCTTTAATAATAGGATGAGAATCCTCTTCTCAGTAGTTCATAGGAGTCTCTAAAAGGGCTCGTTTTCTAATATGAGTCGAACATATCCTTGATGTTTCTTATATTTTTACTGATCACAACCCTCCATGGCGTGGATCCTATGGTCCACATTGCAACTTGGGGTAGCATTGTGTGATGTACGATCAGGATGATGAGCGGTAAAAATATGAGCGATCAACATATCGGCTTGAGTAGTGGATGACTAGGATCGTGTAATTGCCGGTGTAGCTGTTGTGTGTGGAGTCGAGAGAGCTCAGTTGGTTCGTTGCGCGAACTAGCTGATCGTGCATTCAGAGGTGGCCCCATGTTGTGCTAAAAACGGATTCTCTCTCTGTGGAGATAAGTTTGAGGATCATTCTACATATTTTATAAAAAGTATTGATAATTCCAGTGGGGGCGATCTCCTTGCAGCTTCATCTTAAGGTGGTTCAGGCTACGGTAGGACTCTTGGTCGATCTTCCTTCTTTCGGTTCGGATGAGGAATCAGTCCAAGTGGCCCTTTTTTTTTTAGCTCCTCAATCTCATTTTAGAGCTGGATGCATTATTTAGTATCATGACTATGATCACGATGGTAGAGGCAGTACTTGTTGGGGTTGTGCTTGGCTTGGTGAGTCTTCATTCTCTCCGACCTCAGCATCTGCTCCTTTATTTTTATTAGCACTTGGATCTTAGAAGCATTCAGAGGAGCATAATTATGAAACCGTTGGGAAGGAGAGTTCCACTGCTTCCTCCGATCAGGGCTTCTCTATCAGTGAGCTCATGGAGGGGTCCGAGCTCGTTTACACTCAGGTGGGATTCTGGAGCATGGCCGAGCTTCACTCGACTTCTTAACGATTACAGGCTTGCTATATTCACCCATCTACTGCTCTTCCGTAGCCTCTTCATCCTTCTGTTTGAAGGCCTCTTCTGCTCGAGGAAAGCCTTCCGCCCGTGCCAACATATCGGCAAAATTCCAAGGGTACTTCTTTTTCAAGGAGAATAGGAGATTGTGTAGGATTTGGTGTGGTGCTCCAAAGCCTTGTGGGGCCATGGGAGGAGCTAGGGTGTTGGCTCCAGAAGTCTAGGATGGGTGTGAGTCCTAGGGCTAGGATAGGAGTAGTCCTAGGATGAAGGTGGTGTGTAGCCCTGCATGGGCTTGACGTTCATATGTGAAGATCTTGAGGAATTTGGTAGGTACTAGGGAGACCTGGGACACAAGATGGAGCAGACAAACAGTGGTGCTGATACTGTAGGCGGGCTGGCTTGGAGATACCACAAATCGAGTGGCTCAGGCTAAGATCGAGCCTCGGGGTGTAATCGAGCTGGCTGTCTTAGTCAAATAGAAGATAAGGTTTGAGAGAGCAGTCCGGCGAGATATTTGGTTACTGACAGAGCCGGCTCGATGGTGACAAATAGAACTGAACGAGGTTTTCTATTTGAGTCTTAAAGCCCGTTCCAATAAGGTCTTAAGGTAGCTAACACAATGTATGGATCGGATTTAGATCCAGGGAATGAGAGAATTGGAGAGATGGGTGTCATAGGCTCGGTGTAGGTGCATTATTGGGTTAGCTAGGAGATCTTTCAGCGCTTGAGTTTATTTAGGATTCATGTGCTATAATAGGCGGAAATCCTAGGATATATAATTCAGGTATTGTAATCTTTACAAGAGAGAGAAATCATATAAGTGCTTTTTTCTCCCTAACTCTCTTCTCTCTGATTCCAATGCCAAGGGCCCTAGTGCGTCATTCAAATTTTGCTCTTCTTCAATATTTCTGGATTAATACCCCAGGTTTATGAAGAGATTGGATCTACGACTATGATTGAGGTGCAGCCAGGCGAGATCGTTCGTGATGGATTAGAATGCAGTACAGGCCGATTTTCAAACACTGGTACGACCGAGTGGAGGAAGAGGACTGTTTCATTGTATAGATGCGCTATATATGTTTATTCTGATTATTTTGTATTTGATTTCCAGCGATTAAGATCTAATATTTTTCAGATTCATAGAAGAAAGTGATCTAAGACGGATAATTAATCCATCATCCTAGTCCAAGGTAATTTCAGATCTACCTCTATTGGCTTTTTTTATTCGGTTTGACCATGGAGAACAGCGAGTTGAAGGTAGGATTTGAGAAGTTTGATGAATAAGATAGTTTCATGTTGTGGAAAGTTAGGATGGAGGATCTACTGATTCAGATAAGACTAGATTCAACCTTGGAGGATAGGCCAGAGGAGATGACAGACAATGAATGGAAGTCCTTGGAGAAAAGGGCATGTGCCACAATTAGAGCTTGTCTGGTAGATGAGGTACTATATGATGTGTTGGAGGAGAAGACATCCAAGGATTTATGATCAAGGTCACATCAATTATACATGGAGAAGAACATGTACAATAAGTTGGTGCTGAAGAAGCAATTGTAAAGCCTTCGGATGTAGGAGGGCAAGGATGTTGCAGGATATATTTAGCGATTTGTCCAGATGAGCATGAACTTGCTCAACATTGGGTTGGAGCTCAAAGAGAAGGATAAGAGTTTATTGCTACTATGTTCGCTATCCGAGAGCTTCGATCCATTGGTAACAACATTGCTGTATGGTAAGGAGATACTGATATACGAGGAGATCGTATCAGTACTAAGGTCCAACGAGTAGCTTGAATGGATAACTAAGAGGAAGGTCTTCTAAGAGGGTCTCGTGGTTTCTAAGAGGCTAACAAAAAGAAAGAAGAAGAAGGGTCAGCAAAGGGGAAGCAAGGGATCCAAGAAGTGCTTCAAGTGTGGTGAAGTAGGGCACTTAAAGCGAGAACGTCCACTTTGGAAGAAGTGCAAGGGAGGAGAAAAGTTAGATTCCATCATTTCAGTTGCTAAAAGTGAAGAGTTGGATGAGCTCTTCATGGTTTCAAAAGAGCCTATGCGGTGTAGTGTATCTGAGATAGTTTTGGAGGGAATCCATGAAGTGCGGAGGGTTCGAAGGAGTAGCGACTGTGTTCGAGGTGCAACAGTAAGCTCAGCAGTGCAGCATTGGGTGGTTGGCCTTGAGAGACTCAATTACAGAGCCAGCTTTTGGGATATCAGGGGGACTTTAGTTTTAGATGGAGCACCAGGCAGAGGTGGCTTCACAAGTGTAGAAAGTTTTGACACGAGTTCAGAGTGGAGGAGTACAGGAGGACCAATATCCTAGCACCAACGTTGGAGATGCATAGTTCCAGATGGAGTAGCATATGCGGGTGAACAAGCGAAGTTCTGAGAAGACTGTGTCAGGGTATATAGCGGGTGCCAGCATAGGATTGCTGTAGATTCTTTATGAAAGTCTAGGACAAATGATGCGGCTGCCAAATAGAAGGGTGTCTACAACTCCAAGGGTGGTGCAATGTGAAGGAAAAATCCAGATTTTTTGGATCAGGTTCGTTCAGATCTATTTGGATCAAGAGAGATATTTCAAAATTTTTTTTTTTGAATCCAAATCAGATATGAGAGATTTCAGATCTAATTTTATAGATCTAATAAAATATAATATAAGTAAATTAAATCTGATTTAATTTTGTATCTTTTGTTAGGTAATTAGATTACCCTATGATGATCCTGCTGATTATCTGAGGCTCTGGATCTAGCTATGCAAGTTCCTGGCCTCTGCCGACATCCACTCAGGCAGAATCTAGAGATCTTCTCCTTCTTTATCATCTCTCCAAATATCAGATTTGGATCTGATTTGGAGGATCTTCAAAACTTCTTTTGAAGATCTGTCGTCTCTTGCAGCGGTGTTGCTCCGTTCTTTCCTTTCTGTCAGTTTCGGTGGAGATAGAGACTAAAAGAGGGCCATAACTTGAAGATGGCATAGAGGGGAGAGGGATGCGGGAGGCAGGATGGCTGTGCTGTAGGAGATTAATCGTCTTTAGATTGGAGCGACAGGGTTTTTTATAGACCTTTGCTGGCCATGGTGGCTGGTCGTTGTAGTTGCCGATCGGTTGTTAGGATGGATCTGTTAGATTTGATGTTCTGACAAGAATTAGATTTTTAGATTTGATTATTATTATTTTAGAAATAAATAAAATCTAGATAAATTAAATCAAATTTAATTTACCTTATATGGATAATCTATTCCGTTGATGATCCTGTATGTAGAAGAGATGTTGGATCAGCCGCAAGTGCCTGACCTCTATCGGTATCCACTCGGGCTGGATCTAGAGATCTTCTTCTCTATCACGTTCCAGAGATTCAGATCTGGTCTATCTGGAGGATTTCAAAATCCTTTTGAAGATCAGTAGTCGTTCTTTTGTAGTCAGTGGCAACCTTCTAGCTTTCACTCGCCTTTTTTGATCTAGTATTCCCAACTAATATTAACTTTCTTTGTGGTTTAGTGATGGAGGTGTGTTGGCAGTGAGAAGAGGAGAGGAGTGGGTGGGGAAATGATCAATTGTGTAGTTTGTGATGGAGTTAATTAGTTTAGGAGAGCCATCCTTGGGATTATGATTCAATCAGTTTCTTTGTTGGTCATTTAGAGTCTTAATATTATATATAGGGATCCAAGTTCTATCAAACCCTTGGAATTGATTCTATCTGATTTGGGATAGGAGTGGCTTGATTCCTCTTTACAGTAACGAAAGTTTGGTTCTAGTAGAATCTTTATTTTGGAATCAAATAATGGAGTCCTCTGATCACATGTGGATGCTCCTATGGCGCGCTCCTATACTTGGGCCAACGCCAAGGGTGTGCTGTTGTGCGCCTCTCCTGCTTATGGTTTATGGTAGGGTGGACAGTCCTATATCATCAGCTTCTCATCTTGTTGCTTTTTTTGACATGTGGACAAAAAGTAAGTATCAGTGGTCAATGCTATTTGACCGTCCAATCTCCTAGAAGATGTTTAGGTGCATCTATATGAAAAGGTTGGTTTATAATTTGGTGGTTCTTTACAAATAGACAACCCTTTTCTGACTTGGGACAACATCTAGTCAGACCATTATGAAGGCCTCTATGAGCAAAACTCTTGGTTTCAGTCAGGCAAATAAATTTATGATAGCAAAATTATGGATGCACGTTAGGTTCATCGAACTACATTATAATTAACATGAATGGCATAGATTAATGAAAGTCAAATTCAAACCTTATTTGTGTGACCTAGTTATGTTGAGTTCGAGGTTTGATGTCGATGATTCGTATCATCGATGTATCATCATCGAAATCTTTCGATGGATTCAGTAAACTCTTCTGATTTTCGAACCAGCTAGTATGCATCGATCATTCTAACACGTTCAATTGCTACCTGAAATCACAGTGACACTATGCAGTATTATGGTGGACCTTAAGCTGAATGCAAACGTCTTGATGCAAGTACTTGGTGATTAAGTCCTTCTATTGTGAGCCTCGTTAGTATTTAGGGTAGGTAAACTCGTCAACCCTAGTTTCTCATATGAATGTAACATTATTCATCGTTAAAATCTAAAGTAAAGCTGTTCTATATTCATCTGCCATGGACATGGACTTCTAGACTTGATCTCGATTGTCGATCATAGTCATGAGGGGCGTATCCTTCACCATCCGGAGGTAGATTGATTACTATCAGAGTGCATCAGTTCCTACAATGGAAGATGCTATAGCCAACATTCACCTCAGCCGGTTTCGAATGGCTAAGGACAGTCGAGTATGGTTGTAGTAAACTATATACACCTCAAGGGTAACGTACGATGACCTCAGGTCAAAGACCAGACACACTACAGTGCAGAGTTCGATGATCAGGTCATTTACGGCAGAAGGTAAGACTCTAATATACTCGAGGTGGTCAAGCTGGTCAGTGCCTCTATTCCTACATGAGTACTATACTTTGCCTGGTTGTCTAACCATAGAGCATAAGACCATCTACAAGAGAAGCGTTGTACATCACTTCCAGATTCAATCCCATCCTCGTGATGATCCTATGGTCGGAAGCTTTTATAGTTAACAATGATTATTCATGTCTTAAATTTTCAACTCTTGAAAATATGAATTATATTACATTAACTCAAAGGATGTATCACAGACTCTAAATACACATTTTGTGATGAAAAATATCTTTATTTATTATAGTATAATTAACAGTTTTGCCCTAGAAGTGTTCTACAAGTGTCAGCCAATTCTGCTTTCTAGGGCACATATATCTAACAATCTCACTTATCCAAGCAATTGGCTACAACTCTAGATGTTCCATCTTCTCAAGGTGGACTTCGATCTTCTGCTGGCCCAACGGCTTTATAAGTGGGTCTGCAATTATCTGTGGAGTGACTCTCTTGACCTTTGACATAATCCTTGTCGCGGTAATGCGTGGATGAGATGGTAGCGTGCAAGTATGCTTGGATTCTAGTGAGTCTAGCGGCTCCTTAGCAAGGGCTATGGGCCATTGTTGTCGCAGTATAGAGGAATGGCATCTAATGGTTACTCAATTTCTGCAAGGAACTTCTCTGTACTAGAATGCCTCATTCGCAGCTTCTGAATGCATGTAATACTATTTGCTTCCATGTTGGAATCTGCTATCACGTTTGCTGTGGAACTCTTTCAGCTGACAGCTCCGATCATTGCACCAACAGTGCTCAGATGTCGACTTTTGATCATCTACATGGACATGAAATCCCGAGTTCTGTATATCCCTGACTTGGAGTTCTTCGTTACCAAAAGACCAACATCATATCCTTAGTTCTTCTAAGTTACTTAAGGATACATTTCACAGAGTTCAGTGTTCTTACCTGGATTTGATTGATATCTACTTGTGAACTCACAGCATGGGCTATTATGGTCGTGTACATAGATGGCATTACATGAGGCTCCCTATTTGCAGAAGCATAAGGGATCTTGCTCATGCGTTCTATTTCCTCAGGTGTGCTGGGACATCTTCTTGGAAAGATGAATAATGTTTTGAAGGGTATTAACCCCTCTTAGAGTTTTCTTATACTAAACTTTAGTTACTTCTCTATGTACATCTTCTGTGAAGTCCTAGCATCCTATTTGGTCTATCTATAGACCTTAATTTTGAATAAAGGATGCCTTCGCTAGGTCTTTCAATAGAGAATTTCCTTGGACAACCATAATTTGACTGATTGTCATCATGGGAATATCATTTTCATAAGGAGGATGTCATCCACGTACAATACGAGGAAGACAAGGTTCCACTGACTTTTTGAAAACACGGTTCTCGTCATTTTGATGAAATCAAACATTTTGATCACTATCATTGAAAGAGTATTCCTAGTTCCGCTCTGAGATGCTTGTTTAAGTCTATATATGAACTTTGTAGCTTGCAACCTTGTGATCAGTATCACTGGATGTGAAACCTAGCGGACTGTTTCATATAGATATCTTCCTCAAGGTATCCATTCAAGACTTGCCGTTTCTTCTCATTTGCTATATTTCATAATCGAAATAGGCTGCAACGGCAAGCAATGTGCGGATGAATTGTAGGATAGCACTTAGGGAAGTGGTATCCTGATAGTCATGCCTTCGATTGGACTATAACCTTTTGCCACTAGTCTAGCTTGAATGTCTCCATCATTTCCATCTGCACCAATCTTTCTCTTGAAGTCATTACACCTAATAGGTACTGTAACTTCTAGTGGATTCTACAGGGTCCAGACTTAGTTTGAGTGCATCGAGTCAATTTTTGACTGCATTGCCTCTACCAGTTTCTTGGTCGATATATCTGATATCACTCGTTTAGTTTTGGGTCATCACCATGAGCACATTACCTACGAGGAACATTTTCTCTACTTCTCTAAATATAATCTAATTTTCAAGGGGATGGAAAACTTTTCTGATCTTAGAGGTGGAGGAGATAGTGTTTTATTGGCTCAACCTGATTTGGTTCAATTGATCCTTAGCTCGTTGCACTTGTGAGACTTTCTCATCAGCTTTAATCTAGCTTTTCAATGCGCTATCTTTGATAAACTATTTTCTAAGAAGATGGCATGTGACTCACAATCACATTGTGGTCTTCTGGAATGTAGAAATAGATATCTAATGACTCTTTAGGATATCCTATAATCGAGCTCTAAAGGACCTAAACTCTAACCTTGTCCCTTGTGTCTTTTGACATGAGCCGAAACACCCAAATTTTGATATGACTCAGACTTTGTTTCTTTACCATGCATATCTCATATGGTGTGGTAGGAATGGTTTTAGAGAAACCTATTCAGGATAGAATTGTAAGTCAACAAGAGTGTCTAAAGAAAATCAGAAGGTCTATGAAGCTCATCATGGATCGAACCATATCCAATAGGGTTCGATTTCTCCATTCTGAATCTTCGTTGAGTTGAGGTGTCCTGGTGGAGTATTGAGAGACTATGCTTATTTTCCTTAGATAGTCAGGAATTCCTGGCTAAGATATTCACCTCCTCGATCTGATCGAAGAACTTAATGGTTTTCCAGTTTGTTTTTCTACTTCATGTCTGAATTCTTTAAACTTTCAAAAGCTTCAGACTTGTGTCTCATAAGATACACATATCCATCTTAGTATGATCATCGATAAAGGTAATGCTAGTAACAAATTACATCTCTAGCGGGACATCAATGGGCCGCACACATTAGTGTAACTAGGGAGAGGAGATCTGTGTGGCCCTCTCCCCATGTCCAACAAAAGAGAGTTTGGTCATTTGCCTAAAGGCAAGATTCACAAGTTGGATATGATTCGAAAGTCAATGGACTCAATAGCCATTTTTCTCTAATTTGTGTGATCCTACTTTCTGTATATGACCTAATCTCAGGTGCCATAGATATCTGTTGTTTGGACTATCCCATAGGTTGTTTGGCATTCACGTTTTGCTCGAGACATTAGAATAGGTACATCAATTATGTAGCTTATAAAGACCATTAATAGGAAGCCATTTGCAATTTTATTCTTTCATAAAGAATGTTACAATGGTCTAAAGAAGGTAATACCATAGCTTTTCGTGTGCTCGCATGGAAATGTGAATCAAATTACTGCTAGCGTAAGGTGCCATAATAACGTTTTAATAAGCTCTTAAACCATGAGATGGTTAAACGAAGATGTGAGAAGGTTCCCAGCGGACTACTGCAGCATACTGCACTTGCTCATTACCGATGCGTAGGATCATGTCTCCATCCTCAACGGCTCCTGCTACCTCGAAGACCGCTACATGGATAGTGATGAGCACTAGAACCAGAGTCAAGCACCCAACTGGATGCAGAAGAAACCGTAAGGTTAGACTCAATAACGAGCATACCTCCAGAAGGACCTTCCTTCTTGTTCTTCAGGGTGGCCAGGTAAGTAGGGCAGTTCCGCTTCCAATGGCCGTCGCTGTTGCAATGGAAACACTTTCCTTTGCCATCGGCCTTTTTCTTCGGCTCTGCCTTCTTCTTCTTTGATCCTTCCACCTTTTGCTTTTTCACAGACTTCTTTTCTTTTTCCATAAGACTTTCTTTTGGAAGAAGTCCGTCCGTTCCATAGCAAGAACTGAGCCTTTAGAACCTTTCATAGAAAGCTCAGCGGTAACCAGCATATTCATTAATTCGGCCAAGGAATTTTGAAGTTTATGCATGTGGTAATTCATGATGAATTGCCCATATGCATCAGTCAAGGATTGCAGAATAATATCGTTCTGCAGATCCAAGTCCTAACTTCACACCGAGCTTCTCAAGCTCTTCCATGTCCTTGATCATTGTCAGACAGTGATCTTGGACTGACTGCCCATCACGCATCTTAGCCTTAAAAAGTCATTTCGTGACTTGATATTTGGCTGCGCGACTCTGTTCACCAAACATCTCCTGCAGGTGAGCCAACATTTGGCGAGCAGTCCCGATATCTTCATGTTGGCGCTGGAGCTCATCAGACATCGAGCCCAACATGTAATATCTGGCCTTATTATCTTCGTCTATCCATTTTTCCAGAGACGCTCTCTGTTCAGTGGATGGACGGGCTGGTAAGGTGGGAGGGTCCTGGTCCAAAACATGGGTTAACTTCTCGAACCCAAAACAATTTTGTAGTTCCTGAGCCAATCTTTATAATTGGGTCCAGTCAGTCTATGTGTGTCCAGGATACGTGCCAATGGGTTGGACGCAGACATTTTCCTGTAGAGAGTCAAAGATTCTAGTTAGATACTGTAATTTTGACTTGACCAATTTATTTAGGGATTTTATTTTTAAACAAATTAGCTCCCACTATTTTCTCGGATCCCTACACTCCCTCTGTAGAGATGCGAAAATCTCCACGATTAATGATTTCTAGTGGGTGGTGCGGTCTCACCAACTGACTCATCACCTCACCTAACAGTTATTGGTGATGGGTTAGCCAATGAGTGAACAACTCTTGTTCAATGATTCTCTAATCATGGTGCACCCAAACTTGGTCTCTAATTCATGAATCTCACCGTATCCGAAATATTGATCCACTCCTTAGTTAAGTCAGACCCACCATTTGCATAGACTGGGTTCCTAATTGAGTCTCTCACCGTATCCAAGAATATTGAGCCCAACTCATCCTCCAGCCCATAGCATCCAATGCCTAATAGACATGGTTGCATCTTTTCCCGGTGCAACTGAGCCACTGTATCCAGCCGAGAACAATCAACCCCGGGAAAGGGCCCGCACATCTACAATGGTGGAAGACCTCAGACTTAATCTTTTCTTAGGGAGAATTGATTCAGGTCTCATTAAACTAGACTTGGTCATAGTCATAACAATTATGACTAACCTAGTGGCATGGGTTAGCTCGGATTATTGACCACCTCAGATCAGAACTGTGTCAACAGATATGGCCAGGTAAGTGAGACCGGTGGAAGGAATATGCCATTAACTCGTACAAGAATGCATTCAGGTCGAGTAGCTTCCAATTAAAAACCAGTCGGTCGTATGTGCCAAACTTACCTTAGACACCAAATTGTTGAGTCAGAACCAATTGGGTTAGCCTACAATCCAGACTCTAACCTCTGAGCCTAATTAGGTCTTGCTTGATCGTGACTCGATCTTGACCCAGACTTAATCCTATTAGGCTGGTCAATTTAAGCATTGTTGATCCCATCTAACCAACTCTTGATTCGGTTTGATCAACCGCTTAGACCTAATTGAGCTACCCAAGCCCGAACCCAGTATTATGAATATGTCTTAGATCTAAAATTCTCAATTTTAGACCTAATTAATATTCCATAAATCTTAATTTTTAATTAAGTAGGGTTCATAAACAAAATATGCACAATAAATCCTAGGGTTTCAGGATCTAGGGTTTTGCAGAAAGTAAGTTTTGGATTTCTGATTAAGGACGAACACGCAGCACCCCTACACATCATAAGAACACCCCATCGAATGGGAAGAGAGGGCCTTTAAACCCTTCTTCATTCTTATGACCGGACGGCCAAGAGGAACGCCTTAATCAGGAACATGCAATACTACAAAACAGTTTTAGATCTATATCATATATCTCATATACAAATTAGATCTAATCATGGCATATTTTGCATACATCTCATGTATCGAATCATGCATGTTTTCAGATCTAAATTATCTCATAATAATCTAAAAAATTAGATTTAAATTGATCTAATCAAAATAAATTCTAATCTAGACAATTATGTAGAACTATTCTACAACTAGTCTAGACATGCATCAATCATATCTCATATGATATTTAAAATTAAATAATTTTTATTTGCTATTTTTTAGATGTTATTATAACCATTATAATATCAAAAAATAGTAAATAAATAGATCTAAAATATGATTTAATCAGATTAAATCAAAAACATGCAAGACTATTCTATAGAACTATTCTATTTTAGAACTAGTCATGCATATTTTCTAATCTTAGATCCAAATCATTTAATTTTAATTTTTTCTGATTTCAGATCTGATCACATCTCATGTGACATCTGAAATCATTTATTTTTTAATTAAAATAAATTTAAAATCAGATCTAAATACTTTTAGAACCTTGGCTCTGATACCAGTTGAAGGGAAATCCTGATTTCCCGGACCAGGTTCGTTCAGATCTGATCAGATCAAGAGATATATTTCAAAAAATTTTTCTCTTTGATCCTAATCAGATCTTGAGATATTTTAGATCTGATTCTTATTATTTTAATAAATAAAATAAAATAAGATAAATTAAATCAAATTTAATTTACCTTGATTTGGGTAATCCTATTACCCGTTGATGATCCTGTTTGCAGCGGAAGGTTCTGGATCTAGCCACGCAAGCGCCTGGCCTCTACCGGTATCCACTTAGGCTGGATCTGGAGATCCTCTTCTTCTCTATCATGTCTCCAAAAATTCAGATCTGGATCTGATCTGGAGGATCTTCAAAACTCCTTTTGAAGATCAGCAGTCGTCCTTTGCAGCAGTGCAGCCTTCTTGCTTTTGAGCCTTCTAGCTTTCTTTCTTTCTTTGATCTGGATCGCACCAACCAAGTCCAAAACTCTTTTGGACGTGGAGAGGAGAGGGAGAAGGTGGGTTTGGCATGGAGGAAGGAGGGGAGAGGCAGCCTTGGGGCGTGGGGAATTCTGATTCAATCATTTCTTTGAGTTGGGCGCAGGGTCTTATTTATAGACTAAGCTGTGATCCAACTCCTCTTCTTCCCAACCAATCACAACCCTTTGTGAAATCAGATCTAAATCTGATTGGTGGGAATAGAGTCCCCTGGATTCCTCCTTAGAGGGCGCCTAAGACCAGTCAAAGTTGGTTCTTAGGAGAACTCTAATTGGAATCCAAAAAGGAGATGGAGTCCTTGTCCAACAAGGACTCCTAGGCGCCTCCAACTTGGGCACACGCCAAGGGTGGCGTGCGCCCTCTCTCCTTGCCAGGTTCTGGCAGGGGGACAGGCCCCCACCAGCTCTCCAATAGGTGTGCATGACATGTGGTCAAAAGTCAAAGTGTCAATGGTCAACGTTTGACCAGTCAAAGGTAGACTTTTGACCAAAGTCAAAGAACAAGAAATGGCAGGTGACCAAAAATGGCAGGTAATGTCTTACAAAATAAGACAACCTTTTCTGACTTGGACAACCTCCAGTCAGACCATATGAAGGCCTCTGATTGAGCACAAACTCCTTTGGCTCAGAGTCAGGACAACTTATTTATGATAGTAAAAGAAGAACGTTAGGTTCAATCGAGTGCTAGCACGATTTTCCTTGAACCTAATTGAATCTCATTCAGATCAATTGAACTAGATCAGTTCAATTGATGATCACCAGATTCAAACCCTTGTTTGTGTGACCCAGTTAGGTTCAGTTCTGTATGGTAATGGGATATGTCATGATCTCTATCATCGACATCATCGAAACTCCTTTCGATGGATCAGAACTCTTCTGATTCGAACAGCTAGAATGATCGATCATCTAAATCATTCTAATTGCTCCCAAAATCCACCAGTGACACCTAGCAGTATATGGTGGCAACCCATCAGAGCTGAATGCGAACCTCTTGGTGCAGCTACCTGTGTGATTAAGTTCTTCTATCTTGAGCCCCGATCAGATTAGGGTTAAGGTAAACTCGTCAAACCCTAGTCTCTGTCATATGATGTAATCATTCGATTCGAGTCCAATGTGAAAATCTAAATAGAAACTCTTTCTATTATTTCACTCTGCCATGGCCATGGACTTCTGGACTTGATTCTCATGATCATCATAGGGCTGCTCCTCTACCACCGAGGTAGA
The DNA here is from genome assembly GCA_006176705.1 of Cocos nucifera. Classification (NCBI taxonomy): domain Eukaryota; kingdom Viridiplantae; phylum Streptophyta; class Magnoliopsida; order Arecales; family Arecaceae; genus Cocos; species Cocos nucifera. The sequence goes on along the minus strand of QRFJ01000942.1, from coordinate 358,834 downwards.
TAGATTCCATCTTGATGCAATCCAGTTCCTACAATGAACATGCTATAGCCAACATACACCTCAGGGTTCCATATGGCTAGGAGACCGAGTAATGGTGTAGTCAAACTATAACACCCTCAAGGTGAACTGCCGATGCACCTCAGGTCAAAGAACCAGACACACTACTGCAGCATCGAGTCAGTCATTGACGAGAAGGTAGACTTCCCTAATGACTACTCGAGGTGGTCACGCTCAGTGCCCTCGTTCTCTAACGAGTACCTGTACTCTCGCTCCGGTGTCTCCACACCGTAGACTCAAGACTCATCTACTAAAGAGAAGCGATTGTACACCAACCTTCCGGATCAATCACCATCCTCGTGATGATCCTATGGTCGGGAGCATTTTATGAGTTAATAATGATTATTCATGTCTTAAATTTTCAACTCTTGAAAATATGAATTATCATTACCATTAACTCAAAGGATGTATCACAGACACTAAATACACATATGTGATAGAAAATAACCCATTTTATTGATTATAGTCAAAATTATAATTTTGCCCCTAGAAGTGTATTACAAGTGTCAGCCAATTCTGGCTTCTAGGGCACATATATCTAACAGATTCAGATCTCTGATTCTAATCCGCTTTGGCACCTTAACCAGAGTCCCATCTGTATGGGACTCCAGGTGCCTCTATCTATGGATGCATGCCTCCCTAGGCGTGCGCCCCTAGTCCACCTATTTTTTAGTAGGTTGACAGGTCCAACATAAATCTTCTATGGGTGCATGACATATGGGCAGATGTCTAAGTATCAAAGGTCAACGTTTGACCAAAGTCAAAAGACAAGAATTAGCAGGTGATGAAAAATGGTAGGTGTTGTCTCAAATTTATCTCATAAATTAAGACAATTCTTTTCTGACCTGGACAAGCTCTAGTCAGACCAAGTAAAGATACCTGAGTGAGCACAAACTCATTTGGCTCAGTCGAGACAAGTTTTAATGATTGTAGAAGGAGAACATTAGGCTCAATCGTGTGCTAGCACGATTTTATTGAACCTAATTGAATCTAATTCAAATCAATTGAACTGGATTAGTCTAATTGATGATATCTAGATCCAAACCATTATTTGTGTGACCCAGTTAGGTTCAATTCTGTATGGTAATGGGATATGTCATGATCTCCATCATCGACATCATCGAAACTCCTTTCGATGGATCAAAACTTTTCTGATTCAGACAACTTAGAATGATCGATCATCTAAATTATTCTAATTGCTCCCAAATCCACCAATGACACCTAGCAGTATATGGTGACAATCCATCAAAATTGAAAATGAACCTCTCAATGTAGGTACTTGTATGATTAAGTTCTTCTATCTTGAGATTCGATCAGATTAGGGTTAAGGTGAACTTGTCAAACCCTAATTTCTATCATATGATTTAATCATTCGATTCAAGTCCGATGTGAAAATGTTAATAGAAACTCTTTCTATTATTTCACTCTCTACCATGGCCATGGGCTTATGGACTTGATTCTCATGATCATCATAGGGCTGCTCCTCATCCATCGAGGTAGATAGATTCCATCTTGGTGCAATCCAATTCCTATAATGAACATGCTATAGCCAACATACACCTCAGGATTCCGAATGATTAGGAGATCGAGTTATGGTGTAGCCAAACTATAACACTCTTAAGGTGAACTGCTGATGCACCTCAGGTCAAAGAATCTGACACACCACTGCAGCTTCGAGCCAGTCATCGATGAGAAGGTAAACTTTCTTATGACTGCTCGAGGTGGTCACGCTCAGTGCCCTCATTCTCTAACGAGTACCTATACTCTCATTTTTGTATCTCTATACCATAGAGTCAAGACTCATCTACTATAAAGAACGATTATACACCAACCTTCTGGATCAATCACCATCCTCATGATGATCCTACGATCGAGAGCATTTTATGAGTTAATAACGAAAATTCATGTCTTAAATTTTCAACTCTTGAAAATATGAATTATCATTACCATTAACTCAAGGGATGTATCACAGACACTAAATACACATTTGTGATAGAAAAAAACTTATTTTATTATTTATAGTCAAAATTATAATTTTGCCCCTAGAAGTGTGTTATAAGTGTCAGCCAATTCTAACTTTTAGGGCACACATATCTAACAAACTTCCACTTGAGTAAAGCCAATTGGCTAGAAATCTAAGTCCCATCTTCTCAAGGTGGGCTTTGATCTTCTGCTGGCCCAATGACTTTGTGAGTGGGTCTACTGCATTATCTGCAGAGTCGACTCTCTGGACCTCGATGTAATCCTTCTCGAGATAATCGCGAATGAGGTGGTATTGCCTCTCGATGTGCTTGGATTTCTGATGAGATCTTAGCTCCTTAGCAAGGGCTATGGTTCCATTATTATCATAGTATAGAGGAATGGCATCTGATGGCATCACTCCGATCTCTGCGGCAAACTTCTTGTACTAGAATGCCTCATAGCTTCTGACGCAGCGATGTATTCTGCTTGCATGGTGGAATCTGCTATCACTGTCTATTTGGAACTCTTCCAACTACAGCTCCACCATTATACACAAATAGACTCCCAAATGTCGACTTTCGATCATCTACATCGGACATAAAATCCGAGTCTATATATCCCTAGACTTGGAGTTCTCCATTACCAAAAACCAACAACATATCCTTAGTTGTTCTCAAGTACTTAAGAATACATTTCATAGAAGTCCAGTATTCTTCATCTAAATTTGACTGATATCTACTCGTGACACTCATAGCATTGGCTATATCAGGTCGTATACATAATATGGCATACATGAGGCTCCCTATTGTTGAAGCATAAGGGATCTTGCTCATGTGTCCTATTTCCTCAGGTGTGCTATGGCACATCTTCTTAGAAAGATAAATGCCATGTCTGAAGGATACCAAACCCCTCTTAGAGTTTTCCATGCTAAACCTCTTTAGCACTTTTTCTATGTACATCTTTTGTGAAAGTCCTAGCATTCTATTCGGTCTATCTTTATAGATCTTAATTCCTAGAATAAAGGATGCTTCTCCTAGGTCTTTCATGGAGAATTTTTTGGATAACTATATTTTAACTATGGTCAACATGAGAATATCATTTTTAATAAGGAGGATATCATCCACGTACAATACGAGGAAGATAACAGCGCTTCCATTGATCTTTTTGAAAATACATGGTTTCTTGTCGATCTTGATGAAATCAAAAAATTCGATCACATCATTAAAACGAGTATTCCAGCTCTGAGATGCTTGCTTAAGTCCATATATGGACCTTTGTAGTTTGCATACCTTGTGATCAGTATCACTGGATGTGAAACCTAGCACTGTTCCATATAGATATCTTCCTCAAGATATCCATTTAAGAATGCCATTTTCACGTCCATTTGCCATATTTCATAATCAAAATAGGCTGCAATAGCAAGCAATGTATGAATGGATTTTAGCATAGCTACTGGCAAAAAGGTATCCTGATAGTCAATGCCTTCGCATTGACTATAACCTTTTGCCACTAATCTAGCTTTGAATGTCTCCACATTTTCATCTGCACCAATCTTTCTCTTGTAGATCCATTTACACCCAATAGGTACTATACCTTTTTGGTGGATCTACCAAGGTCCAGACTTGGTTTGAGTGCATCGAGTCAATTTCTGACTTCATTGCCTCTAACCATTTCTCGGAGTCGATATTCGATATCGCCTCGTTATAGGTTTTGGGATCATCACCATGAAATCCCATTACCTATGAGAAATATTTTCTCTATTTCCTCTGAAATAGTACCTAAGTACCTCTCCAGGGGATGGAAAACTCATTTTCGATCTACGAGGTGGAGGAGGTAGTGATTGTATTGGCTCAACCTGATTTGGTTCCATTTGGTCCTTAGCTCGTTGCTCTTGTGAGACTTTCTCATCGAGCTTGATCTGCTTTCCAATGCCGCTATCTTGAATAAACTATTTTTCAAGAAAGATGGCATGTCGACTCACAATCACATTATGATCTTCTGGAATGTAGAAATAATATCCTAATGACTCTTTAGGATATCCTATAAATCGAGCTCTAAAGGACCTAAAGTCTAACTTGTCCGCTTGTTGTCTTTTGACATGAGCCGGACAACCCCAAATTCTGAGATGACTCAGACTTGGTTTCTTACCATGCCATATCTCATACGGTGTGGTAGGAATGGTTTTAGAAGGAAACCCTATTCAGTAAGTATATTGCAGTTAACAAATAGTGTCCCCAAAGAAAATCAGGGAAGGTCTGTGAAGCTCATCATGGATCGGACCATATCTAATAGGGTCCGATTCCTCCATTCTGAAACTCCATTGAGTTGAGGTGTTCCTAGGTGGAGTCCATTGAGAGAGACTATGCCATTTTTTTTCTTGAGATAGTCTAGGAATTTCCTGACTAAGGTATTCACCTCCTCGATCTGATCGAAGAACCTTAATGAATTTTTCAGTTTGCTTTTCTACTTCATGTCTGAATTCTTTGAACTTTTCAAAAGCTTCAGACTTGTGTCTCATAAGATATACACATACCCATACCTAGATAAATCATCGGATAAAGGTTATGAAGTAGACAAAGTTGCCTCTAGCCGGCACATCAAATGGGCCGCACACATCAGTATGTACTAGGGCAAGAAGATCCATGGCCCTTTCCCCATGTCCTACAAAAGGGAGCTTAGTCATTTTGCCATGAAGACAAGATTCACAAATTGGATATGACTCGAAAGTCAATGGACTCAATAGCCCTATTTTCTCCAATTTGTTAATCCTATCTTCTGCTATATGACCTAGTCTTAGGTGCCATAGATACCTATCGTTTGGACTATCCCTAGGTCATTTCATGGCATTCACATTTTGCTCGATATTAAAAATAGATACATCAATATGTAACTGATAAAGACCGTTAATAAGGAAAACCACTTGCAATTTTATTTCTTTCATAAAGAATGTTACAATGGTCCTTAAGAAAACTAATTACATAGCCTTCTAGTGCTAAGGCATGAAATAGAAATCAAATTCCTGCTTGCTGCAGGCACATAATAACAGTCTTTTAATACTAAGTCTAAACCAGATGGTAGTCGAAGAGGATATGTTTCCATGGCTATGGTAGCAACTCTTGCTCCATTTTCGATGTGTAGGATCATCTCACCATCCCTCAGCCTCCTGCTATCCTCAAGACCCTGCATGGAAGTGCACAAATGAGCACTAGAACCAGAGTCAAGCACCCAACTGGATGCAGAAGAAACCATAAGGTTAGACTCAATAACGAGCATACCTCCAGAAGGACCTGCCTCCTTATTCTTTAGGGTGGCCAGGTAAGTAGGGCAGTTCCGCTTTCAGTGGCCATCATTGTTGCAATGGAAAATACTTTTCTTTGTCAGCGGCCTTCTTCTTCAGCTCTATCTTTTTCTTCTTTCCTCCTTCCACCTTCTGCTTTTTCACAGACTTCTTCTTCTTTCCAAAAGACTTTCTCTTGGAAGAAGTCCATTCCATAGCAAGCACTGAGCCTTTAGAATCTTTCATAGAAAGCTCAGCGGTAACCAGCATATTCATAAGTTCGGCCAAGGAATTTTGAAGTTTATGCATATGGTAGTTCATGATGAACTGCCCATATGCATCAGTCAAGGATTGCAGAATTATATCATTCTACAGATCCAAGTCCAACCTCACTCCGAGCTTCTCAAGCTCTTCCAAGTCCTTGATCATCATCAGACAATGATCTTGGACTGACTGCCCATCACATGCATCTTAGCCTTGAAAAAGTTATTTAGTGACTTGATACTTGGCTGCGTGACTCTGTTCACCAAACATCTCTCTTGTAGGTGAGCCAACATTTGGCGAGCAGTCCTTGATATCTTCATGTTGGCACTGAAGCTCATCAGACATCGAGCCCAACATGTAGTATCTGGCCTTATTATCTTCGTCCGTCCACTTTTCAAGAGATGCTCTCTATTCAGCAGATGGATGGAGCTGGTAAGGTGGGAGGATCCTGGATCCAATACATGAGTTAACTTCTTGAAATCCAAAATAATTTTGAAGTTTCGAGCCAATCCTTGTAATTGGATTCCGGTCAGTCTATGGGTGTCCAGGATTCGTGCTAGTGGGATTGGATGCAGACATTTTTCTATAGAGAGTCAAAGTTTCTAGTTAGATATTGTAATTAAGACTTGACCAATTTTATTTAGAATTTTATTTTTAAACAAATTAGCTTCCCACTATTTTTTTGGATCCCTACACTCCCTCTGTAGAGATGCGAAAATCTCCATGATTAATGATTTCTAGTGGATGGTGCGGTCCCACCAACTGACTCATCACCTCACCTAACAGTTATTGGTGATGGGTTAGCCAATGAGTGAACAACTCTTGTTCAATGATTCTCTAATCATGGTGCACCCAAACTTGGTCTCTAATTCATGAATCTCACCATGCCCAGAATATTGATCCACTCCTTAGTTAAGTCAGACCCACCATTTGCATAGATTGGATTTCTAATTGAGTCTCTTATCGTATCCAAAATATTGAGCCCAATCCATCCTCCAGCCCTGTAGCATCCAATGCCTAATAGACATGGTTGCATCTTTTCGGTGCAACTGAACCACTGTAACCAGTTGAGAACAATCAACCCTGGGAAGGGCCCGCACATCTACAATGGTGGAAGACCTTAGACTTAATCTTTTCTTAAAAAGATTTGATTTAGGTCTCATTAAACTAGACTTGACATAGTCATAACCATTATGACTAACCTAGTGGCATGGGTTAGCTCGGATTATTGACCACCTCAGATCAGAACTGAGCCAACAAATATGGCCAGGTAAGTGAGACCGGTGGAAGGGATATGCCATTAACTCGATAAGAATGCATTCGAGTCGAGTAGCTCCCAATTAAAAATCAGTCGATCGTATCTGCCAAACTTACCTTAGACACCAAATTGTTGAGCCAGAACCAATCGGGTTAGCCTACAATCCAGACTCTAACCACTGAGCCTAATTAGGTCTTAGCTTGATCGATCACTCACGTGACTCGATCTTGACCCAGACTTAATCCTATTAGGCTGGTCAATTTAAGCACTGTTGATCCCATCTAACCAACTCTTGATTCGGTTTGATCAACCGCTTAGACCTAATTGAGCTACCCAAGCCCGAACCCAATTTTATGAATATGTCTTAGATCTAAAATTCTTAATTTTAGTCCTAACATATTTCATAATCTTAATTCTTAATTAAGTTTAGGATTCACAAACAAAACATGTAAATAAAATCCTAGAATTTCAGGATATAGGATTTTGCAGAAAATAAGTTCTTGATTTTTGATTAAGGACGAACGTGCAGCAATCCTACACATCATAAGAACACCCCATCGAATGAGAAGAGAGGATATTTAAATCCTACTTTGTTCTTATGACCGGACGGCCAAGGGGAATGCCTTAATTAGAAATATAGGACTACAAAAAACTAGTTAGATCTACATCATATATCTCATATATAAAAATTGATCTAACTTTAAACATGTTTTGCATACATCTTATGCATTATATCATGCATATTTTTAGATCTGAATTATATCATAATTATCTAAAAAATTAAATTTAAATTGATCACATCAAAATAAATTCTATTCTAGATAATTATGTAGAACTATTCTACAACTAATCTAAACATGCATTCATTATATCTCATATGAACCAAAAATTAAATAATTTTATTTATTATTTTTTAGATCTTATTATAATATTTATAATATTAAAAAATAGTAAGTAAATTAATATAAAATTATAATTTAATCAAATTAAATTATGATCATGCAAGACTATGTATAGAATAATTCTATTTTATAACTAGTCATGCATCTTACTAAACTTAGATCTAAATTATTTAATTTTAATTTTTTTGATTTCAAACCTAATCACATCTCATGTGACATCTAAAATTATCTAATTATTAGATCAAAAATAAATTAAAATTAGTTCTAAATTATTTATAGGAACCTGGCTCTAATACCAGTTGGAGGAAAAATTTAGATTTTTTGGATCAGATTCGTTCAGATATGATTGGATCAAGAGAGATATTTTAAAAATTTATCTTTTGAATCTAAATTAGATCTGAGATATTTTAGATCTAATTTTATAGATCTAATAAAATAAAATAAAAGTAAATTAAACATGATTTAATTTTGTATCTTTTGTTGGGTAATCAGATTATCCTGTGATGATCCTGTTGATTGCCTGAGGTTCTGGATCTAGCCATGTAAGTGTCTGGCCTCTACCGATATCCACTCAGGCTAAATTTGGAGGTCTTCTTCTTCTTTATCACCTATCCAAATATCAGATTTAGATCTGATTTAGAGGATCTTCAAAACTCTTTTTGAAGATCTGGAATCATCTCTTGCAGCAGTGTTGCCTTCTTCCTTTCTCATCATCTTTCTCTTGCCTGGATCGCACCAAACTGGAGCCCAAATCCCCTTGGGCGTGGAGAGGAGAGAGGGTACCTAAAGATGGCATGGAGGAGGAAGAGGGGCAGCCTTATGGCATGGGCTATTGGAGATCTTTTTTAAAGCTTGGTGTAGACAGGGTTTTTATAAACCCTGCTGCGCCATGCAGTGCCACATCATCCCGGCCAATCACGTCGCTTCATGCAATTAGATCTAAACTGATTAGTGGGATGATATCACCTAATCCAATCAGATGAGAGCTCCTCTTAATCATCCTTAGATGGTGCCTAAGACTAGTCAAAGTCTATTCCTTGGCACCACCTAAGTAGATACCTCGAAGTAACTAGAGTCCCATCTGTATGAGACTCCAGGAACCTCTATCCATGGGTGCACGCCTCCCTAGGTGTGTGCCTCTGGTCCACCTATTTTTTAGTAGGTTGATAGGTCCAACATAAATCTCCTATGGGTGCATGACACATGGGTAGATGTCTATGTGTCAAAGATCAACATTTGACCAAAGTCAAAAGATAAGAATTAGCAGATGATGAAAAATGGCATGTGTTATCTCAAATTTATTTCATAAATTAAGACAATCCTTTTTTGACCTAGACAAGCTCCAGTCAGACCAAGTAAAGATACCTGAGTGAGCACAAACTCATTTGGCTCGTCGAGATAACTTTTAATGGTTATAGAAGGAGAACGTTAGGCTCAATCCTATGCTAGTACGATTTTCTTGAACTTAATTGAATCTAATTCAAATCAATTGAACTGAGTTAGTCTAATTGATGATATCTAGATCTAAACCTTTGTTTGTGTGATCCAGTTAGATTCAATTCTGTATGGTAATGGGATATATCAAGATCTCTATCATCGACATCATCGAAACACCTTTCGATGGATCAGAACTTTTCTAATTCAGACAACTAGAATGATCGATCATCCAAATTATTCTAATTGCTCCCAAAATCCACCAGTGACACCTAGCAGTATATCGTGGCAACCCATCAGAACTAAAAATGAATGTCTCGATGCAGTTACCTGTGTGATTAAGTTCTTCTATCTTGAGCCCTGATAAGATTAGAGTTAAGGTGAACTCGTCAAGCCCTAATTTCTATCATATGATTTAATCATTTGATTCAAGTCTGATGTGAAAATCTTAATAGACACTCTTTCTATTATTTCACTCTCTGCCATGGCCATGGGTTTATAGACTTGATTCTCATGATCATCATAGGGCTGTTCCTCATCTACCGAGGTAGATAGATTCTCTCTTGGTGCAATCTAATTCCTACAATGAACATGCTATAGCCCACATACACCTCAAGGTTTCAAATGGCTAGAAGACCGAGTCATGGTGTAGTCAAACTATAATACTTTTAAGATGAACTGTCGATGCACCTCAGGTCAAAGAACCTGACACACCACTGCAGCTTCGAGCCAGTCATCGATGAGAAGATAAACTTTCTTATTACTGCTTGAGGTGGTCACGCTCAGTGCCTTCATTCTCTAACGAATATCTGTATTCTCACTTTAGTATCTCTATACCGTAAAGTCAAGACTTATCTACTATAAAGAAGCGATTATACACCAACCTTTCGGATCAATCACTATCCTCATGATGATCCTACGGTCGAAAGCATTTTATAAGTTAATAACGAAAATTCATGTCTTAAATTTTCAACTCTTAAAAGTATGAATTATCATTATTATTAACTCAAGGGATGTATCACAGACACTAAATACACATTTATGATAGAAAAAACTCATTTTATTATTTATAGTCAAAATTATAATTTTATCCCTAGAAGTGTATTATAAGTGTCTGTCAATTCTGGCTTCTAGGGCACACATATCTAACACATAGATGCAAGCCAAGGTCTTCAATGGTGGAGGCGATCATCCCAAAGGCCTTAAAGAGAGCTTAGTAGTGGAAGAAAGATGGCCGTGGCAAAGTGTGCATAAGTAGCTATCAGGACCTGCATCGACAGCAAGATCGTGCAAGAAAACATTGCCAGGTGTGCCAAGGCTTGAACGTACAAAGGTGAAGATTGAAGGATTTGGTGTGGTGCTCCCAAACCTTGAGAGACCATGAGAGGAGCTAGGGTATTGGCTCTAAGAGTCTAGGATGGGTGTGAGTCCTAGGGCTAGGATAGGAGTTGTCCTAAGGTGAAGAAGGCGTGTAACCCTGCATGGACTGGAGGTTCAGGTGTGAGAACTTTGAGGGGTTTAGTAGGTGCTTCGGAGACCTGGGACATAAGATGGAGCAAAGGACTAAAGCTTGGAAAAGAATCAGCCAAGATAAGGGGCTGATATACAGGCGGACTAGCTCAGATACACAGTCAAGCCGACTCGGGCTGAGATCGAGCCGGCTCGACGGTGGCAAGCAGAACTGGACAAGATTTTTTGTTTGAGTCTTAAGGCCTGGTCCAATAAGGTCTTAAGATAGCTAACACATGTATGGGTCAGATTTAGATCCAAGAGATGAGAGCATTGGAGACATGGGTGTACATGGGCTTAATGAGTGCTTTCATGTATTGGGTTAGCCTAGGAGAGTTTTTCAACTGAAGCTTGGATTTATTAGGATTCATATGGTATAGCAAAAATCCTAGAGTATATAAACCTAGATATTATAATCTTTATAAGAGAGAGAAATCAATACAGAGCTTTTCTCTCTAACTCTCTTCTCTCTTTTCTCTCTGGTTCCAATGCCAAGCCCTATGTGCCATCATCAGCTTTTGCTCTTCTTCATATTTTTGAATTAACATTCAGCTTCATGCAAGAGATCGGATCTATGACTATGGTTCCGAGCAGCCATAGGCATAATAATGGTATCAAAGAAGTACCGATTGTTCCAACACTTAGTATCAGAGTAGTATTGATTATTCCAATGGATCATTTTTTTGGAGGCCATCCTTTAGTGCAGACATAGCAATAGATTGGTTCAAGTTTTGGATCTCCAAGACAGCTACATTAAAGTGACTGACATAAGCTTGGATGGACTCCTCTTTCTTCTACTTGATATTGACAAGAGAGTACGAACCTCATCTCTAATATCGACTGTTGATAAAATGAGCCATAAACTAGTGGCTCAGCTGATCAAAAAAAAAATGGTACCTAGTTTGAGGTTCGAGTACTAGTTTCTCGCTTCTCCTTTCAAGGTGGAGGGGAAGGCTCTGCATAAGATGGTGTCAGGTGTGCCATAAAGTAGCATTATAGTCCTGAAGGCTTCGAGGTGGTCAACTAGATCGGTGGTCCCATCATAATTTTTAAACTGGGGGAGTTTGAAGTTTGGCAAGATGGGCTCCTACATGATGCAAGTAGAGAAATGGGGGTCAGTGCATATGTCATCATGGCGAACGGAGGCAACATGGTAGAGTTCATTGATTCACCGATTCATTTCTTGAAGTTTGAGATCGAAAATATCATCTTGATCTTGGATCTTAAAGCACGACTGGCTGGAGGGTGGTAGTGATTCCCTAGGGATGGAATTATGATCAAAATAAGGGCTCTCCGCTCTCTGCTTCCCCTTTCCTGGAGTCACCAGTCGGCTTGCTTAGGTGGGCCTTCCCTGCACCAGATCTCGACATTTCGATGAGGATCTTTCTAGCTAAACTAGTGCTAGGGGCTGCTGCATGAAATACACTACTTTAGTGAGGCCCTTAACCAACTGCATTAGCAGGTTAAATTGCTCAAAATCCATCATAGCTGCTGATGGTGGTTGAGGTGCCGGTGATGAGGTCGGAATAGGTTGATCTAGAAGAGATCTAGCAGTAGAGGTGGTAGATCACCAGGTTGAAGCTCTCTTGGGTGGCATCTTATCAGAACATAAGAAAGATCAGAGAGAAAAGAACTTTAGAATTAGAAAAGAGAGGAAGAAGATAAACTCAACTGGATATTCCTTTAAGAACAAGGGCTCAGAGGAAGAAGATAAACTCAACTGGTGTAGAAAATGGTGCTAATGTTGAAGTTCGCTGGAGCTGGAGAAGATAGATCGATGATGAGACCTGCAAGGTAAAGTCTAAACCAGAGGAGGGGTACTCTAGCAGGACTCTCTGATGTTCAAGTTAGCTTTCTGACCCATAAAAATGAAGTACTCAGGAGAAAGTAAGCAAAGATGAGAACTTAGAGAGAAAAACGTATCTGGAGGATCCCTTATAAAGGTGGAGCCTGTAACAACATGAAAGTGACAGTCATAATAGAATATTAGTAAGCCATTTGGGTCACATGGAGTTTGTTACAGAGAGTGAATTATTGTTTGTTGTGACTTGTAGGCGGTTGAGTTCTATTTGTTGCAGTTCGGACGCAGCTTCTGCACCTATTAGCAAGCCATGCATGTTGGGATGAAGAACTTGGAGATCGGCTTATGAACGGCAGGTGACGAATCTATAGTTGGTTAAAATCTATTGGTGCTACCTTTGATAGCTTTAAGAAATTTGGCCATCTTCGAGGTCGGTGAAGAATTGATAGAAGCATTCAAGCTAGAGGCCAGAGAGGGAATCATCAAACTTTCCAAACCATTACCAAACCTTCTGAAGGAGTTCAACTATCTTCAAGATCGACTAAAAGTTGAAATGGGTAAATTCTTATTGGTGCCATTCGATTTGCTTTTAGAATCTCTGCCACCTTCAAGACCAGCCTGAAGTTTGGATCGAAGGAATGCTGTAATTCATTCTCTATGAAGTGATTGCTATGCTGGATTGAAAATCAGATTTGTGCTGATGATGAAGTCCTTTCACTATTCAAACTCATCTGGTCAATATGCATAGTATAGGCTGGCTAGATCTGCAATTGTCAGAAAGGGATAAATGAATTTGGCCACACTCGAGTTCTGCTGCTATTCGTAAAGTAGAGCAAAGGTATTCAACCAAGATAGAATCTGACTAGGGAGGAATTCGACTGGACGAGATCCTTGTCATAAGGTTAATAAGATATGTTATCTGCTACTAAGGAATTCGGCTGCACTCGAGGTCTGCCATAGATGAAATCAGGATGTGCTAGGGTTCAGTATCTAATGGGGCTTTATTAACACCAGGACCAGAGTCAGTTATCACGCCCTTCACTATTCAAGTTTGGCCAGACGAAGTTCATCATATCTTTCATGAATTCTACAGTCATTGAAGGGAAAGAGTAGATAGTTACAACTGAGAAGATCATCCAGCATACATGATTTGAAGGTCGACTCTCTTGAATCAAATTGGAGTAGGAGACTAGTTTAGTTGAAGTTCGGCCGCGGCTGTTGTAACTCCAGATGAAACATATCAAGGTCAAACTTCTTATTGGATTTTGGTGGGGGTTATTTTATCCCTAACAGTTCTCTTTAAATATTTGGCTTTAAAAGCAAATGATAGCTTTTTTAAAATATTTTGCATGATATCACTTCAAAAAATTCAAGAGGAGCATTTTTCATATTTAATTTTCAAAAAAATTAGATCAATAGTTCAAGAAGTTTTAATTCAAGAAAATTTGATCAATTTAGATAGAAATTGATATGCAAACAAGTTAAAAATTAAAGATAATATTAAATCAAATTTTAGAGTAAAAATTTGTTCAATTGGAGTAAGATAAACAAGAGTATCAAGAGGGACAAATCTAGATGTAGTCTCTATATTTTTTTGTTTCAACTAGAAAAGTTTTGAATTCTTAAGATAAAACTAATATGCAATGCAACATCAAGCACTTGAGTTTTATAAATAGATATTTTATCTTCAAGTATTTAAATCATGCAAAGTTTTGAAAAATTTTAATATTTAGGTATTTTATTTGAGAATGCCAAAAATCAGTTTTACTTTAATGTTTTGTAATCAAATGGATTTGTAGATAATTAAACTTCTTTTAATTTAACTTTCTCAGTAGCAAAATTGATATGGAGAAGCTTAAATATTATGCTAAATTTTAAAATAGTTTCATTTTATTTATAACATGATATATAAAGGAGAGAATATTGACCTTTAAAAATTAAAGCATTCAAATTATAGTATACATCAAAATTAATCAATCATACTAATAAATGAGAATATTGAAAAGTATCTCAAGCAAGGATATAAAACCATATTGATAAATCTTAGAAATAATAAAATTAATTAAAATAACTTTGACAAACATTGATGGTATGATTTAGAGAAAAGTTTAGATTTACCAACATTATCATCCATCCATTTTCATTTTTAAGGCATCCAACTGAATTTTTTTTTTCTCTTTTATTTCTTTAGATCTTTGGTGTACCTACAAAATTATTTGCTAACTTTTGGTACCCAAGTCATCTTAGGTCCATGGAGGTTAAAGCTCATGATTCTTTTTGGAATTCAAATTTATTTAATAAATATTTGGCCATTTCTTTTAATAGCACATTTGAAAATTTTATGACCAACTTTATTATATTTAAAATACTTGATTGAGGGATTTTTAAATGAAGCTTTTTTGGACATATTTTTGATAAGTTTTTGCCTTGTTAATGAATTATAGCCAATTTTATCTTTATCAAAAATAGCCCTTTGATTGTTTAATATAGCTTGAAGCTTTTGAGATCCAATTATAAACTTTTCAATCATGACTTCAAGCTTTCAATCACTTTCTTTAGTTTGATATTTTCTTCCAAAAGAGATTTTTTAAATTTACTCTTTTCTTCAGCAGAAAATCTTAGTTTATTAAGTTCTTCTACCAACTTAAGATTTTCTTCAATCATAGATTTTTTAGATTTTAAAAGAATTTTTTTTTCTTTAATCAAGAATTTTTTAGATTTTATAAGATTCTCTTTTTCTTCGATTAAGATTTTCTTTTCTTTCAAAAGTTGATCTTTTTTAATCAAAATTTTATTTTTATCTTCAGCCAAAAAGTTTTTTTATTTCAAGAAATCTTCTTTTTCAATTAATATCCTATTATTTTCTTCAATTAAAAGTATATTTGACTTTTTGAGCTCTTTATTCTTTAGCCTTATCTTTTTATATTCATCGATTAAATTGTTAAAGGCTTCATATAATTTATCAAATATAAAGTGGAAAGAATTTTTGAGATTTACCTCATTTTTATTAGCCATAAGGCAAAGATTGGCGATACCTTCTTTCTCTTTCTCATTTTTCTCTTCTTTGCTTTACTCCTCTTTAATCAATGCTTTTTTTTTCCTTTTGTTTCTTCTTTTTCTTCTTCTTTTCATTCTCATGCACTATGAGGCATGAGTTGGGGTGAGCTTTCTTTTACTCTTGAGAGCTTGATGTTTTTTTTTATTTACTTCCTCAAAAGTAATTTTTAATTTCTTCCATATTTGATTTATTGAAATACATGAAAAAATTTTATTAAAAATATTTATATCTAATGAATAATAAAGTAAATTCATTGCTTTAGCATTTATTTGAATCATTTTTTTATCATGAATTGATGCATTGGATATGTATAGGCCATTGATTATAATTTTTCATAAATTATAGTAATGTGCTTGAATGAAGATTTTTATCTTAGCTATTCAATAAGTATAATTTGAGCCATCAAACAATGAGGGTCTATCTATAGAATGTCCATCATTAAAAAAAAAAATTATTTTGGATTGCTAAGATCTTTAGCTCTTGACAGTTAGGTCAACAATTAATAATAGAGTACTTACTTTGATACTACTTGTTGCCTAGAGGTAGCAACCTAAGAGGGAAGGATGAATTAGATTCTTTTAAAATCCTAACCAAGTTAAAACTCTAAGTCAAATATGTGCTTCTAATTAAAACAACTTGAGTCTTTATGGTGAATATACAAAGTGTAGCAGCGAAATTAAAAGCAATGAGATAAAGTAAATAAAAAAGTAAGAAAAGCAAAACCACCATGCAAACACACAAGATTTATAGTGATTCAGAGTAACCTGCTCTCATGTCCACTCTCCAAGCTATCCTCTTCAGAATTTATTATAATTTCTAGATTATAGTGCATTTATTTTGACTCATGATCATAAATAAATTCAGTTGATTTTGCTAGGCTCACCAACCATAACTCTATACCGATAGTTTTTTTGGGTTCACTATCAATCCAGTTGATTTTAAATAAGAAGCACCGACCATAACTTTTACACCATTCAATTATCGGCTTAAACTAGCCTACACCCTAAGTTTTTTTTTCCAAAGAAACTTGTAAAGAAAAATAAAATACAAGGTATAACAATTTAAGCATAAAATAAAAAAAAGAGAACTCCTTTTGAAGCTTGAAGAAGTGGCTGAATATGTGCTCTTTTGAAGCTTCACTTCTCTTCAAATGATGCTGAGAGGTTACTTAAGATGTTGTGAAAGATAATTCTTGAATGTTCTCTGAAATTAAATCTTGGTTCCTCTCTTCTTTTTTTTTGATGTACAATGAAAAACTCTTAAATCCAAAATAATTTTATTTTAAAAACCCTTAATCTTACTTTCTAAATATTTCTCTAGTCTTTTATATTCTTGGTGATAGATTGAGGATCAGTTCTAGCTACTGAAAGCTTTGAACTAGCTGTTAGAGTGAAAAAATGGCCATTTGAAAAGCTATAGAAAACTAGCCATTATGCCTATCCCGACATTGGGGTCGGTATCTTTTTTATAAAAGTCAACACTTTTTGATCGAGGGTCGACACCTTATGCTTAAGTGTCAGTACTTAGACTGTACTAAAAAATTCAGCTTTTGTTTTCTATTTTTATGCAATAAAGGTCGACCCATGGGTTGATCTTTTCATCAGGAGTCGACCCATGGGTCAATCTTTTTGTGAGGCCATACAAAAACAACCTGCCAAAGCATACCAATGAGCTGGAGTCGACTCCTCTCATCCTAAGGTCGACTCCTTTCATCCTGAAACTTGAAATTTTTCATCTTTAACCCTGTTTCAATGAAGGGATCAACTTCTTTTGCTTTGAGGTCGACTTCACTAAGTCTGTGATTTAAAACTTCTTCTTTAAATTCCTTGACTTAGTGAAACTTGAGGAGATCTTTTCAATGGATTCTTTCTTCAATTTTAACATCTAAAAAAATCTACATACATTCTTGAAATACATGATTAGTATCATTTATACTAAATATTTTGGAATCATCAAATCAATCAATGGATCAACAATCTCCTTCTTTTTGATGATGATAAAACTTTGAGTATATGCACAAAAATAAAATTAATGTATTTCAACTAACTGGCTAGTATAAAATATGAAGAAAGAATGCCATGAAAGCTCCAAATAATATTTTACATAATTCATATACTCATATCAAAATAATATTTCAATTCATATCAATGAGTATTAGGGTTCCAAGCATAAAATTCATTGAGTTTCTTAAGTATTAATTCTTTAAGTATATACTCAATATATCTCTCCCCCATTTTGACAACATCAAAAAGCTCATAAAAAGGATCAAAAATTATCATCAAAACCAACATAATATAAGAATTATATCAATTTAGAGATGTATCGATTTAAAAAAAAAATTAAGTCAAATGAATGATTTCTCTTTGAAAACATATTTTTGATTTAAAATATATTTAAAATACTTAATTCACTTTTAAAAATTAACTTGAATTCAAATATCAAAGGCTCTCTTCCTTTTTGAATGAATATGACCTTTTTAATTAGATTTTTAAATATGCACTTTTAAGTTTTAAAAGGAATAGAGCTTTTCAAAAGATTTAACTATAAAATCAAGCATAATATGCACTATAATATTTAATCTTTTTTTTTCTTAAGAAATTTTATTCAATTAAGTTTGAAAAAAATATGTATCAGAAATGTATCGAGCAAAGTAAAATAAACAATATCAAAGCAAAGGATAGTCACATTTTTAAATAATTACTTTGAGTAAAAATTGCTTCAATATAAATAATTCATAAGGATTTTGCAATGTACATCAAAAGTTTAGTTTTAAATTTAAATTTTTAAATAAATTTTTAAATTTAGTTTAGAAATTTATTTTTTGGAGTAAGAATATATTTTTAATTTAATAACTTTAATAAATTATCAAGAGTAATCATGTAAATTAAAATATGAAACCAACATAATAATGATACCACTTTAAGTAATTTTTATACGACATGACCACTCCTGATTAATTATTGAATAATAATTAATTTCTTAAAAACTATTTTAAATCAATAGTATTTTAAATCAAGTAAATCAAATTGAATAAATACATAAAAGCATAAATTAACAATACTATAAGGCATTTGATTGAAAATTTAAAATCAATATAATAAAGCTCAAAATAAGATAATTGATTGAGAATTTTAAATCAAAAGTTCATTAATATTTTCAATCAAATCAAATTAAAAAATATCTCTCCCACTATTTTTTATATTAATAGCTAGATTAATTTACTTTTTGACTTTCTTCCTATCTTTATTTTAAAATAAGTATATTTTAAATTTAGATTATCAAATTAAAATATATATATTCATTCTTAAGCATTATCTCCTCCTTTTCTATTTTAAAGTTTGCATGCTTAAACTTAATAATTTTTGTTACTTCCTTTTTTCTTCCAAGTTAAGCATCTTTAATTTGATACCATATTAAATTTTAATTAATACTAATTTAGTAATTAATTCATCTTGAATAAATTCTTTTCTTTATGTCAAGGTATTTTCAATCAAGTAACTTTTTAAAAGTAAAAATTTTACTTTCTCTCCCTATCTTTTAAATTGAGCATATTTAATATGAACTTAACTGATGTCAAATTTAAAAATTTAGATTATTTAACTTTTAAATTTAGATTTTTAAACTCAAATAAATTTTCAATTAAAAGATTATATCTTCTCTAAGGTTTTCTCTCCATTTTATAAAAAATACAATATGGGTTTTACTTTTAAATTTAGATTAATAGTTCTTTCTTTTCTCAAAAATATAAATGCATACATGCTTCTCAATTTTAATCAAAAGAACTCCGAGCTTCAAAAATTTTGAATAATATAGTTTGAAATGCTTCTCTCCTTTTAATATTAAATTAGATCATTCAAAAATATATCATGAGAATTTATCTCAAATAATATAATAGTAAGAATATAACCATAAAAATTTAAATTTGAGATTTTTTTTATCAAAAGATAATGCAATAGAATTCAAGGCAAAAATAGGCTATTTGATACAAATTATAATACCAATTGTGATAAGATTTTGAAAAACTGTTGGTTTGTATCATTTGAAAGAAGTTTTTGTTTGTTTCTTTGAACTTTACAAATTTGAGATATATAGATCCTTTTAAAATTAAAAATTTAGATATATCATTCAAAGCAAATCATAAAGAGATATGTTTAATTTTTCAAAAAATATTTCTTTTTTTTCTTAAAAAATATTACACAATGAGTTCAGAAAAGGTATCAAATATTTTTAATTTATCTCAAATAATATCTTATTAAAATTATGGCTGTGCAAACTTAGATTTGAGACAAACACATTTTTCTTTTTTTGCTAAAATGTAAGGTATTAGAGTGCAAGGCAATTATGTGCTGTTGATAGTAATTATAAAAATTTTGATACCAAGAGTTTTGAAGTTCAAACCAAATAATAATTACCTTGATATTAATTAAACTAAAATTTAGATCAAATAATATTTTTTTTTGAAATTTAAAATCATTAAAAGGTTAGAGAAGATTAACTTTCAAATTTATCTATTGAAAGTAAGTTCTACTTGATATTGATTTTGCAAATCAAAATCAATTTTGATATTCTATTTGATACAATTATAAAAATAATTCTTTCTATATTAATTTTAGATATCAATTATTTAAAAATCAAACTAAATAATTTATTTGAAAGTTTTCATGATATCAAAAGAATTGAAATTTGGACCAATTAATATTTTTTTTAAGATTGATGTTACTTAAAGATCAACAAAAAATTAATTTAGAAATTCAATTTGATACTAGATATTTTGA
Organism: Cocos nucifera; assembly: GCA_006176705.1. NCBI lineage: Eukaryota > Viridiplantae > Streptophyta > Magnoliopsida > Arecales > Arecaceae > Cocos > Cocos nucifera. The sequence continues at coordinate 338,537 of QRFJ01000942.1, read as the reverse complement.
AATAGCAACTTTTCAAAAAAAAATTAATACCAATTATTTTAGTTTTGAAGTGATAATATACTACATTAATTTAAATCAAATAATTTTAAAAATTTAAAATGATAAATTAATTTGAATTGATGCCAGTAAATCATTCAAGTCAAATTATGAACAAATTTTCTATTATTCTTTGAAAGGTCATTTCATCCTTTTTTTTTTGAAATACCAAATAGTTAAGTTTAGAAAAGGTATGAACTTCTTAGATTTATCTCAAATAATATAACATCAAGAATTTAGATTGATGATAAAAATATTTTTTTATTTTTATCAAAAGATAAATCAATAAAATATAAGATAAATTATAAGCTATCTGATACCAATTGAATAAAACTACATTAATTTAAATCAAATAATTTTAAAAATTTAAAATAATAAATTAATTTGAATTGATGTCAGTAAATCATTCAAGTCAAATTATGAACAAATTTTCTATTATTCTTTGAAAGGTCATTTCATCCTTTTTTTTTTTGAAATACCAAATAGTTAAGTTTAGAAAAGGTATGAACTTCTTAGATTTATCTCAAATAATATAACATCAAGAATTTAGATTGATGATAAAAATATTTTTTTATTTTTATCAAAAGATAAATCAATAAAATATAAGATAAATTATAAGCTATCTGATACTAATTGAATAAAATTAAAGTTTTCTTTAAATATTTGGCTTTAAAAGCAAATGATAGCTTTCCTAAAATATTTTGCATGATATCACTTCAAAAGATTCAAGAGGAGCATTTTTCTTATTTAATTTTCAAAAGAGATTAGATCAATAGTTCAAGGAGTTTTAATTCAAGAAAATTTGATCAATTTAGATAAAAATTGATATGCAAACAAGTTGGGAATCAAAAATAATATTCAAATCAAATTTTAGAATAAAAATTTGGTCAATTTGAGTAAGATAAACAAGAGTATCAAGAGAAAAAAATCTAGATATAGGCTCTTTATTTTTTTGGTTCAACTAGAAAAGTTTTGAATTCTTAAGATAAAACTAAGATGCAATGTAACATCAAGCACTTGAGTTTTGTGAATAGATGTCTTATGTTTAAGTACTTAGATTATGCAAAGTTTTGAAAATTTTTAATATTTAAGCATTTTATGGGGGAATGCCAAAAATTAGTTTCACTTTAATGTTTTGCAATCAAATGGATTTATAGATGATTAAATTTTTTTTAATTTAAGTTTTTCAATAGCAAAATTGATATGGGGAAGGTTAAATATTATGCTAAATTTCAAAATATTTTATTTTATATAAAGGAGGTAATATTGACCTTTAAAAATTAAAATATTTAAACTATAGTATACATCAAAATTAATCAATCATTCCAATAGATGAGAATATTGAAAAGTATCTCAAGCAAGGATATAAAGGCATATTGATAGAACTTAGAAATAATAAAATAAATTAAAATAACTTTGACAAACATTGATGGTATAATGTAGAGAAAAGTTTAGATTTTACCAACATCATCAGCATCCATTTTAATTTTCAAGTTATCCAACCCCAAAAAAAACATTCTCTCTTTTAGTTCTTTGGATCCTTGGTGTACCTGCAAAATCATTTACTAACTATTGGTATCCAGGTCATCTTGGATCCATGGAGGTTAGAGCTCATGGTTCCTTTTAGAACCCAAATTTGTTTAATAGATATTTGGCTATTTCTTTTAATGTCATATTTAAAAATTTTATGGCCAACTTTGTTATATTTAGAAAAACTTAATTGAAGGATTTTCAAATGAAGCTTTTGTGGACATATTTTTAATAAATTTTTATTTTTTTAATGAATTATAGCCAATTTCATCCTTATCAAAAATAACCCTTTGATTGTTTAATATAGCTTGAAGCTTTTAAGATCTAATTGTAAGCTTTTCAATCATAAACTTCAAGCTTTCAATTTTTTTCTTTAGTTTGACATTTTCTTCTGAAAGAGATTTTTTAAATTTACTCTTTTTTTCAGCAGAAAATCTTAGTTTATTAAGTTCTTCTTTCAACTTAAGATTTTCTTCAATCATAGATTTTTTAGATTTTAAAAAAATTTTCTTTCCTTTAACCAAGAATTTTTTAGATTCTATGAGATTCTCTTTTTCTTCAGTTAAGATTTTCTTTTCTTTCAAAAGTTAATCTTTTTCGATCAAAATTTTACTCTTTTCTTCAGCCAAAAAGTTTTTTTGTTTCAAGAAATCTTCTTTTTCATTAAGATCCTATTCTTTTCTTTAATTAAATGTATATTTAACTTTTTGAGCTCTTTATTCTTTAGCCTTATCATTTTATATTCATCCATTAAATTATTAAAAGCTTCATATAATTCATCGAATGTAAAGTGAAAAGAATTTTTCAGATTTACCTCATTTTCATTAGCGATAAGGAAAAGATTGGCGATACCTTCTTTCTCTTTCTCATTTTTTTCTTTTCTTCTTTACTATTCCTTAATTAATGCTTTCTTTTTCTTTTGTTTCTTATTTTTCTTCTTCTTTTCATCCTCATGCACCATGAGGCATGAGTTGGGGTGAGCTTCTTTTTTTTCTTGAGAGCTTGATATTTTTCTTTGATTTGCTTCCTCAAAAATAGTTTCTAATTTTTTCATATTTGATTTGCTAAAATACATAAAAATTTTATTAAAAATATGTATATCTAATGAACAATAAAGTAAATTCATTACTTTAGTATTCATTTGGATCATTTTTTTATCATGAATCGATGCATTGGGTGCGTATACGCCATTGATTATAATTTTTCATAAATTATAGTCATGTGCTTGAATAAAAATTTTGTCTTAGCTTTTTAATAAGAATAATTTCAGCCATCAAATAATGGGGGTCTATCTATAGAATGTCCATCATTAAAAATAGATTTTATTTTGGATTGCTAAGATCTTTAGCTCTTGATAGTTAGATCAATAATTAATAATAGAGCACCTGCTCTGATACCACTTATTGCCTAAAGGTAGCAACCAAGGGGGGGGGGGGGTGAATTGAATTCTTTTAAAATCTTAGCCAAGTTAAAACTTTAAGTCAAATATGTGCTTCTAATTAAAACAACTTGAGTCTTTATGGTGAATATACAAAGTGTAGCAGTGGAATTAAAAGCAATGAAATAAAGTAAATATGTAAAGTAAATAAAGAAAGTAAGGAAAGAAAAACAACACACAAGGTTTATAGTAGTTCGAAGCATTGTGCTCCTACATCCACTTTTCAAGCAATCCCTTTGAAAATTTTACTATAATTTCTAGATTATAGTGCATTTATTGTGTTTCAAGATTATAAACAAATCTAGTTGGTTTTGCTGAGCTCTCTAGCCACAACCCTACATCAATAGTTTTTTTGAGTTCATTATCAATCCGATTGGTTTTAAACAAGGAGCACCAATAGCAACCTTTATGCCGTCTAGTTATTGGCTTGGACTAGCCTACACTCCAAATTTCTTTTTTCAAAAAAATTTGCAAAGAAAATAAAAATACAAGGTATAATAATTTAAGCACAAAACAAAAAGAAAAAAAACTTCTTTTGAAACTTGAAGAAGTGGTTGAATATGTGTTCTTTTGAAGCTTCACTTCTCTTTAAATGATGCTAAAAAATTGCTTGAGATGTTGTAGAAGATAACTCTTGAATATCCTCTAAAATTAAAGCTTGGTTCCTCTCTTTTTCTCTCTTTTTGATGTACAATAAAAAAATTTTAAATCCAAAATGATTTTACTTTAAAATTTTTTAATCTTACTTTCCAAATGTTTCTCTAGCTTTTTATATCCTTGGTGATGGCTGGAGGATTAGTTCTAGCTATTGGAAGTCTTGAACTTGCCATTGGAGTGGAGAAATGGCCGTTTGAAAAGCTACAGAAAGCTAGTCATTATGCCTATCTCGACGTTGGGGTCAACACCTTTTTTTCAAAGATCGATACTTTTTGATCTGGGATCGACATCTTGTGCTCAAGTGTCAGCACTTGGACTGCACTTAAAAATTCAGCATCTATTTTTTGTTTTTATGCAATAGAGGTCGATCCTTTCACCAGGGTTTGATTCATGGATCGATCCTTTTATGAGGCCATACAAAAACAACGTACCAAAGCATGCCAATGAGCTGGGGTCAACTCTTCTCATCTTGGGGTTGACTCTTTTCAGCCTGAAACTTGAAATTCTTCCCTGTTTCAGTGAAGGGATAGGCTCCTTTTGCTCTGAGGTTGACTTCACTAAGTCTGATACTTAAAAATCTTTTTTTAAATTCCTTGACTTAGTGAAACTTGAGAAGATCTTTTCAATGGATTCTTTTTTTAATTTTAATATCTAAAAAAATCTACATACATTCTTAAAATATATGATTAGTATCATTTATACAATATTTTAGAATCATCAAAATCATTCAGTGGTTAATAAAAAATAATCTATTCGAGAATTAGAGTAGTGTATCGAAAGATGCATGTTCGTATCGAAAGATGCACCTCCATATCGAAACTTACTAATATTATTTTATTTTTTATTATAGAATGTTGGGACATCCAGCTCTCATCCACCAACTATTAGAGAGGAATAGGAGGAGAAGGCAGGTGATGACAAGGATCAGACCTGATATTTTTTTGATGTATTATATTTTTTTAATATTTCTTGTAAAATAAAATTATATAATTTATATTTTTAATAATATATAATTAGTTTCTAATTTTTGATTGTCAAATTAGCATTGGATTTTAATTATAATAGGTATTATGAATCATAATTTATTATGATTAATTAAAATATATTTTAAAAAAAATATTATTATTAATTTTTTAAAAATATAAATTAATTATTAGCATCAATTTTAGTGACAATATGTGCTGTCGCTAATAACTATTAGCAATGGCTTTAGAGATGAAGTTTCCATTGCTAATAATTCTTAAAATAATTTTTTTAATTTTATTTAAAAATTATAAAAAATTAAAGATAATATTAGCGATGAAATTAGCCATGAAAATACTATTGCTAATATTTTTTAAAATATTTTATTGTATTTATTTTAAAAATTTAAAAGTATTAGAGACGACATTAACAATGGTAGTTTCTATCGCTATTAATTATTAGTGATGACATTAGCCATAACATTATCGTTGCTAATATTTTTTTAAGAAAATTTAATTTAAACATTAAAAAATTATTAAAGATGAATTTTTTTCATCTCAAAAGCCAAAGCTAATAGCATTATTAGCGATGACTAGTTTTTCTATTGCTAATAATGAGAATTAGTAATGAGAGTTTTTTAGCTTAAATTTTACGATGGTATTAGCGATGGCAGGATTGTTAGCGATGGCAGCTTGACTATTAGTGATGGTGTTTCACCATCCCTAATAGTCTGGATTCTTGTGGTGGATAAAGAAAAAATCAAAAGGAGGAAAAGACACCAACCTGCAACAACATAAATGATGGAGATGGATAGCCCACAGATGACCACCGATGACCAAAGGAGACTTGAAGAAAATTGGAAAGAAACTCAAGAAGAGAGATTAACCGGAGAAGAGCAGGGAACTGTGAGAAAGATCCCGATGATATGAGAAAGAATAGAATCCGAAAACAACCACTAGAGGCTAGAGAAATTAGAGAAATAATCAGAGAAGATCTTAAATGGAAGAATCGATCGAAGAAGAAAAGTAAAACTCTGGATAAAACCCTAGCAACATAAAAAAGAAGAAGAAGGGTAAAATCCCTTTGTATAAGTAGATGATTGGATAGCCCTGATAACACATCTCTTTTAACCATCCAAAGGCTGATACTTGTCAAGCCTTGATTAACTTACAGACAGTGTCAATCGACTCATTAATGATTGGCTCCAAAATCAGAATAAGTCATCTTTTTTCAAATTTCATTGATATTTTTGACTTCTGTGATCATGATTACCCATGATACTACTTTATCCTCCTCAAAAACTTTGATAGCCACTCTAGCTGCTGTAAAAAATGTCTTCGACCACTCAAAAACTTATGTACTCCCTTTGCTCGAACTGAACTCGGGAGTAGGGGGCATACGTTGGTGTGTTATTTTCCATTTAGACAGAAAACAAGTCTCATTAAGAAAATACTTGAAAAAGAACATTCAGATGTGACATCATTATAGCAATGTTGAAAGGTAATATCATCAATCCCATCGTCAGCATGGCTATAGCAGCAACTAAACATATTCCAGATCGATCGAACCTTATACATTGTTTGACCCTTCTAGCTCCAGCAGCAGTCCTTTGCTCTAATCCTCAATCCAATCATCGATAACTTTAAACTTTGATAGCTTTTATACCTCAAACAACCTAATCTTTGGATGTGTAATAGGTTCAACCATTTCAGCATATTTTTTAATCAACTGAAGCTTATCGATCCATCAACATTTTCAATTGAATCCAACCGATCTTACTTAAGCCTCAAGCTTGAACATGATATTATTTACAACACCCAATTTGGTGCTAAAATGAATAAGATGGGCTTAATCAGGTGATCTAGTAGATTTCAATTCAAAATACAAGCATGCCATGATCCATTTAGCAAACTTTCTTAATGACCTAAATTGTCTCCATCTATAAAAGGAGCCATAGGAGAACCTCCAAAGGTATGCCATTATCTTTTCTCCACTCCTCATCTGTTGCTTGAGACTAACTTGAGTATCAGAGGGTTCCTACTAGAGCTGCTTCTAGCTGGGATTTTCTTTTGTAGGTTATCTCTCTAGGAGTGACATGCCACTGCTCCAGCTACTCTGACCGACGGACGGATCTCAATGTCAACACAACCATTTCCTTGTTTTGATCTTTTTATGCTCTCAAGAGACGTGTTGGTTGTTGAGAAAAAAATCTTGAGGTTCGATCCATAATAAGCCCAGAACAAGCTCTAAGACAATGAACAAAATCCAACAAGCCCAAGAACAGCCCAAATAGTATCCAAATGGAGGAGATACATGTGAGGGAGTACGCTAGAGTAGATTGTATGGCCCACAAGCCAGTGCAGGTCGGTGGGCAGCTAGGGCCTAGCACACGATGTGGGCTGGCTGCAAGGGTGCAGCCCAACATGATGCACGAGGGTGTGACCCAGTGCCACAAGCAAGCCCACTCTCCACACGATCCACATGCATAGCATGGACCAGGGGGTGTTTCCCGCCCCATTTTGCATGGTCCAGTGGATTGATCGAGCATTTCCTACTTGTTTCTTATGGCTCATGAAATTTTTCATGGATTGGATGAATGATCCGATGGCCAAGAGGCTCCCAATTGTGATCGGACAGTCCAGAGAGTACTTGGACTTGATCTGAAGACTATTTTGATGATTGGACGGCTGTGGTTTGAGCCGATCATGATCGGACAGTCCAAAATGATTCTCAGGTTTGATTTAGATGGGGTTTCCTATTAAAATACTATTTTAGGTATTTTGGAGTCTATATATCTCTGATTGATGAGCCATTTATTGCATCAAATTATTAGTGACATCCTAAAGGTGTTGAGAGGCTTCTTGAGAGCTTTTAGAGAGCTTTTATAAGAATTTTGGATTTTCTTATTGAAAGACTCTTGTATAAGGGTTGAGTGGTAAGTTTCTCTTATATTTTTTAATTTTTGTTTCTCTTATAGTAAAGTTTGCATGCCCTGTAGAGGTAAACTTAAGGCAAATCCATTTATTTTTATTATGTTTGTTTGTTGGCCTTTCTTCTTCTTTCTCTCATATAGCATCAACATCCGCTTTCCATCGTCATTATGATCTTGGGTGGATGATCCGTATTTCGCAATTGAGGGATCTACCCCAACACTGCTGATTGGTGATATATTTTTTCACAAAGAGGACCCAAAGCTCTACTAAAAGAGGCTTCATCTTTGGTCCACAACTAGAAGGACTGATTCTTCTTCTTTTTTGGTCCTTTTGTTGATGAATTTAGATTTTCTTACTAGGTTTGCCCGAAGGACTCTTTCACACAGGTTCCAAAGCTTGAGGAAAAGGACCTTAAATGCTCCATAATCCTGGAGGAATAAGAAATTTCTTTGCTAAAGGAACTATTATCAATGCAGGCTCTCTTTAACATTGGCTTTAGCTTGGCCGCTTGACCGATCCCAAAGGTGATCTATTTGGTTTTTCTCTCTTTCTCTTTTTTTTTTAAATAAAAAAGTTAACTCTCCTTTTCTTCCCTTTTATGAATGCTAATTTTAATCTCCCCCCCCTTCTTTTTGCGGTTATGATGCTTGAAGAGCTAGCCAAATTGAGGAAGGGTGCGACAAAGAGAAAAGCACCATCTTCTTCAATTATTGAAGCTTCCAAGAAGTTAAAGATCCCGAATGAGACTCAAAAGAATTTACTAGCCTCTAGTCCTAGTCAACTAGGGATCATCCCGATTCCTCCATCCAATCCTCATCCTTAAAGCTCATTGCATCCCTAGTCTCGTAGATTGATTCCATCCCAGGGTATTTGGACTCTGCTCATGGATTTGAGGAGTGGAGGCAAGGTTTGATTCTACCATGTACAAAGAATTTTTTCAACAACTAGAAGATTGCTCATGGTGCTTTTAAAGGGATGCTTCTTGACTCTAGCCTGAAGAAGGTCGGCGGAGAAAGTTTTGCAAGGCAATAGAGGCGGTTAGTGACTTCCTTAACACAAGTAATCTTTTTCTTTCCTCATGGCCTTTCTTTCTTCTCCTCTTTTCTTTTTTTTTTTTAATTTATCTCCTTTTATATATAGACCGGTCACTATGCTGCTGCCATCATAAATCAAATAATAGGTATCGAGAGGGAGTTGATTGTAGTGCAGGATAAGTGCAAGAAGGTAGAAACTTTTGATGTTGAAGCAAAAGCTAAAGTTGCTGTAACCGAATCTAGGGTAGAAGCCACCAAGGCCGAAGTGGCTTGTCTAGAGAAGGCACTAAAGGAAGCTGAAGCTTCGAGGGCAAAGGTTTGGGCCTTAAAAAGAAATGGCAGAAAGCTCAATCCAAGGCTGCCAAGTTAGAAAAGAAGATGGAGAGCCAGGTTGCTGCGGCCAAGAGGGTAATGGAGGATCGGATTGCTGAAGCTAAGAGGGAGGTTGGAATAGCTTTCTAAACCTCCAAAGAATTTTCTCAAAAAAAAATCGATTTCAATCAAGAAGCCTTTATTGTTGGTCGAGACATCTGCCATCAAAGGCTAGTGGTGCACTTTTCGGAGTTGGACCTAAATTTTTGGATGAAGAGAATGAAGTAGAGGATGGAGGAGCCGAAGGTTGAGTTGAAAAAGAATTGCCTAGTGGTGAGGTCAAACAAGAAGTTCAAGCATTGCTGGTTGGAGAAATACCTGTTGAAGGACCTCTTGGGTCTATTCCTTCATTGGGAAAAATGATGGAAATTCCTCTAGTTGAGGCTACTTTGGTTCAATGACAAGAAAGTGTTTAAGTAGAGCAGTTAACTAACTATCTCAGGTCTTTCTCCCGATCCTCTTAATGAAGTCGGTGATGTCTAAACTTATATTTTCTTTTTTTTTTTTATTGTTTATGTAATGAAAACTTTTATTTTAATGAAAAGATATTTACCTCTATATCTTTTGGTTTGTGTTCTCATGTGCTTCAGTTGATTCGATGTGAATGTTGTGACCGTGAGTTTGTTATCATGGTAAGCATTTGCCTGAAGCTCCTCCTATGAAGGTTCGGCTTTTAAAGTTGAAGAAGATCAGCACCAAGCTGAATGGGACATTATTGAAGCACAAAAGAAGCTCTAGAAAATGGAGAAGAATCATGAAAAAGCTTCTTCTGAAATAAGAAGTTTGACTAAGCAGATTGATCATGTAAATAAAGAGTACACAAAAGAGAAGCTTAAATGGATTAAAGAACGCAAGAAGTGGGAAGAAGAAAGGAACAACCTTTTGAAATCTATTTCTGATAAAAGATGGAAAATGGCTATTGCATCAGCTATTGGCAACAAGAAATTCTGCGGAGCTTAAGAAGAAATAGCCAAGATAAGATATGCTTGGGAGAGTTCATTCGATCAAATCAACAAGCTTCAGCATGACCTCCATTTGGATGAAAGTAAAATCAAAGAGTTGATGTGGACTGCAGACAAATTGATTCTAGTTTGAAGCATGATCGCTCATCTTGCCAAAGTCAGGGATAAAAATAAATCTAAGATAACCAATCTTCATATTGTATTGGCAAAGAGTGCAGTGATTATGAAGGAAGTTGAAGATGTGTCTAGATTGTAGAAAGCAAAAGAAGAGATTAAATGATTAGAGAAACTACTTATTATAATTTGACATGCCACTAATCTTGAAGTGACTAACATATCGGCCATGGTGCTTGAAGTTGGATATGAAATGGGTGGATGTTTAGTCGGATGACTTTTCCCTGAGATCGGCTTATCTTTGCAGGCTATGATGGATATTGGTCATTCAGGGTCATCATCAGCCGAAGCTGCCAAGCATAGATCAAGCTAATCGTTATTCCTTTTTTATTACTTTTGTAATATCATCCACTATTGTAGTTGGGTTTTGCATCTTAGTTTATAAATAGAATGAATTTGAAATAGAAATTTCTTTCATATTTCCATAACTTGAGTTACCTTGACATAGGATGGACTTAGAGCACGAAGCCTTTTGAAATAATCAGTTGAAGTTACTGGGCTTGTTGCTTAGCTAGACAATGCAAGTTGGGGAGGTGAATTGGGTTTTAAAAATTTAAATAAGTATGTGCACAGATTTTCAAATCAATCATAGAGAAGCAATGAAGTGAGAGCTAAAAGTGAATGCAAATGATAAAAGACAAAGCATGCACAAAGACACAATAATTTTATATTGGTTCGGTGCACTCCAAACACCTACATCCACTTCCCAAATGACCTTCTTAAAAATTCTATTATAATCTACTCAAAATTGTAGTTGGATAGTTTTTTGGGCTTACCATCCAAAAGCTCAGTTGGTTTTAAAATAGATGCACCAACCTCAACCTTTACAAGCCTTAACCCAAGGCTCCCAATTCAATTTCAAGGCTTGGATCAACCTATCCCCAAGTTTTAGACCCTTTTGAAACTCATTATAGAATTAAATCAAAGGAATTTAGTACAACAAGAAATGGCTCCTTGGTTTGAACAGATTTGTTGTTGTTGAAGCTTGGTTGTTGTGTGCTTGAATGCTTGCAATTAAAACTCTTGATTGGCCCTTCAATGATCTCACGAAAGTCAAGAGAAAGAAGGTTGGAAGTAGGTGAACTCTCTTGAAGTCAATGAAAGCTGAAAGTTGAGCTCCTTTTTCATTGGACAATGTTTTTTCTTTTATCCCTTTATGTCTTATATATTTTTCTTTGATTTCCAATAAGTTTCATGTAGTTGGAACCCAAAAATAGCCATTTTTGATCATTGGAGCTGGAATATAGCCATTGAGAAAAATTATAGAAGAAATAGGATATTCTGCAGAACTAGCCATTATGCCTATTAGTGCCTTTGGAGTCGACTCGAAATGCCCTCGAGTCAGCTCGGTTTCAAATGGAGTTGGCTTGAATTTGTCCCAAGTTGGCTCACCTGTAGATCACTAAAAATCAACTTTCTGTACACCCTAAGAGAGCTGGCTCGCAGGATTTTGAGTCAGCTCGCCTTCAATCTGAGTCGATCTAAAATTGCTTCAAGTCGGCTTGCCAGCCTATTCCAAGAAACCACTTCTCTATTTTTCTAATAGAGCCGACTTCACTCTCCCTTGAGTCAACTCGACTCTGTTTCTTCCATGCGTGTTAGGTTTAGAATGTCCTAGGTTGACTCTATTCCATCTCGAGTCGACTAAAACTCTTCAAATGATCTTTTTGTATGGGATTTAACTCCAACTTTTGTCTCATTAGCTCAAGGTGTTCTCAATTCATTTCGATCCTATTTCAATGGTGCTTTGTATCTATAAAAATATTCTTGAGAAAACTTGATAGATGTTAGTATATTTTTTATGCTCCAGTATATGATCATCATCAAAATTATCCTTGGGATCAACAATCTCTCCCTTTTGATGATGATAAAAACAATAAGCATAAGCAAAAGTACCATAAATTCATCAATAAAAATATTAATTTATCAATTAATTTATATTAATTTTTAAAAATTAATGATTAATTTATATTTATTTTAAAAAATTAATATTTTTATTAATTAAAAAATAATAAAAATTTAAAAATAAAATCTTATTATCAGTACAAAGAGCTCATTTTTATGATCATAATGAAATAAGTTTTGAGCAAAATAGAGTTAAAATGAAGAAGATATAAATTTCTAAAGAAATAAAATAAATAAAAATTAAATGAAAAATAACATACGACTCAGCCGACTCAAGCCACCATGCCACAGCAGTCGGTGTGCCTAAATGCACCAAGCCAAGCCGATCAAGCTAGCATGCTAAGCCAGCTACGCTAGCCGACTCAAGCCAAAAAGTTATCCGTCGATCCACGATCTAGTCGTAGATCGTCAGCTCAGTAGAAATGGGCGAATCAAAGCTTGTCATGTGATGGACCAAGACCTGATGCGTGCGTGGGCGAGTGACTCCGAACAGAAAATTTCAGGATTGCGCGATTTCGGAAAAATGGGCGTAACTTCCTCAATACAGGTCGGATTGACCCGATTCCAAAAGTCACAGATCAAGGACTCGTAGATCTACAACTTTCGTGTTTTGAGTTTTCCACAAATAAGCTCTGTGGAGTAAGCGATTCTGGGAGAAAGTGGACGAGGCACTGTGTTTGTGGGGATGTGTGTAACTCGAGGATATGGAAGGTTTATCACCTAAGCCTAAAGGCACAAGCCACCAGCCAAGGATGAAGGACCGAGATAGTTGCAGTTCACCACCAAGGCTTAAAGGAAATTCCACCGGCCAAGGATAAAGAACTGTTTGATTCACCACCAACGACGTTGGATAAAGAATCGAGATAATAATTCAACTCACAAAGAGGAATTTTCATTCATTCAACCAGTCTGATTACAAAATGAGAATATGTCTCATTATATAGATATTAGACTCAGAATTGAAAACAACATGGGAACTACCCAAACATTAAAGACTAAACAAAACTGAAATAGCATTAAAGGTCTAGGAACTAGGGAATGCAATAAATGACATGGGGACTAGGAGTCTTATCTCTTCAGCCTTCAAAATTCGTCCACCAACAATAACTAGCAAATAAATGACATGGGGACTAGGAGTCTTATCTCTTCAGCCTTCAAAATTCGTCCACCAACAATAACTAGCAAATATCTACTTCCAAAGAGTATTAAATCACTATGGAACTTGATCCTGAATAACTCCCCTTTGATATATCATCGATCAGCAACGAATTTTGATATTGGTATCATCATTCCTTAACCCATCGAAGCAAGTTGTAACCGAAGTTAGTCTTGGCATGAATAAGTACCGATAGTGTTTGTTTTGCCGAAGGAATCTGCTCAGGACTTAAGGATTGATCAGTAGTCTCGGATGCTCCCGCATCATTCCCCCCGGGTTGTTTGAGATTTGTCCTCAAATCTGACAAGTCATCATCCTCCAAGTAAGGAGAAAGATCACCTACATTAAAAGTTGCCGAAACTCCATATTCTCCAGGAAGATCAATCTTGTAAGCATTTTCGCCAATTCTCTCGAGAACTTCAAATGGACCGTCAGCTCTAGGCATAAGCTTATTCTTCCGCTGAGAAGGAAATCTTTCCTTCCTTAAGTGTAACCACACAAGATCACCTGGTTGGAAATGAGCCTTCCTCCGATGTTTATTAGCTTTCTTCCTATAAGACTCGTTAGCCTTCTCGATCTTGCTTCGAATCTGCTCATGGAGTTTTTTCATTGATTCAGCTCTCTCTTTGCCATCAAAGTTCACTTGTGAATTGGATGGAATAGGAATTAAATCAATCGGTGTGAGCGGATTGATTCCATACACAACTTCGAAGGGTGATCGACCAGTAGTATAACTCGGTGATCGATTATAAGCGAACTCAGCATGTGCAAGCTTCAAATCCCAATCTTTTAGAGATTTACTAACCATTCCTCGAAGTAACGTAGTGAGAGTGCGATTGGTTACTTCCGTTTGGCCATCGGTTTGAGGATGACAAGTGGTGCTGAATAGAAGTCTGGTTCCAAGCATTCTCCATAAGGTCTTCCAGAAATAACTTAAAAACTTAGAATCACGATCAGATACAATGGTCTTTGGTACTCCATGAAGGCGAATGATCTCCTTGAAATAAAGATCAGCCACATGAGATGCATCATCCGTCTTGTGACATGGAATAAAATGAGCCATTTTAGAAAACCGATCAACGACCACCATAATGGCATCTTTTCCCCTCTGAGTTCTTGGAAGAGCCACAATAAAATCTATGCTCACATCTTCCCAAGGCTGTAATGGTACTGGGAGGGGAGTATACAGCCCTTGATGGAAATGACTCTTTGCTCTTTGACAAGTTGCACACCTCAAGATGATAGCATGTACCTCTCCACTCATCTTTGGCCAATAAAAGTGCTCTTGAAGGATTTCAAGAGTTTTGTTCACGCCGAAGTGACCAGCCAAACCTCCACCATGTGCTTCTCGGATCAACAATTCTCTAAATGAACTCTTCGGCACACATAATCGATTTCCCTTGAAAAGGAAGCCATTTTGGAGAGAATATGTACCTTGAATTCCATGTTTGCAACTATCGATAATAGTAGAGAACTCCGGGTCTTCAGAATATAGTTCTTTCATGGATTGAAAACCAAGAATTCTAGAATCAAGAACAGCAAGCATACAGTATCTTCTTGATAAAGCATCCGCAACAACATTAGTATGGCCAGGTTTATACTTCGAAACGAAAGAAAAGGATTGAAGAAATTCTACCCATTTGGCATGCCTTGAGTTGAGCTTGCGTTGGCCACTAATAAACTTCAAAGCCTCATGATCAGAATGAAGTACAAACTGTTTAGGCCTCAAATAATGACTCCAATGATCAAGAGCTCTCACAATGGCGTAGAACTCCTTATCATAAGTTGAGTAGTTCTTCTTCGAATCAGTTAACTTTTCACTGAAATATGCCAATGGTCTTTGTTCTTGAACAAGAACAGCTCCAATGCCAACTCCACTTGCATCACATTCAACTTCAAATACTTTATCAAAATTAGGAAGGGCAAGAACGGGGGACTCACATAGCTTCTGTTTGATGAGTTCAAAAGCGTCATGAGCAGCTCCTGTCCATTCAAAAGAACCCTTCTTCATGCATTCAGTGATAGGGGCCATGATTGTACTGAAGTTCTTCACAAAACGATGATAGAAAGAAGCAAGGCCATGAAAACTCCTTACATCGGTAATGGATTTCGGAACCGGCCAGGTTTTCATTGCATCCACCTTCAATTGATCAACGGAAATTCCATCTTTCGAAACCACATATCCAAGGAATATAATGCTGGAAGAGAAGAACTCACACTTCTCCATTTTGGCATAAAGCTTCTGTTCTCTCAAGGCTTTAAAGACCTGTTTCAGATGAGAAATATGCTCCTCTTCGCTTCGACTATAAACAAGGATATCGTCAAAGTATACAACAACAAATCGACCAATAAAGGAACGAAGAACCTCGTTCATAAGCCTCATGAAAGTACTTGGAGCATTAGAAAGTCCGAATGGCATAACCAACCATTCATATAAGACCTCCCTTAGTCTTGAAAGCTGTTTTCCACTCATCTCCTTCCCGCATTCGGATCTGGTGATAGCCACTTCGCAAATCTATCTTCGAAAACACAGTAGAACCATATAATTCATCAAGCATATCATCAAGTCTAGGTATAGGATACCTATACTTAATAGTGATGTTGTTGATGGCTCGGCTATCGACACACATTCTGAATGTTCCATCCTTCTTTGGTACGAGTAGAGCCGGAACAGAACATGGGCTCATACTTTCTCGAACATATCCCTTGTCGATAAGTTCATTGACTTGTCTTTGCAACTCCTTTGTTTCCTCCGGGTTGCATCTATATGCTGCTTTGTTCGGTAGAGGGGCACCGGGCAGCAAGTCAATTTGGTGCTCAATACCTCTTATTGGAGGTAATCCAGATGGCAATTCTTCGGGGAACACATCTGCAAAGTCTCTTAACAAGGAATGCATTTTCGGATGTATAGGTCTCTCTTTCTCACTCTTTTTCTCAACCATAAGCAAAGCAAATACATTTTTCTGTTTGGTAATGGCTCTCTCAACCTGTGTTTTACTCAAGAAAAGATTTTCCTTACTAGTGTTTCCCTCCCCAGGTTGATTTCGATGTAGCATGCTCGGTTTCAAAGATTCAAGAGTAATGCATTTTCGTTCCTTGTGAAAAGAGTATGTGTTTTTATGCCCATCATGTACAGCCTTTCTATCATATTGCCAAGGTCTACCTAACAACAAGTGACAAGCATCCATGGGAATAACATCGCACAGAACTTCATCTCGATAATTCTTCCCAATGGAAAATGATATAAGGGCTCGTTTGGTTACCTTCACATCACTTCCTTTGCTAAGCCACTGAAGCTTGTAAGGTTGAGGATGTTTCGATGTTGGTAGCTTCAGTTTTTCAATCATGGTTGTCGAGGCGACATTGGTGCAGCTTCCTCCATCGATAATCATCGTACACACCTTCCCGTTAATAGTGCAACGGGTGTGGAAGATGTTCTCCCTTTGCTCATTTTCTTCGGGAGATATCTCAGCATGTAATGCTCTCCGTATCACCAACAACTCGCCATCATCAGCTTTTTCAATGATATTCTCGGATTCTTTAGCTTCAGAATCATTCTGGTCATGTTCATCGCTGGCCTCTTGAAGTTCCAAATCGATCTTCTCAATTTCTTGAAGAGTCATAACTCTCCGATTTGGACAATTAGCTTGCAAATGCCCATAGCCATGGCACTTAAAACACTTCCTTGTGTCACCATCAACTTTCTTGCTGGTTTCTTTGACGGGTTCCACCAACTTCTCTTTACCCTTAGCTTTCGACGAAACACCTTCATATTTGCTTGAGGAAGCACCCCTAAAGTAGGATGTCCCCTTCGAGGAGGTTCTGGAAGAAAACCTCTTGCTACTCTTTAGTTGTTTCTCAACCTTCATTGCTAGCTTGCAAACATCTTCGAAGGACCAATAAGGCTGAAGTTCAACCAAATCAGCAATTTCCTGATTCATGCCACCAAGGAATCGAGCGATGGTTTGCTCGGGAACTTCTGGAACTTCACACCTCATCATGAGTTGTTCGAACTCACGAATATATTCTTCAATACTCATCCCTTGTTGTCTTAGGGAATTCAACTTGAGAAACAGATCTTGCTTATAGGTATCGGGCAAGAACCTCTTCTTCATAAGTTTCTTGAGTTTATCCCAAGACTTGATTCGGCTTTTCCCTTCTCTAGCTCGCTGATGCTTTAAATTCTCCCACCATAGAGAAGCATATTTAGTAAGTTTCAGAACAGCGACCTTGCACCTCTTCTCATCCGAGTAGGACTTGAAGTCAAAAACTCGTTCAATGGCATGGAGCCAATCAACAAAGTTGTCAGGATTGAGACTACCTTCGAACTCAGGTGCATCTGCTTTAATCTCACGGTCATTCTCATGGTGTCTTCTTCTTCTTCTCCGAACTCGGTGCTCAGAAGCACTAGAGTTGCCTCCAGTGGAATTAGAATCATCATTAGAATTGTGATGCGAATCTGAATTGTCATGGTGTCGCTGAACATCGGGACGCCTTGCTGGTTGCTCTTGTCTTGCCGGGTTCTCTAGGAGATTGAGAACTCGCTCCATTTGCCTTTGGAGATTCTCTATAGCACGATCTCGCCTTAGGTCGTGCGCTTGCTCCAAAGTCAAGCCTCGTGGAACTTGTTCGTCACCCATGATAAGTAGAAGATAACATTACAAAGGAATCACTCAAGATAAGTTCAACCTTGAGCTCTGATACCAACTTGATGCGTGCGTGGGCGAGTGACTCCGAACAGAAAATTTCAGGATTGCGCGATTTTCGGGAAAAATGGGCGTAACTTCCTCAATACAGGTCGGATTGACCCGATTCCAAAAGTCACAGATCAAGGACTCGTAGATCTACAACTTTCGTGTTTTGAGTTTCCACAAATAAGCTCTGTGGAGTGAGCGATTCTGGGAGGAAGTGGACGAGGCACTGTGTTTGTGGGGATGTGTGTAACTCGAGGATATGGAAGGTTTATCACCTAAGCCTAAAGGCACAAGCCACCAGCCAAGGATAAAGGACCGAGATAGTTGCAGTTCACCACCAAGGCTTAAAGGAAATTCCACCGGCCAAGGATAAAGAACTGTTTGATTCACCACCAACGACGTTGGATAAAGAATCGAGATAATAATTCAACTCACAAAGAGGAATTTTCATTCATTCAACCAGTCTGATTACAAAATGAGAATATGTCTCATTATATAGATATTAGACTCAGAATTGAAAACAACATGGGAACTACCCAAACATTAAAGACTAAACAAAACTGAAATAGCATTAAAGGTCTAGGAACTAGGGAATGCAATAAATGACATGGGGACTAGGAGTCTTATCTCTTCAGCCTTCAAAATTCGTCCACCAACAATAACTAGCAAATAAATGACATGGGGACTAGGAGTCTTATCTCTTCAGCCTTCAAAATTCGTCCACCAACAATAACTAGCAAATATCTACTTCCAAAGAGCATTAAATCACTATGGAACTTATCCTGAATAACTCCCCTTTGATATATCATCGATCAGCAACGAATTTTGATATTGGTATCATCATTCCTTAACCCATCGAAGCAAGTTGTAACCGAAGTTAGTCTTGGCATGAATAAGTACCGATAGTGTTTGTTTTGCCGAAGGAATCTGCTCAGGACTTAAGGATTGATCAGTAGTCTCGGATGCTCCCGAATCAGCATCTCAATTAGTTGTTTTCCCACATATTTGGACACTGGGGAAAAACAACTTGTTAAACATTCTATACTTTGACTTGAACAATACTACGTGCCATGGGAATGCTCTCGACAGTAATCAGAACTTCCAATGCGTGATCAACGGTCAGATTTTCTCCATCAATGTGCGATCAACAGTCAGAATTTAATCCAACCTAATCTGAATCAATATACATCCAATTTTTGATGATTTTTGGTCCATTGGATTTCTATGAATGGCTAGATTTCATCAGACCTCAGCAGATTCGTCTTAAAGCTATTTTAATCTAAATTTTACTCGGATTTCTTTCTATTTTGACGATTAAAAAGGCTCTTTGTCCCACATTGCCTAGAAGAAAATCCTCCACTCCTCCTAGCTCTATAAAAAGGATCCCAGACCTCTAGAAATCAATAGATCTAGTTAGAGAGAAGCCAAGGTATAGGATGGAAGCCAAGCTCAGAGTTGAAGGTTGCTTCAAAGCTACAGTGCTGAGAAGAAGAGCTAGTCTTCTATGCCATCTCCACGCCTATGATGATCTACGATCTCCTTCTAGTTTTCTTTTCTTTTTTTCTTTTTTTAATTTCTTATATTTAAATTCTAAATTTGAGTTTTAATTTTAATAAAGAAAGCTTTATTATTTTTTTTAATTCTAACTCTTTAAATTAATTATTCTTTAATGCTCTTTAATTTTATTGCAAGTAGCTGCTAAGATCTAAATACTGGATTTTAGTACCAAATTTATTTTTGTACAATTTAAATTCTACTTTTATTTATAAATTTACTTTTTGATTTTAATTTTTTTAAAAAAATTTTTCTTTTTTTTTTTTAAAAAAATAAAAATTTTAGAATTAAATCATTACCTCTTTGTAGATTTGATCCAACTCACTGCTCTCTTCATAACTTTTAATTAATTTAAAAGTTAGATTTAAAATGATAAATATGGTGTCTTAACGACAACATCGCACTCTTATCACATTTTTGGCGCCAATGCCGAGGAGGCATAAAAATTAAAATTTTTTCATTTCTTTGATTTTTTATTGCCTACTAATTATTTTTTTAATTTATTTTGCAAAAAAAAAGAAAAAAGAACAACCAAAAAAAGTGAAAAGATTAGGGCAAAGAGGAAAGCTTCCAATCCTTTTTCTAGTGAGATCAATCCTAAACACTAAATCATTTTCTTTATCTTTATTAATTTTAAATTAATTAAAAATTATCCACTTAAATCTAATTAAAAAATCTTATGATAAGAGTAGAAACCCTAACTACTTAGAGCGTCCATCATAGTAGTTTTTATTTTTGATGATTGTTGGAGGCAAGGTGAGCTTTTCAAAATTTAATTAATTACATGCATCTAGTTTAATTGCATAGAACCCCTTACTTGGAAATTTGAATATACATATCATACTGAATCAATTTAAGGAAACAACCTATTAAATAAGATAAGATGAAAATTTGATCATCCTTTCTTGGCCCACAAACAACTAACCGTCATATTGCATTAACCCAAATCTTAATTCTTAAAATCAATTAGATGTTGACCCTTAAGGATATTCGAGCTCATTAGGACAAGAAACCCTAAGAGTTGAACCGGGATAGGATTTATCAATTTAACTAGTGTTTAGAAAAGTGGTTCAGGAATGACTAGGCCTAAAGGAATGTGGTTACTTAATTAGTTTCGTTCGCTTACCTGGCCATGCACAATTGGTGTCTAAGGCAAGCAACGGAGGGACTCCCACCAACCTTACACTTACTTGGCCAATTGATTGGCTGATCCTTTACTTGGAGGGCTCGAAGGTGATCTTGGTAGTTAGAAGCTGTCTAGACCTAAGACAACCCTTAGTCAGGATTGATTGCCTAACTTGTTTGCTAAATAACATCAAACATAATCCACAAATTAACTCTTCTCTCTATCATCTCTAGATTTAAGACTCCTTAGGATCTTTCTTTAGAACCCTCTTCTTTCTTTCTCTCCTCTTTTCTTAAATAATAATAATAAAAATAAAATAATAATAAAATAAAAAATATATATCTTGAACCATATATTAGGTTGCACTAGTACATGTACGGTTGAAGATCACTTTTACCTAATCTAGTTAAACCAAATCCTGAAATTGAAAGACTAATTCATATAAGATCAGATAATCAAATGGCTAGAAATCGTTCAAAATTTTTTTGATGATGCCCTTAGACCGACCTTGTTCCCTTACTCATTAAAAGATAATGCCAAGTACTGGCTTAGCACATTAAGAAGAACAATTCAAACATGGGTAGAGATGCAACATGAATTCCATAAAAAAATTTATCCCATAGGACGAACCAATACCATGAGGCAAGCCATCATAGGATTTGCTCAGCTTCCAGGAGAATAAATTCATGAATCATGGGAAAGACTTAAGGAGCTTCTTAAAAAATGCCCACATCATGGTCTATCTAAGCGGTAAATCATACAAGCTTTCTATGAAGGTTTAGGAGATCAATATAAGCAGATGATTGATGCCTCCTATGGAGGTGCATTCATGAGCAAAAGTGAGGATGAAGCTTATACCTTATTTGAAACCTTAAGTGAAAACTCTATTAACCATGCTTCATTATCCTCTTATGAAAGATCAATTTCTCAACAAAAAGTGGGCAGGAATTTATGAGATCAAAACTTCCAGAACTCAATTCTAAGGCAGATTTGAACATAATAGCACAAAAATTAGATAAAGTCGACCTTATTGCCAGAAATTAGATCAATTCCTAAACCTAGGTCAACAATCTCCTGCACAATACACACCAGCTTCTAATTATCAAGAGATTTGCTCTATTTGTGCTAGCCCAACACATCATGTAAGTGAATGTCCCATGGTTGCACAATTACCATCTCTTATCCAAGAACAAGTCCAAGCTGCTCAAGGTTACTCCAAACCACTTAATGACCCATATTCAAATTCATATAATCCTGGTTGGAGAAACCATCCTAATTTCTCTTGGAAACCACAACAAACTCAGGCTCAGACCCAAATCCCACCAGTCCAAAATTATCAAAATAGGCCCCAGTACCAGAACTATGCCTATAATAAGGGTCAGCCTAGTCAGTCTTCTCAACCACTACATTATAATCAGCCCTCATACCCACCTCCTCAACAGACCAATCTAGCCGATGATAAATTCAATCAACTTCAACAATTAATTCTAAGCCAACAACAATCAATTCTGACTCAATAACAATCAATCGCTAGCCTAGAAGCTCAAATAGATAATTAGCTGAGTCTAGCATGAGGAGAGAATCAGGTCAATTATCAAGCCAACCAATTGCAAATCCTAAAAATAATCCATCCAATGTCTATCAACCACCTGGATTTACTCATCCATCTAACATCCCACCTAAGAATCTCCAATTAGAAAATGCCAAAGCAATATCTGAACTTAGAAGTGGTAGGATTCTTAAGGACCCATACTAAGACCAGGTGATAGAGGCTAGTATTGATGCTAGCCAAGATGTAAAATTGGAAGAAGAGGTTAGTATTGAAATCAATCATATAGAAGAACCTGAGCTTAGAACTGGTACTGACATCGATAAGATAGATAAAGAAAAGAAGAGAATAGATGAATTAGCCAAGATATATAAACCCAAAGCCCCATTCCCTTCGACCTTAGAAGCAGGCTCTTCCCATAAACAGCAAAAAGCACACAACAAGGAAGCTAATGGAACTATTTAAACAAGTTCATATTAATTTATCCCTCCTCGATGCAATTCAGCATGTTCCCGACCTATGCTAAATTTTTTAAAGAACTCTGCACCCAAAAGCGTGAGCCACGAACCACCAAAAGAGTTATGCTATCCGAGGATGTAAGTGCGGTCCTGTTAAATCCAATACCTCAAAAGATGAAAGATCCTGGTGCACCCTTAATTTCATGTGTTATTAGGAGGTATAACCTTTAACCGAGCATTACTAGACTTAGGAGCTAGTGTGAACCTACTTCCAACCATCGGTTTATGAAAAATTTGGGATTGGAGAATTAAAACCCACATCAGTTATTTTATGCAATTAGCTGATAGATCTATAAAAACACCACATGGTTTGATTGAGGATGTTCTAGTTAGAGTAGACAAATGTTATTTTCTAGTAGACTTTCCTCATACTTGACATGGAACCATCCCAAGAGCTGAACCAAAATCCCATAATTTTAGGACGTCCATTCTTAGCAACTGCCAATGCCAATATCAATCCTGTAAGACAAGGGAGCTATGGACATTTCTTTTGGAAAATCAAAAAGTAAGAATTAATGTTTTTAATACCCCTAAAGTACACCTCAAGAGGAGGAAGACTATGCTTTGTAATCAATCAGGATAGATGAAATAGTTGAATCTAATTCCTCCCTTAGATTTACTACAAGATGATGAACCCACTGAAGAAACTCAAACCCAAGGAAGTAAATACCCTTGCTTAATTTCACCTCAACCATCACATTCATTACCTTGGTCAGTGAAAAGTTGAGCCCTTATCCTGAGCAAAAAATTGAACCATTACGTCCTTCAATTCAGGCCCCACCACAACTTGAACTTAAAACCTTTACCTGAATCACTTAAGTATGTATTTTTAGGATCAAAGAAAACCTACCAGATAATAATTGCTTCCAACTTAACTACTGAACAGGAAAACCAATTGGTAAATATTCTAAAAACATATAAGGAGGCCATAGGGTGGACCGTTCGCGATTTAAAAGGAATTAGTCCGTCAATATGCATGCACCATATTTATACAGAAGATAATGCCAAACCAACTCGAGAGATGCAAAGAAGGCTTAACCCTAACATGCAAGAAGTAGTCAAGAAAGAAGGTAATTAAATGGTTAGATGCTGGAATTATTTATCCTATCTCTGACAGCCACTGGGTGAGTCCTACACAAGTTGTTCCAAAAAAATCTGGACTTACGGTTGTCCGCACTGAACATGGAAACTTAGTACCAACACGACTTTCCACTGGGTGGCGTGTCTGCATAGATTATAGAAAACTCAATACAACCACCCGAAAAGATCACTTTCCCTTACCCTTTATCGATCAAATCCTAGAAAGACTAGCAGGCCAACAATACTTTTGCTTTTTAGATGGATACTCGGGATACAATCAGGTAGCAATCTACCCAGGAGATCAGAAAAAGACCACCTTTACATGTCCTTATGGAACCTTTGCTTTTCGTAGAATGCCATTCGGATTATGTAATGCACCTGCAACTTTTCAACGGTGCATGATGTCAATATTTTCAGACATGATAGGAGATTTCTTAGAAATATTCATGGATGACTTTTCGGTCTTTGGAGAATCTTTTGAGAGTTGTCTCAACAATTTGAAGAAAATATTAAAACGATGTATTGAGGCTAATCTAGTGTTAAGCTGGGAAAAGAGCCACTTCATGGTTCAAGAAGGGATCGTTTTAGGACATATAGTATCCTAAGAAAGGGATTGAGGTAGATAAAGCTAAAGTTGAACTAATTTCTAAACTTCCTCCTCCCACTTCTGTCAAACAAATTCGATCTTTTCTTGGTCATGTAGGATTCTATCGTCGCTTCATCAAAGAGTTCTCTAAAATTTCTCGTCCTTTGTGTAATCTCCTTGCTAAGGATGTTTCTTTTAACTTTGATGAAAATTGTCTTAAAGCTTATGAAATTTTAAAGAGAAGCTGTGACCAAAGCTCCAATCATACAACCTCCTAATTGGTCACTACCTTTTGAAATTATGTGCGATGCCTCAGATTTTGCCATAGGAGCTGTCCTAGGCCAAAGGGTAAACAAATGTCCTGTAGTGATCTATTATGCTAGTAGAACTCTGAATGAAGCACAAATGAATTATACCACCACTGAAAAAGAGTTGCTAGCCATTGTGTTTGCCCTAGAAAAGTTTAGATCATATTCTATTAGGATCAAAAATCATAATTTACTCGGATCATTCAGCCTTTGAGATACCTGCTCTCAAAGAAAGATGCTAAACCATGATTAATTAGATGGATCTTACTGTTACAAGAATTTGATATTGAAATTCGAGATAAGAAGGGATCTAAAAATATTGTAGCAGACCATCTATCTAGGATCCTAGTTAAAGATAGTGAACCTGTATCAATCAGAGAATCTTTTTTAGATGAACAATTGTTAAGCAGTTTCACATACAAAGACTCCTTGGTTTGCAAGATATTGTCAATTACTTAGTCATAGTCCTGATGGCTGGTCTATGAATGAGAAGGATCGATTCTTTGCTCAAATCAAATATTATTTTTGAAAAGATCCTGAGCTTTTTAGAATTTGTGTTGATCAAATCATTCATAGATGTGTTCCTGCATCTGAACAATTGAGTATCTTACAATTTTGTCATACTCCTTGCTTGTGGAGGACATTTTTTTGGATGAAAAGCTGTGGCCAAAGTATTGCAGAGTGATTTTTATTGGCCAACATTATTTAAGGATGCCCATACTTTTGGCAAGGAGTGTCTTAAGTGTTAAGCCTTAGGAAATATTTCAAAGAAAAACATGATGCCTTTAAACCCCATCTTAGTAGTAGAAATTTTTGATGTGTGGGAAATTGATTTTATGGGACCTTTTCCACCTTCTAATAGATTTGAATATATTTTGGTGGTTGTCGATTATGTTTCTAAATGGATTGAAGCAATAGCAACATCGAACCAATGATCATAAAGTAGTCTTAAAATTTATTCAGAAGAATATCTCTTTTCTAGGTTCGGATTTCCACGTGCTATCATTAGTGATGGAGGTACCCATTTCACAAACCACCAATTTCAAACTTTATTACGAAAATATGGGGTGACACATAAGATAGCTATACCATACTATCTACAAACAAGTGGCTAGGTAGAAGTATCTAATAGAAAAATTAAGAATATCTTACAAAAGACTATTAGGCCTGATCGAAAAGATTGGTCAGATCGATTAGATGATGCATTATGGGCCTATAAGACAGCTTATAAAACTCCTATTGGAATGTCTCCCTATAGATTAATCTATGAAAAAGCATGTCACCTTCTGGTAGAACTTGAACATAAAGCATATTAGGCAATAAAATAATTAAATTTTAATTTAAACCAAGCTAGTTCCAACTGGATGTTACAATTGAGTGAATTAGATAAATTAAGGCAAGAAGCTTATGAAAATTCAAAAATCTATAAGGAGAAAATGAAAGCCTTTCATGATAAACATATTTTAAGAAAAATCTTTGAACCAAATCAACAAGTCTGGTTATTTAACTCAAGGCTTCAATTATTTTCTGAAAAATTGAAATCCAGATGGGATGGATCTTACATAGTTAATCACATATTCCCACACGGTATAATCAAACTCTATGATCCTAGGACTAGAAATTTCTTTAAGGTAAATGGTCAAAGGCTTAAACCATATATCGAAGGAATATCATTAAATCAAAATATTGACCAAGTACAAAATAGGCCCATAATGAATTAAACTGCATTATGTCTGACTGAAGATAATAAACTTAGCGCTTGTTGGGAGGCAACCCAATATTTTTTAAATCTAATTTATTTTTTTAGTTTATTTTCTTTTTAAGCTAAGCTGGAGAAGGATCAAAAGCTTCAAGACCCATGCTAAATGAATAAACATAATTTACACCCTTTTATTTATTTTCATTAAGGACAATGTCAATTAAGTTGGAGGATAGAAAAAAGAAATTTTTTTAAAAAAATTAAATCAAATTTTAAAACTATTTTGAAACTTTTTTTAGATAAACCATATTTCAGAAAAGAGAATCTTAAGAAAAATAAACTAGAAAAAATAATAAAGTTAGAAAGTATTAGCTAATAATGGTAGCGAGTTAAGAAGTAGATTACTTGGTCATATCATTAGCAGCCTACTTAGGTCATTTAAAGGCTAACCGCACTTCCAATTGCACATGCACACTAATGAAGCAAATTAGGTGTTGATTATAAGGCTAATTGAGGATTCAGTTATCACTAAAAATTAGTGGTTTATATATAACTCAATTAAAGAAACTTGAATTTAAGGAAAGAGCTACCTGCTTAAAATAAAAAATGCAAAATACAGAGTATATATGGATTATCCTAAACTTAGTAACTAGATCTCTACACCTAAGTCAAGTATGGAAGTTCACATCAGACGATGAAGGAAAGGCTAGGATGCTCAGCATAATTGCTAAAAAAAAAAAAGATTCATTCCTCCTTTGAATTAACACCCAAATGCTAAGTTAGTAATCACGAAACCAAGTACTGAAAATATTTAGTTGAACTCTAAGAAAGTTTTTGATTGTCTACTATAAAATTTGCTTCTAAAAGTCAATACTTAGTTAGTGATACTGTCTAAACTTTTGATCTTAAATCCTAGACCTATTCTTGTGAAGGACGATCTCAATGAAACATGGTAATTAATTTAAACTAAATTCTTTCTTTACGAGGACGAGCAAAGCTTAAGTTGGAGGGTGTGATAACTATCATAAATTCATCAATAAAAGTATTAATTTATTAATTAATTTATATTAATTTATAAAAATTAATGGTTAATTTATATATATTTTTAAGAAATTAATATTTTTATTAATTAATATAATAAAAATTAAAAAATAAAATTTTATTATCAATAGAAAGAGCTCATTTTTTTTATCATAACAAAATAAGTTTCAAGCAAAATGGAGCTAAAACGGAGAAGATATGAATTTTTTAAAAAAATAAAATAAATAAAAATTAAATAAAAAATAACATACGACTCAGTCGGCTCAAGCCACCATGCCGCAGCAACAGACGTGCCCAAACACGTTGAGCTAAGCTGACCAAGCCGATATGCCAAGCCAGCCACACTAGTCGACCAAGCCTAGAAGCCACCCATCGGTCCACGATCCAGGCGTAGACTACCAGCTCAGCAGAAATAGACGAATCAAAACTTGCCATGTGGTGGATCAAGACCTCTAAGAGGTTTACTAAAATTCTATCGCGGCTTATGGGGTAGTTTGGTCTTTTCACATGCAAAATGAAGGCACTGGTTGGTTGCGGTGTGCGGTGCAGATGGTCCATGCGGTCTATGGGAACAGTAAAGGTGCGATCGGATCAATCCGATTGATTGTGGTCAAGATCGAACGGTGGAGAAAATTTTCTACTTTGATTCAGTTTTAGACTTCATGTGGATTGCCATCGGATGATAGTGCTCACATCTGACTCAGATCCAATGGTCCAGAATGCTCCCGATGGTGAATAGGACTTCCAATGCACGATCAGCGGTCAGATTTTCTCCATCAACGTGCGATCAACAGCTAGAATTTAATTTGACCTAATCTAGGTTGATATACATTCCATTTTGATAATTTTTGATCCGTTGAATTTCTATTGAACAGCTAGATTTCACCAGACTTCACCAGATTCATCTTAGAGTTATTTTAATCTGAGTTTTACTTGGATTTCTTCCTATTTTGATGATTAAAAAGGCTCTTTGTCCCACATTGCTTAGAAGAAAATCCTCCACTCCTCCTAGCTCTATTAAAAGGATCCCAAGCCTCTAGAAATCAACAGATTTGGTTAGAGGAAAGCCAAGGTATAGGGTGGAAGCCAAGCTCAGGGTTGAAGGTTGCTTCAAAGCTATAGTTCTAAGAAGAAGAGCCAGTCTTCTATGCAATCTCCATGCCTACACTGATCTACGATCTCCTTCTAGTTTTCTTTTCTCTTTCCTTTTTTTTTTTTAATTTCTTATATTTAAATTCTAAATTTAAATTTTAATTTTAATAAAGAAAGCTTTATTGCTCTTTTTAATTCTATCTCTTTAAATTAATTATTCTTTATTGCTCTTTAATTTTATTACAAGTAGTCGCTAAGATCTAAATAGTAGTTTTAGTACCAAGTTTATTTTCATACAATTTAAATTCTGCTTTTATTTATAAATCTATTTTTTGACTTTAATTTTTTTTCAAAAATCCTTCTTTTCTTTTCTTTCAAAAAAAAAATCAAAGATTTCAGAATTAAATCATTATCTCTCTATGGATTCGGCCTGACTCACTGCTCTCTTCATAACTTTTAATTAATTTAAAAAGTTAAATTTAAACTGATAAACACGGCGTCTTAACGACACGATCGCGCTCTTATCAGGAGAATAGGAGGTGTGTTGGGGTAGATCTCTTAATTGCAGAATATGGATCATCCATCCAAGATCACAATAATGATAGAAAGTGGATGTTGATACCATACCAAAAAAGAAAGAAGAAAGAATAACAAACAATCATAATAAAATATATGTGGATTGGCCTCAAGCCTACCTCCATGGGATGTGCAGACTTTACTATGAGTGAAATAAAATCAAACAAATATAAGAAAAACTTACCACTCAATCCTTGTATAAGAGTCTCTCAATAAGAAGCCCCAAAATTCTTGTAAAAGCTCTTTGAAACTCTCAAGAACCTCTCTGCACCACCAGGATGTCACTATCTCTTCAATACAATAAACAGTTGTATATGAAAGAATAAGTGCCCTACAAGCCAATCATATATGTGGTGTGATGGAACTTATCTGTATAATCTCCAACTCATGTAATGACATTTATTCTGATATCAATAAAATTGAGATATTTGATTCATCATTTCAGTTACATCTTTTATATTTAAAGATTATGATGAATCCCAAAGATTAGGACAATGATTTTAGAGAACATGAATGAGTCATGCTTGTGAGACCTAAAACCCTAAAATCCTAATCTTAAACATTCTTGATCAGAGAAACATTAAGTCGAGGATCAATGTTTCGGATAGACTGGCATATCCTATATATGCTTGATGGATAGAGTGGAAGATCTTACAAGCCATTTATATGGGGACACTAATACAAAGATGTGGATGCTCATCGAGGAATGAGTTCACTGAATTGACTTGCTAAAGTGAACATCTTATGGAACCATACTTATAAGTTAAAAGATGGTTCTTTAAGTGGGAGTTGTGCAAGTGATCCTTAGACTTGAGATCACCACAGTACCTTATGTATATAAGCCCATATTTTTTGGTTCATACTCAATCATGATATTAAGTCATGAATTGGGTGTTTCGGATATGGTCAATGTGCATGAAGGTAGCGAGCAGGTCAACAAAGAATCGATCACTCCTAGTAAGAGGAGATGACATCCTATGTATTCTCATCTATTGATAACTCAGTAAGACTTTGGCCTAACTAAAATAAAGATTAGATAGGACTTTTAATTCTTCATTAGAGTTATCACTAATTAATGGGGAATCGAGATGAATATATGCTTGAGTTTGATATTTATCCATACTCATAAATATATTCGGAATGCAGGATAATCGAGGGATTAAATTGCACAGATACTTGCCATTGGAGGGCATATTTGGTATTTCTACCAAATTTCACATCTTCTGGATAGTCATGATACATTGGTAGACATTAATCTTAACTTATGGATTTGATTGAATTAATGAGATTAATTTGATTCTCAATTAAATGATTCATATAATTGGTGAAATCGGTTTGGCATTAATTTGAGTTCAATTGGATTAGATTAAAATGCACTTGGACCTACTGCTGGCAAGATGTGGAGCCCAATGGGTCACACATAAAGAAATTGATCAATGATTATTTTTAGGATTGTTGGATCCTAATTGAGTGGCTAATTGACATGCTAGCACATGTTGGCTAACCTAATTCCTTGCCAAATCAGTTTTGGTTTGAATCCTTACACTTTTGGCTTCCTAATTTTATTTAGACCTGAATTTTGGTTAAGTCAAAAGGGTTGGCCATCAAATATTTGCCACTTGGCATTTTCTGGATTTTATTTGGAAAAGTCCAAGGCGCATGGAACTCTTCCCTAGAGTTGGTGCAAAAAAGGGTGGCGTGTGATTTATTTTGGCACACAAGAGGACTTGAGTCCTTCTGCAAAGGCACTTTGACTAAGTAAATGCCCCCTCCTAGGATTCTCTCTCTTATGTGGTGCCTACAATTATTGACTGGTCAAGGCTTGGGCACAAGAAATAAAAATCTCGAGAAAACTATGCGAAGAGTCGCGTAGTCTCATTTTAAATGGCACCAAGAGTCCTTCTGCCTGAAGGCTCTTGGTTGGTGCCATTTATTAGATATTCTCTCACTTGATCCATGCCATATCAAAAGAAAATTTAGAATAAAAGATGGAGAGTCGTATATATGACGTTCCAAAGGCAAAAACCACTTCTTACATGATTTCTAGGTGCCTCCAAATATCCTTCTTCATTATGGGATTTATCTGGCCCCTTGATACCCATTTTAGATGGCTGATAAGTACTTGGGAATGGATGTTATTGATGCTTCATCTAGATTTATAAATAGGATATAGATGAGAGGTGTCGGGTATTCCATATTCAAAGCTTGTTTTAAAATTCTTCCCCCCTTTCTTTTAGACAAGGTATTGGTAAGACAAGGAGTCTTTCTTTAGACAAGGTTTTAACCAATGCAAGGAGTCTTAATTAAGATAAGGGTTAGGAAGATTATTTAAGAAGGCTAAGAGAGAATAAAAGAAAGAATAAATTAGAGAGAAGAAGGGAGAAGGAAGGGCAAGGAATTCTAGTTCAGAATTCAACAAGCAAGGCTTCGAAAGAAATTATTCTTGAAATCAATTCCTATATGT
Source organism: Cocos nucifera (assembly GCA_006176705.1). Lineage (NCBI taxonomy): Eukaryota > Viridiplantae > Streptophyta > Magnoliopsida > Arecales > Arecaceae > Cocos > Cocos nucifera. Next base: position 307,090 of record QRFJ01000942.1, on the reverse strand, counting down.
GATCGAACATATGCTCGTGGAAATAAATCATCACCAAATCAGATTATAAAAGGTATAGTATTTAATTTTATATCTTATGCATGTTTGTGATCGAATTACATCAAGGTTGGTCCTAGGGTTTAGGGTTTGGTGGACCAAAATTTTGAAATCCAATGCTTCTGCCATGTCAATCTAACCCTATAGTGGTATCAGAGCCACACCTTGCATGGTTCAATCATATACATGAATGCTTTTAATAGTGATTTAAATCATGCTATAATATGATGCATATATATTTGAACATATAATGCAATCATATATGATTAGGATGGTATATGATATAATGAATGATCTTGTTGATGCTTTATGTCTTATAATATGATCATGATTTTATTGTTATAATTTTATTTTTGCAACTTGATATAATGTCTTAAATAAGATATTATGATGTATGTTGTACTTATTCATCATTCTGATTATAAGGTTGTCATAGCATAATCGGCATCTATCCGTTATGCTGTAAGGTTGTCCTAAAAGGATGAAAACTTTAAATGTTTCACATTGTACAGCATGTAGATTCATGAATTAAAGTTATTAAGGATGTGCATTGTAAGAAACCATAGTACCGCTCTGATACCAAATTATTGGCGCATCATCATGGCATCACCTAGCCCTGATGCCATGTTGTAGAAGTCCCTGATCTTTAGCATGGATCTGAGGAGACCTTTGATATTTTCTAAGGGCAGCAAATCACCAATCTACCAATCTAGATCTGTGATGGGGTGCCTCCCTCCTTGGGCTAGAGGAAGGTGCCTCTCTTGGGATGACACTCTAGAAAGAAGAGAGAAGAGAGATTGAGAGAGAAAAGATCTGTATTCAATCCATGTTCTCAAACCCTAATACAACCTATGTATTTATACATTGCTATTAGGCCCAACCAAAAACTCTCCTGGCTAACCCAATACATGAATGCACTCACCAAGCCTATGTACATCCATATCTCCCATGCTCTCATCCCCTAGATCTAAACCCAATCCATACATGAGTTAGCCACCTTAAGACCCTATTGGACCAGGCCTTAAGATCCAAAACAAAAAATCCTATTCAATTCCATTCACCACCATCAAGCTGGCTCTACCAGAAGCTAAGCTAGCTCGACCGCATCTCGTCCGAATCCTATCTTCTATCTGCTTGAGATAGCTGACTCGACTGCACCCTAAGTCGGCTCGGTCTCAGCCGAGCCAGCTCGACGGCATATCCGAGCCAGCTCACCTAGGTGTCAGTCCCTTATCTTAGCTGATTCTTCTCCTAGCTTTGATCCTTTTCTCCATCTTATGTCTCAGATCTCCAGAGCACCTACCAAGCCTCCTTAAGGTCCTCACACTTGAACCTCGAGTCTCATGCAGGGCTACATGCTACCTTTACCTAGAATAACTCTTGTCCTAGCCCTAGGACTCATACCCATCCTAGACCTTCGGAGCTAACATCCTGACTCCTCCTGTGGCCTTTCAAGGCTTAGGAGCACCATAAATCCTAAGAATCTCCACCTTGATGTCCCAAGCCTTGGCAAACCCTTGGCAATGCTCTCTTACATGATTCCACTATCGCTGCGCACCTTGATAGCCTCTTGTGCAAACATCGCCTCTGCCAATCCTCTTCAACTATTGTGCACTCTTGAAGATCTTTGGGATGACCGCCTCCACCACTAAAGACCTTGGCTTGCATCTATGCACCATCCTGAAAATTGTAGGAATTCTTTTGCTTAGCAGCTATATCAATTGTCCTAGACTTTCCTTGAGATCCTGCAACATTCCTGTACTGACACTCGCTACATACCCTGATACGATCTCCTCAGAACTTCACCTATTCATCCACACATGCTGCTCCACATGAAACTATGCATCTCCAATATTGGTGCTAAGATATTGGTCCTCTTGCACTCCTCTGCTCTGAACTTGTGTCACATCTCCACTGGTGAAGCCACCTCTGCCTGAAGCTCCACCTGAAATCGAAGTCCACCTGATGTCCTAGAAGATTCTGACTCTATAATCGAGTCACCCAAGGTTAACCACTCAATGACGCACTATTGAGCTTGTCACTGCACCTCGATCATAGTCGCTGCTCCTTCGAACCCTCCGTACTCCATGGACTCCTCCAAAACTATCTCGGATACACTGCATCCCGCAGCCTCCTCCAAAATCTAAGAGCTCATCTGACTCTTTTAAATCCAATGACTGAATCCTAGAAAATTCCATCCTAGCCGTCTCTTCTTTTGCCCCTACACCAGCCATCGCTTCAGTTGCACCTAAACTACAACTCAAATTCTGTCCTAGGCTTAGACCCATCTATCTCATCCTGAGGCTCTTGAGACTCCCTGGCTCTCCCTGAGATATGCTCCTATCTCCTTGAGATGCCTTCTGACACTCTCCGCTGAGATACTCCCTTGGCCACTGCACCATCCAACCTCTCTCAGTCCCATGCCTTTAGGAAAGCACTACTACAGCACTCCAGTGCTCCCTGCCTCATCTCGATACCACCTCCTCATAGGTATTTGGGTTCTCTCTTGTTGTACACAAACCATCCTCCACCTGAATCATGACTCTTTCTAGTGCTCCTATAAAAGAAACCTGATGCAAGATCAACCATCCAACCCTAATCTATTGGACCTCCATGGATCATCCATCTCCATCACCTCTAAGGCTTCACAAATCCATGCTCTGGTCAAACCGCTGAATGCATCCTTGACTACTTTCCCATCTTTCTGCAACCAAAGAATGTATAGTCACTTCTTCAGCTCTCCTTCGATCATTATCTCTTGGAAAACCTCTCTTCATCAGTCAAACAGCCTTATACTACCCATCTTCCTAGAGAACCCTATCACCCGTCATACACCCCGATCTCTCCAACCAAGACTGATCAGAAAATCATGCATCCAAACTTTCCACCCTGAGAAAAATCCTTCCCATTAATCCTCTCAGCCTCCACCTTCCACCCACTGCTCTCGATTGGCCAAACCACAGCAAAAAATAAAGGTAGATCTAAGACATACCTTGGATACTCGTACAGATTTTTGATTTCATCTTGTATGACTTCTCCTTCACTTTCATGCACCATCAGACTTTAATACCAATTTGTAAAGAACTATGGTACTACTCTGATACCAAATTATTGGTGCATCACCATAGCATCACCTAGCCCTAATACCATATTGCGGAAGCCCTTGATCTTTAGCATGGACCTGAGGAGACCATTGACATTCTCTAAGGATAGTAAACCATCAATCTACCAATCTAGATCTATGATGGGATGCCTCTCTCCTTGGGCTTGAGGAAGGCACCCCCCTTGGGGCGAAAACTCTAGAGAGAAGAGAGAAGAGAGATTAAGGGAGAAAAGATTTATATTCAATCAATGTTCTCAATCCCTAATATAACCTATATATTTATACGTAGCTATTAGGCTCGATCACAAACTCTCCTGGTTAACCCAATACAAGAAAGAACTCACCAAACCCATGTACACACATGTCTCCCATGCTCTCATCCCTTGGATCTAAATCCGACCCATACATGAGTTAGCCACCTTAAGATCTTATTGGACTAGGCCTTAAGATCCCAAACAAAAAATCTCATTTAGTTCTATTCGTCATCTTCGAGCCAGCACTATCAGGAGACAAGCTGGCTTGACTACATCTTGTCCGAATCCTATCTTCTGTCTGCCTGAGATAGCCAGCTCGGCTGCACCCCGAGTCGGCTCGGTCTTAGTCTGAGCCAACTCGACTGCATATCCGAGCCAGCTTACCTGTGTGTTAGCTCCTTATCTTGGCTGATTCTTCTCCTAGCTTTGATTCTTTGCTTCACCTTGTATCCCAGATCTTCGGAGCACCTACCAAGCCCTCTCAAGGTCCTCACACTTAAACCTCGAGTTCCGTGCAGGGCTACATGTCGCCTTCACCTAGGACAACTCCTATCCTAGTCCTAGGACTCACACCCATCCTAGATTCTTGGAGCCTACACCCTGACTCTTCCTGTGGCCTTCCAAGACTTGGGAGCACCACAAATCCTAACATGCATGAGATCTTTAAAGCCCTCTTAAAAATCATATTAAGTAATAGGGTTAAAGATAAAAAAGCAAATCCATTCTTGCTATAAGTTGGTCAATCGGTGTCTAGAAAAGTGATTCTAAGAAGGTAAAGAGAACGTGGTCTAGTAATTGGATCCGTTTCTTACCTGGCCAATTTTTATTGGTGTCTAAGGCAAGAACATGGGGCCTTTCACCTTTCTCCCACTTACCTGACTAATTTGATTTAGTTGAAGTCTTGAATTGGAAATACATATTGATCAAAAACACTATAAATTGCCTTCCTTCATGCTAAGAAGATTATTATTTCATGAACCATAGATAAGTTTATTGTGCTATCCACAAGACATACCATGGAGACTGATATAATAATATCTTGGTGCATTTTAAAATGCTTATAGTATATTTGATTTATTATTACTTTGTTATGCTATCCAAAAGAGCAATATTATTTTTAAATATGACCCTATGAAAATGAAGGTTTTAATTTAATTAAAATATTATAGTTTATTATGCTATCCATAAGACTATAAATATTTTATAGACAAGTTATGTTGAGAGTTGCATGGAAATGCATTTGGATAAGTTTTTCTATCTTTGAACTTATTGAAGTTTGTTGTGCTATCCACAAGACTTTCTTAAGGGATAAGGATCTCAATCCGACTAAGAAACTGATTTAGGATTTTCTCATATGCCATAGGAAGGGCTATGGTATATGGTAAAATAGTGGGAGTAATAACTAGAATAAAAGACCTTATCTAGTTATACATATCATCTTGAGTGGTCTACTTATATTAGTGTTCTTATTTCATGTAGAATAAAATATCTGCTTAATGGCTTCTTCACTCTCATTGTGATGCATTCTTGATACAAATAAATTGACTAATCCTAATTACATGGACTAGTTGAGGAACTTGCACATAGTGCTTATGCAAGAGAAGCTATCTTATATTCTGGATACTCCTGACCCACAGTCGGTCAATATCCGAAGTTAATTAGGAGTAGTCAATTCCATCTTGACTCACACACTGATTCTACAAGTACTTGACTATATCCACAAATCTTTCATCACCTATATTAGAAATACAGATAGTCTAGCATCAAAGTCCAATGAGTTGCTCGCAAGTCATCATGGCGATCTCAAGTCGGAGGGACACTTATACCCATTGGCTTTAGCTAGCTATTCTTGATGGTAGAGTGCTATATTGATCATATTCAGTGCAGATGTACTCCTACATCTCACCTAGATGCCGTACTAGTGTCTCCATACCACTTGGTTATGAGAACAACCGATGCATATGGCTTATCTGATGTGTAATGGCCCAGATAAGGTTGGATTAAATTTTGATCGTTGGATCAAAATTAGATGTGTAATGCCTAGATAAGGTTGGATTAAATTCTGATAGTTGGATCATACAAGATGAAAAAGATTTGGTCGTTGGATCATTGTTGGGAGGTTGGATCACCATCGGAAGCTCTCTAGACCATTGGATTGATGTTTGGAGTGCTGTCGATCATCGGATTGCGATCAAGGAGAGCTGGAAAAATCAAATCAAAGTAGGAAAGGACCCTCGCCATTGGATCTAGATCGGCATCAATCTGGATCATAGGATGGCACAAGTGTGGACTGCATAGACCGACCACACCGCAGATCGCAACTAATCAGCATGCTCTTTGCTATGTGAAATTATGATTTTGTCCCTATACAATGTGATGAATTTTTTGTGAACCTCTTAACGATCTAGGTCCACCACGTAGCAGGCTTCGATTGGGTGTCTGGTGCTAAGTTGGCAGTCCATGCCTAGTTGCATAGACCAACTGATCGACTTTTATGGTTGAGTCAGCTTTGCGGCTTGGCTTGGCAAGCCGACTGAGCCATTTTTTTTTATTTTAATTTTTTAATTTTTTTTAAAAATTCATATCTAGTCCATTTTAGCTCGATTTGCTTCAAACTTATTTTGTTATGATAAAAAAATTAAGTTTTTTTATTAATAATAAAATTTTATTATTTTTATTATTTTTTTATTAATTTTTTAATTAATAAATATTAATTTCTTAAAAATATATATAAATTGATTATTAATTTTTAAAAATAAATATAAATTAATTAATAAATTAATAATTTTATTGGTGAATTTATGATACTTATCAATGATCATATTATTTTAGTGAGTTATATGTGATTGCTCAAGAAAAGTTTTAAGGATATTAAAATTTTTGGTTATGTATGGTCCCTTAGGATCACTCTTGGGCTGACTGGGCAACTCTCTTTCTTCATGCTGATTGATATAAGCTCTCACTTTTCTAGTTCTTCAAAGATTTGCATAAGGTCGTTTTATGACTTTATCATGATTTTTAGGCATTTTTCTAAAGAATTAATCCTTTGTTCCTCTAGATTATTCGATGGTTGATTGATAAATTCTAATGCTTACAGAATCTTCTCTTCAAAAATTGACTCATTGTTATTTAGAGAGATTTGATAATGTTGGTAGGGCATATTATAAGGTACATCCATGAATGTGGATCCTTGTGGCATCGGGGTAATCACTGGTTGTGGTTGCCATGAAAAATCTAGTTGAGCCCTCCAGCTTAGATTGTAAGTATTAAAGTATGGATTATTTCTTGATTTATAGGCTATTTGGGTTTGATCTTAATAAACTTGCTCATATATATATACTTAGAAAATCGGTATGGGCATCTTTTTGCAAAGTGGGTGGGGCTCGAATAAATTGCACAAACTTGTTGTGTAGGAAGAAGAGATGGATAGGAAGGATTTTCATTGGCTATTAGATGATCCAATTTACAGGATAACTCATCCACTCTATTCTCAAGATCCATCTTGGATTGTTCTTTATTTTATTTTATTTTATTTTAAAAAATAAAGAAAAAGGATGAGGAGAGAGAATTCTAAAGATGAGAGCCTAGAGGATCTTAGATCTAAGGATGATAGAAGAGAGTATTTTAATTAGGGTTTAAGTTATAATGGCAAATAAGTTAGGCAAGCATTGACTCTCTATCCTAGGATTTACCTAAATCTAGATAGCTCCTAACTACCAAGGTTACCTTCAAGCTCTCGAAGTAAATAATTAGCCACTCAACTGGTCAGGTAAGTGTAAGATCGGTGGGTGTCCTCCCATTATTTTTCTTAGACACCAATTATCTTGGCCAGATAAGCTAATGGAACTAATTAAGTAACCACCTTTCTTTGGAATGCAATCTCTAAACCACTTACCTAAACACCAGTCGAACTGACTAACCCTAATCCGGTCCAACTCTTAGGGTTTCTTATTCTAATGAGCTCGATTATCCTTAGAAGCCAATGTCTAATTGATTTTAAGTTAAGGTCTAGGACAATGTAATATGAAGGATGATGGTTTGTGGGCTAAGGAAGGGTGATCAAATCTCCATCTTATCTTATTTAATGGATTGTGCTCTTAAAGTATATTATGAATATGCAATGAAAATAAAAAAAGATATTCAAATATGTTAAAAATTAATTTTAAGTTATATTTTTGATTTTGCTAAATTAATTAAGTGTTATGAGATGTCAGTGATTTTTTAGGATTTATGATTTTATCTTTTTATAGATATATTTTAAGTATTTGATTTATTTGGTTTTGCAAAAGAAAGTAAATTCAAGTGATTAAGTCTTAAAGAATAGTAAAATCTAAACTACAGAAAGCAATAAATTAGTTATGAAAGATAGTAATTAACTAAATAAAATAAAAAAATAATATTTTTTTTATTTTTTATTTTATTTATTTTTTTAAATTAATTAATTAATTTTTTAATTAATTAAAGCAACCATGCTATAATTTTTGATAATGGTGCCAAAAATTTGACTGCTTATCATTAAAGTATCAAATAAAGATTAAATCTAATTTTACTATTTAGTAGGATAATTGGTGAGTCGGGTATCGATTTTCATGAGGATTGAAGAATTGAGTTACGTTTAATTTAATTAAAAAAATAAATTAATCTTAAAGCAAAAATTTAAATAAGTAAATTAAAGAGGATTGAATGAGATTTTAGTAAATTAAATAAAAAAAATTAATTAATTAATTAAGATTTTGAGATTAATTAAAAGTATTTTAAAATTTTGAATCCATCTCTAGCATGATTATGGTAATTTTTTTAGTGCAAGAATTTATATTTTTAAGAATTTAGTTATGATTATAACCTATTTTCTTTGGGCATGAATCGTATCTTTCGATCACGATCCATCTTAATAAAATCATAAATTATTCAACATCTTAATTTTTAAAAATTGGTAACATGGTTTTTATTGATTCTCTCTAATATAAACTATTAGATCGAGCATAAATTGTATCTCCCGATCACAATCCGTCTCCATAAACATAGCCTATTTAAATGTCAATCAATAATAAGCATGTTAAAATCTCATGCATGGAGGATAGAATTTAGGATTGGACAGGAGAATAATTTATTCATTGCATAAAAAAATTAGAAAAAATAAAAAAATACAATCCATATTTGAAGACTTCATCTTCATCTCAAAATTCTAATCTTTAGCTATACATGATTTGAAATTCTCCAGCTCTTGACATCTTCAAATCTCCCAAAGAAAAAGAAAAGAAAAAGAAAGGAAAAAGAAAGAAGAGGGAAAAGGAGAAGAGAAGGGAGAGAGAAAAAAAGGTTAATTACCCCCAAAAGCTTTCTGGCATATAGGGGATTAAATAGAGAAAAAAATTAGGAGTTTTTGGATCCTTATCGAGCTCAAATCAGAGTTTGGATTGAATTTAATCACTTAAAATAGTTCTGGCTATCGGATCTTGATCAAAAGGTCCAAAATTCTCTTGAAAACCACCAAAATCAGCTCTGGATAGATTTTCAGCCATTGGATCGAAGCCAGGATGGTTTTTGATCGTCGGATTGCGCACTAGAGGCTGGAAAATCCTATTCAAAATTGGAATTAATCCCTATCATCAGATCTTCACTAGCTACGATGATGACCATCGGATCATGCATCATTGTTCCCAAGGACCGCCATGGACCAAGCTCGTCAAGGGCCGCAGCCAATTAGAGGCTGACGCGCTAGATAAAATGATCGAAATGCCATTGTACGTCGCGATAAAAATTCTATGAACCTCTTAGCGGTCTAGGTTCGCCATGTGATGCATGTCGATTGGCCGAGCCTACTGAGCTGGATAGTCCACGCCTGTTCCATGGACCGACCGGTCGGTCCACCATGCACCGATCTTCTTTTTTTTATTTTTTTATTTTAACTTCTGGGCTTCATAACCTTTTCGTTTTAGCTCTGATTTGAGTGAAATTTATTATGTTGGAATCCATAAATTGAGCTCTTCACATCGATGGCTTCTTTCCTACAAAATATTCATAAAAATATTAATTATTCTAAATAAATATTAATTTAATATATATTTTAATATTTTTATTTATTAAATTATGATAATTATTAGTCTCCTATAATTTCATGCACTATCAGAGAGACCAGTATTAATGAGACTTTATTAGACTTAGGAGCCAGTGTAAACATTCTGTCATACTCTATATATAAGTAATTAGGGTTGGAAGAACTAAAACCTATAGAGATTATCTTACAACTAGCAGATCAATCTTTTAGGATCCCTAAAGGAGTGGTGGAGGATGTGTTAATTAAGATTGAGAATTTTATTTTTCCCATAAATTTTATTATTTTAGAGACTGAATCTATTCCAAACCCAAAGGATCATATGCCGGTTATTTTAGGAAGACCATTTTCAACGACTGCTAATACCATAATTAATTACCAAAATGGATTCATGAAGCTCTTGTTTGGAAATATGACCATCGAACTAAATGTTTTCAACTTGAAACAAGAATTGAACTAACCCAATGAAAAAAACTTGATCCAAAAAGATGTCTATGAACCCAATGATCTAAGCCATGAGGACATCAAAATTAATCCCGGGTCAAATCAAGAATTTGGAAATGAAATTTGGGCAATTGTTAATCATAGGAATATTCAATCAGAGCTAGAATCACCAATTGAACCAATTACTGAGGAAACACCACCATTGGATTGAAAGACACTCCTTAAACATCAAAAGTATGAATATCTAGGTCCATCAAAAACTCTATCTGAAATTGTTATATTAGAACTAGGTCCAATCCAGGAGATGTTAAGTCTACTAAGAGATTCATGATAAAACTGGTTATATGGAAGAAGACTATCTCTTTGGAATTGGTGGTGAAAAACCAGGTGAATTTTTCAACCCTATATATGACTCAGGTTAAGATAACATATGAAGATTAGAGTTTAGTCTGGCCGAAGACTATAAACTTAGCACTTGTTGGAAGGCAACCTAATTTCTTAGGAGTAGTTTTAATAAAAGTCTGCCTAAAGACTTTAAACTTAGCGCTCCTACGAGGCAACCAAGATTCTTGCATTTTAATTTCTTTTTTTAGTTTATTTAGATCTTATTTCAGTAAAGTCAAGGATGAATAAATTGGGGGGAAGAGCCAAATATGTATCCTCAAGCACATCTGAATACACCTACTGAACCAAGAGCACATTAAATCAGATATATTCTTTTCTTTTTACCTATTGCATTTTTTATTTCCCTTACTCTATTGACGATATTATAGAATAAGTTGGGAGGTGAGGGATAAACTTTGAACTTTACTTTGAATCTTTGTAATCATAAATTTATTGATATTCATATACTTGACTATGCTTCAGACTTGAGTAACATTAGATATTTTAGTAGTATTTGATGCATACTTTAGATAAGTTATAGAGTATCAAGGGACAACATATTAATAAAATTCAGTAGAAGATTGAGTCTAGAATAAAATTAATTTTGAGCATTTCTAGCCTTCCCTATTAATATCTAAAGAAAATCGACCTCTTATGGGAATAAGTGGGATATGTTGATCCATATAGTTCCTTAAAAAAAAAATATTTATTTTCTATCGAGTAACTAGATCTCGTTGCCTAAGTAATGATATTTGCATAAAAAAATGGACAATATTAAAAAAAAAAACTCATACAGTCAAGTCTCAATCGATAGTCTATTTGACTCAAGTCCATAAGCTTGAGAGATATTTTACACCTAATATCCTAAAGCCAACTGGTTTGAGAGTCATTGGCTTAATACTCACTACAAGGGTTAAATAGAAAGCTTAAGTGATTAAGATATTACATGAAAAGTATTTTTAAAAAAAAAATTAGAATGGATGTACGAATACAAAACCACGAGCCCATCATAGAGTTAGATGATCCAAGGATAAAGATAGTAGTGGATCAAGAAAAAGCTTTGAAAAATTTTATGTTCTTTACTCAACCATTCTATCAGATAGCCTTAATATCCCAATGACATGCTTGATAATTTTCTATGTGGATATCATTTATTTTTAAAATTGTTAAATGAACACTCATGTCGAAGAGAGTCAATATTGTATAACAATATTTCTTTTACTCGAGGATGAGTAAAGTTCAAGTTAGGGGGTGTGATGAATATATTAATTTTAAAATAAAAAATATTAAAATCTATGCTATTAATCTTTTTATTTTATATTTGATATATTTTATGATCTTTTTTAGGAATAATTTATTATAAAGTCTTGATCATAAACCAACTAGGAACGACCCTCCAACACATGTAGATGAAGCTCGAGTCCAAATTTAGGCTTGTTCCGTGCATGACATGCAAAGATCTATGGATGCGTAGCAAGGACCCAATACTATTACTGGGAAACATTGACAAGGGGAACCAGTGGATCAGCTGAGCTAGCAAAGAGGCAGAGGGCTGAAGAATCCATTGCTTTCAATGAAGAAAGATGCACAGAAAGTTCAGTTCCTGCACAATGATGCGGTTGTAGTTACTTTAAACATTACTGACTATGATGTATGTCATATTTTGATTGATAATGAAAGCTCTACTAATGTTTTATTTTATGATGCATTCTCTAAAATATCTATACCTAATAATCGCATGGAGCCAATAAGCTCCCTATTAGTGGGGTTCACCGACGATGCAGTGCTGGTTGAAGGAATAATCACTTTATTTGTTGTAGTAGGTCGGTACCTAAGCCAATCAAAGAACCAAGTTGATTTCCTAGTAGTGAAGGCACCTTCTGCTTACAATGCAATTCTTGGCCAACCTAGCTTGAATGCACTTCGGATTGTGGTTTCAACCTATTACTTGAAGATGAAGTTTCTGATAAACTTTAGGGCTGGAGAAGTCAGAGAAGATCAGGATTTAGCACGACACTATTACACCATTACCTTGCAAGGGGGAAGGCAGGTAGAATCCTATCTAGTGGATGGGTTTGATACCCGTGATGATTTGACTGAAGAGCGAGGAGAACCAATTGAAGATCTTGATGTAGTTTTCTTAGATGACGGGCATGAGGATCACACCATTCAAATTGGCTCCAACCTGAGAGGAGAGGTCAAAAAGTAGCTCGTCGCCTTCCTGCAGAAGAATGCCGACATCTTCACTTGGGTACCCATGGATATGCTTGGGATCGATGCAAAAGTGATGGAGCATCATTTGACAGTGGATCTAAAATGATGGCCAGTAAAGCAAAAGAAGCATAGCTTTGCACCAGAACGGTAGAAAGCCATTGTGGATGAGGTCAACAAGCTCCTTAAAGCTCAGTTCATCTAGGAGGTATCCTTAAAGCTCAGTTCATCAAGAAGGCGAATGATAAGTGAAGGATGTGCATAGACTTCATAGATTTGAACAAAGCCTGTGCAAAGGACAGCTACCCTCTACCTAGAATTGACCAACTGGTGGATGCAACCTCGGGCCATGAGCTCCTCACTTTCATGGATTCCTTCTCTGGTTACAATCAAATCTAGATGGCACCAAAGGATGAGAAAAAAATTGCTTTTATTACTGACGGTGGTCTTTAATATTTCAGGACTATGCCCTTTAGACTAAAGAATGCAGGCACCACCTATCAAGGCCTAGTGAGCAAGATCTTCAAAGAGTAGATTGATCGCAATATGGAGGTCTATGTAGATGATATGTTAGTCAAAAGTCGATCTTCAATGAATCATATCGCCAACCTTGAGAAGACTTTTAACAAACTTCGAAGGTACAAGATGAAGCTAAATCCAACCAAATATGCCTTTGAAGTAACCTTGAGGAAGTTTCTGAGATTTATGGTGTCAAGGCATGGCATTGAAGCAAATCCCAAGAAGATTAGAGCTATTTAAGAAATGACTACACCAAAAATAATAAAAGAGGTTCAATGCCTGACAGGAAAGATTGCGGCTTTGAATTGATTTGTCTCAAGATTAGCTGAACATTGCATGCTCTTCTTCCAAGTGCTCAAGTAGCCTAAGAATTTTTGCTAGACTCCTAAATACCAATGAGCATTTGAAGAATTGAAAAACTATCTAAGCTCACCTCCTCTCCTTGCCAAATCTGAACCTGGTAAAGAACTATTCCTGTATTTGGTGGTGTCACCTGCGATAATTAGAGCTATCCTGATCAATGAAGAGGCAAAAATTTAGAAGCCGATCTATTATAGAAGTTGAGTTTTGAGAGATGCAGAAACAAGATATACAAAATTGGAAAAGCTAACTTATGCTTTATTGATTGCAGCTAGAAAGCTTCGACCTTACTTCTAGGGACATACAGTCACACTTCTCACTAATCAACCTATCAAAGAAAATTTTTACTAACCTAATAGCTTTGGAAGAATAGCAAAATGGACCACTAAGCTGATCTAGTTCAACATCAATTTCCAACCTCAGCCATCCATTAAAGCTTAGATATTGATCGACTTCATAGTAAAATGCACCATTTCAGATCCCGTTGAACTTGAACAACAAGAAATTTGTACTCTCAATTCTTAGCTGAACTTCATTGAAGAAAGAGCAGATCTTCTTGAGAACTTCAAGGCTCTATATGTAGATGGTTCATGTAATGCTTTAAGAGTGGGCGCATGCCTGATTCTAATCAATCCAGAAGGAGTTATTGTCGAATACGTGCTACGCTTTGAGTTTTCTACAATAAATAATGGAGCTGAATATAAAGCTTTGATTGCAAGGTTTAGAATAGCTAAAAGATTGGAAGCAAAGCATGTAAAAGTCTACTATGATTCTCAATTGGTGGTGGGATAAGTTAATAGTAATTATGAAGCTAGAGAGGAAAGCATGAAGAGGTACTTGAAAAAAGTAAGGAGCCTAATTTTAGCCTTCAGCTGCTTCGATATTCAGCAAGTCTTCAGAGTAGAAAATATTAGGACCAACCTCCTCTCCAAATTAGCTACTTTGGCACCAAGTGAATTACCAAAAGAGGCCTTCTTCGAAGATCTGCAATACCCAAGGTTGGAAGAATCCCAAACTATGATGCAAGTCAACCCTTAGCCCAGCTGGATTGATCCACTTATTTTATACCTTAAAGATCGCACACTCCCCAGGGATCCGAAGAAGCACAAAAATTTAGAAACCAGGCCTCCTGCTATGTTTTATATAAGAATAAGCTATACAAGAGGTCATACTCCTTGCCACTTCTTAGATTCCTCCGATCTTTTGAAGCTGATTATGTATTAAAGAAAGTTCATGAAGAAATTTATGAAAATCATCTAGGGGACAGATTATTATTTTACAAGCTACTCTATCAACGACACTACTGGCTGACTATGCAGTAAAATGCTATTGATTATGTGAAGAGATGTGATTGATGTTAGAGAAATGCCAACATTTAGAGACAACCAGCTTCATAACTCACACCTCTGAGTGCTTCTTGGCCATTTGCATAGTGGGGGATGGATATATTTGGGCCCTTTTCCATGACATCTAGATAGCAAAAATTTCTCCTAGTGGCTGTAGATTACTTCACCAAGTGGGTTGAAGCCGAACCCTTGGCAAAAATCACTAAATTCAAAGTACAGAACTTCATCTAGAAGTTAATAGTCTATAGATTTGGCCTACCTCGGACTCTCATCTGGATAATAGACATTAGTTTGCAGGAGCAAAATTTATTGAGTTTCGTGAAGATCTGAACATCCCCATTATTTTACATCAGTAGCTTACCTACAGGCAAATGACAAAGTTGAGGTAACAAATAGGACACTACTACAACGGATTAAAGAAGAACTTGAAAGGACAAAAGAAATATGGATAGATAAACTCTATCATGTTCTCTAGGCTTATAGAACCACTCAAGGGCTGCCAGCTGAAGAAACTCCCTTTGCCCTAGCTAGCTTTTGGAACTGAAGCAATAATACCAGTTGAGCTTAGACTTTCCTCGACACAAGTTGAAGGCTTCAGTGAATAGGACAACTCATAGGACCTCAGAGCGAACCTCAACCTGCTAGAAGAAAAATGTGAGAAGGCCAAGATTAGGATGGCAGCTTATAGGCAAAGGATGGCCTGCTACTACAACTCTAGAGTTAGAACTAAAGTTTTCAAAGTCAGAGATCAAGTGCTCCAATGAGCCGACATCTCCTAGCCCCAAAACCTGGGCAAGCTTACTTCAAACTGAGAAGGCCCTTATAAGGTTGCAGAAATTATCTGACTAGGAACTTACCATTTGAAAGAACTTAGAGAGGCTACACTCCCACAATCTTGAAACTCAAAAAACTTGATAATGTACTATCAATAGTCTTATTTCAATAAAATTTTTCTTACTTCAACATTCTTATCTTTGGTGAAAAACTATGTAATGATAGAAAATTATTCAATCAAAATTCATTATTAAGCGAAATAGAAGGCCTCTAATTATTTAAGATAGGAGGTTAACCTCATCGTAGCAAGGGTGAAGGCCTCCAAGAGGTTAAGCCTATCATAGCAAGGGTGAAGGCCTCCGATTATTTAAGATAGGAGGTTAACCTCGTTGCAGCAAGGATGAAGGCCTTCGATTATTTAAGGCAAGAGGTTAATCTCATTGTAGCGAGGGTGAAGACCTTCAGTTATTTAAGATAGGACATTAACCTCATCGCAGCGAGGGTGAAGGCCTCTGGTTACCACAGCGAGGGTGAAGGCCTTCAATTATTTAAGATAGGAGGTTAACCTTATCGCAGCGAGGGTGAAGACCTCCGATTATTTAAGATAAGAGGTTAATCTCGTCGTAGTGAGGTGAAGGCCTTCGGTTATTTAAGATAGGAGGTTAACCTCATCTTAGCGAGGGTGAAGTCCTCTAGTTATTTAAGATAGGTGGTTAACCTCATCCAAGCAAGGATAAAGTTCTCTAGTTCTTAAGCAGGAGATAACGGGGAGAGGCCCTCTCAATGGTCCTTTTTATATCCTGGCAACCTTGTTAGAAATAAGAGGAGGACCTCGTCCTAATAAGAAAGATAGTCCACCACATCAGGAGTAGGAGAAAGACCTCATCCTGACATGGATGAAGACCCCCATGGGGGATAGAAGACCTCTAATTCTCAAATAGAAGGTAAACTATGGATACAAAGACCTCTAGTTTTTAGATGCTTCCAATCAAGTTCAAAAAACTCTTGTTTATAAACAAGGGGGATAGATATACAAGCTATGGGATGGAGGTTATCAATTCCAAATGACGTCGACATCAAGTGCGATAAGAAAGTGAAGAGACCAGTGAGTATTGAACCAAAGTAAAACATAGAAGGGTAATTGAAAGTACTACTATTTATTAAAGTTGAAGTTCATTACATGGGTCACTAAGATCAATTACAAAAAAAAAGAAAGAAGGGGGCCAAAGTCCTACTCAAAATCAGACTTTGGACTGCCAACCCTAGCTAATACAAGAGCATATTTCAGGTCGTTAACTTTTTCTTCAAGATCTCTCCTCATCACTAAACTCTCACTAAGTAATTTGTTGGCTCTCTAGAGATCGTCTTCTATTTCTCTTAGCCTTTTTCTCAGAACTGTAGACTTGGCTTCAGTGTCCTTCACTGTGCTCTCGTTGTAAGTTGTCTAAATCTTGAGTTGTAAGAGTTCAGTCTTAGTCTTCTTATGAATTGTCAAAAGATCTCCCATGGTCCTCCTCAAAGAGGTGATCTCCTCCAGATCCCCTTTTGGACTGGTCTGAGCTTTACCTATCAACTGCTTCCGAAGTCGGGACACCTCAGCGTTAGCGGTACCAAGTTTTTTTTTTAGATCATCATCTACCAACACCAGCTGATTTGATAGGTATCTATGCTATTTCAGCATCGTGGAGTTGCTTTTTGAGGTTAGAAAACTTTTTCGACCAGTCCCACCCATGCTCTACCTTTCTTTGGGCCTAGGCCAAACCCTTCTCCAGCTGGCCGATCTTCTCTCTTGCTTCATAAAGTTGGCTTCCAGAGAGCAAATCTTTGCAATCAAGTTCCAAGCTTTCTCACCAGCAAGTTTTCATGCCCATTTTAATTCCTCAGACAAGTGGTATTTCTTAGCGGTATAGTCCTTAAAAAATTGTTTGGAAGATTAACAAAGATGATTGATTTTGATAGAGGCATCAGAATAACTCTTTTTGAACCTTTAGAGTTCATCCTCAGTCTTTTTTAATTTCTTCTTCATTTGATGAGCTTCTCTCCTTAAACTTTTGATATGGGCTTTCAAGGGGATACCTTGAGGTAGAGGTTTAGCTTCAATAGGAGACTGCACTTAACACACACAAACACCATGACAAAGAAGAATGATGAAAGGAAAAGATTTTGCTTTCATTAATTAAAATGTATGAATACATGAAAGATAAAAAGAAAAAAAAAATAAGTATAATAAGAGGTCTCAAAGCTCTGCAGGAGTATCGAAGGAGCCTGGTGTAGCCTCAGCTGGTGTAGGTCCTTCCGTAGTTGCGGGGGTAGATGTGGTAGTATCAGTGACAACATTTGGAAGAGTGGCTTCATCAGAAGGAGGTTCGGCTTCATCCTTGGAGGGTTCCCCTAATAAAAAGTTGAGATTCAATCCTGAGAACTTTTCCACAACTCTTGACTGGCAGAGGTCACATCCTTTGATGAAGGCCTCCTAAGCGAAGGCCACCTTGATTTCCCTCAACTCCCCTAAAGATTTGAAGGAGGAAATGGCCTCTTCTATCACCCACTTGTTCTCTTCAATGGAGTTCGTCTTGACCTCCTTCCTCCTTTCTTCTGAGGTTAGGGCTGCCCTCAGGTTGGTAGACATCTGCTCCTCTCTTTGGAGCACCTCTTGTAGATGCCTAACCATGGCAGAGAGATGGCTCACCTCAGCCTTGTATCCTTGGGCCTCCTCTATAGCTTTCGAGGCCTCGGCCTTCTTGGCATTGATTGTCTCGATGTTGGTGATCAATTGGTGGCTGACTTGCAAGCAATTGAATTAGTTATGCTATCGAAGAACTCATAACCAAACTTGAGAAATCAAGAAAGAAATCGCTACCTTAAGGTACGCCCCAAGGGAGTCCTTTACCCCTTGGTCAAATTTGGTACGAGTAATTCTTTTGATGATGAGTGGAAGGACACATGCATCAACCAGGGCCTTAACGATCCTCTAGTTATTGAAGGAAGCATTGTCCCAATCAATGCTATCGTCACTAGCTTCCCCTGGATTTTGTTGAAGTTGAGCCCTTCTAACGATCATCTTTTTCTTCCTCTGAGCCCGAGTAGGGACCTCGGTAGATGGGCTCAAGGTCATTGATGGTACCATGGTCTCTGGGGTGGGGACTCCTCCTCCTAGAGCAGTGGAGCTTGACTTTCTGACTTTCATCTATTTGGATGGCTCTTCAAAGATCTTTTTCTTCCATTTTTGAGCTTGAAGCCCCCTTGATAGCATCTCCTTTTTTTCAGGAGTCATTTTTGCAATAACAGCAAGGTCAAGGGTAGAAGAAAATAAGAAAAATAAAAAAAAAGACAAACTTGGGTACATGTGGGGTTGAGTGGGCTTAAGTCGAGATTGAATAAAGTTTGGTTATCCATAAGTTCAGACAACAAAGGGATCTTATAATCCTTCAGCTTATTGAAAGAATCAAGATCCGATCTCCAATCTGGGAGCTCGATGGATTGAATCTCTTAAGCACCCTCAGGAAGGAAGTCCTAGTTCTAAGGTTAGACGACAGATGAAGAAAAACTTTTTCTTTCAGTTGTGAATGGAAGAAGAGGCTCCCTTTTGTAGCCCTTTCATGCCAAATTTGGGGGAGAGATACCACCAGTTCTTGACGGTGGGATGGCATTTGAACGTAAAGTAGTTTTGAAATAAGAAGATGGTAGGATGGACTTTGGCTAAGATACAAAGAAAGAAGAACCCTATGATAAATCTAAAGAAATTCGGCACCATGGAAGCTAAGAAAATATTCAAAAAATAGAAAAATGCTATTACAAAATGGGAAAGTGAAAGTCTTATTCCAGCATGAAAGGCCTCTAAATACAAGTAGAAGCGACCCAGGGGAGGAGCACAAGCTCGATCGCTCAGTCTGGTAAGCTCTAGTTCGTATTTAGGAGGAATTCCATACTAAATCCTTATGAAAGAAAGGTCTTTAGAATGCAAGGAACAGAAAATGATTTTAGGGATGAAGGTTGATCGAGGTGCCTCAATAGATTTAGTGATTTTCCTAAGGCTAGGATTTGGCAAGTTTGGATGGGCCGAACTCCTAGAACCAAAGGACCAAGATATTTTGAAAGATATTTGGATTAAACTTAACTAGAAAAATCTCCAAAAAATTGGAAGAAAAAGGCTATGCAATTTTTGAAAGAACCCATTAAGAACAGTGAACCTTCATGAAGAAACCAAAAGAACAAAGGCCGAAGAAAAGCAAGGAGATGCAATGATAGAGGTCGGGAGACTAACCTAAGTCGGTCGGAGGACTCAAGAAGATAGTCAATAAAGAGGAAGGCTGATGAAAAAGATGTTGATGGTCGGAGGAGTTGTGATGAATGGAGAATGGGATGCCCGAAGAAGATGAAAGATGATAGAAGAAGGAGAGAGCAGGCAAAAGTAGGCAATCAGGGGTGAAAGGGATGTTTAAATAGACGGAAGAAGTCAAGTGTGGTTATGATTGCAGATTCTCTCCACCCAGCCTTTACTTGCCACGTGTTCCACCCATAGCCGACATCTGCCAAGGCAGTAATGGTGCCATACTTAGAGCACCATGCCAGGAGAATTTCAAATGCCATGATTGTTTCAAGTCATTCAGTCATTAAGGAAGCTTTGACACCAGTTGAAAAGAGCCAAAACTTTTCATCTCCTGGAATCAGAAAACTAGAAAAGAACTTCGGCATCCACTACTTTTTGTACTTCTTTCATTCGAGTCTTGAACTTGAGAGTTGGGGGATAAGTGTTAGGGATAAAATAACCCCCACCGAAGTCCAATAAGAGGTTCAATCTTGATATGATTTTATTTGGAGTTACAATAGTCACGAACGAACTTCAACTAAACTAGTCTCCTACTCTAATTCGATTCAAGGAGGTCGACCTTCAAACCATGTATGCTGGACAATCTTCTCAGTTGTAACTCTCTACTTTTTTCCTCCAATGACTGCAGAATCCATCAAAGACATGATGAACTTCATCTGATCGAACTTGAATAGTGAAGGGCATGATGACTAACTATGGTCCTGGTGTTAATAAAGCCCCATTAGATATTGAACCCAGCACCTTTCGAATTCATCTATGGCAGACCTCAAGTATGGCCGAATTTCTTGGCAGCAGATAACATATCTTATTAACCTTACGACAAGGACCCCATCCAACCAAATTTCTTCCTAGTTAGATTCTATCCCGGCCAAACCTCTTTGCTCTACTTTATGAATAGGGCAGAACTCGAGCGTGGCCAAATTTCTTCATCCCTTTCTGACAATTGTAGATCTAGCCTACCTGTACCATGCATATCGATTGGACGAGTTTGAATAGTGAAAGGACTTTGTCATCAGCACATTTTTGATTTCCAATCCATAATAGCAACCACTCCATAGATAATGAATCATAGCACTCCTTCGATCCAAACTTCGGGCTAGTCTTGAAGGTGACAGAGCTTCTGAAAATAAATTGAATGGCACCAGTAAGAAGTTCACCAATTTTAACTTCCAGTCGGTCTCGAAGATAGTCGAACTCCTTCAGAAAGTCTGGTAAAGGTTTGGAAAGTTCTATGATTCCCTCTTTGGCCTCTAGCTTGAATCCTCTCATCAAATCCTCAAATCCGAGCCAACCTCAAAGATGGCCAAATTTCTCAAAGCTATCAAAGGTAGCATCAATAGATTTTAACCAACTATAGATTTGCCACCTACCGTTCATAAACCGATCTCCAAGTTCAGCCTATCTAGCTCCAAGTTCTTCATCCCAACATGCGCAGCTTGCTAATAGGTGTAGAAGTTGCACCCAAACTCCAACAAATAGAACTCAACCATCTATAACTCATGATAAACGACAGCCACTCTTGATAACAAACTCCACATGGCCTAAATAGCCTATTGACATTCTGTTATGACTGACACTTTCATTTTGTTACAGGCTCAGCCTATATAAGAGATCCTCTAGATACATTTTTCTCTCTAAGCTTTCATCTCTGCTTACTGACTTTTGAGTACTCCATTCTTGTTGGCTAGAAAGCTAACTTGATTGTCGGAGGATCCTACCAGAGCTCCCCCCGTCTGGTTTGGACTTCATCTTGCTGTGAGGATTGGTGGTGCTCCCAAGCCTTGGGAGGCCATGGGAGGAGTCAGGGTGTTGACTTCGGAAGACTAGGATGGAGTAGTCTTAGAGCTTGGACAGGAGTTGTCCTAGGATGAAGATGGTGTATAGCCCTCCATAGACTCAAGGTTTAAGTGTTGAGAATCTTGAAGGATTTGGTTGGTGCTTTGAAAATCTAGGATATAAGATGGAGCAAGAAACCAAAGCCAGAGCAAGAAGACTGTAGAAAAGGACTCTTCTATAGGTTAACCGGCTCAATCTGAAACTAGGTTGGCGAAGTATTAGTGGACGACCAAATAGAGAGGAGCACGTTTGGGATTGCAGGCTGGCATGCAACTAGGTTAGCTCAGTCTGAAAGTGAGATGACCTAATCTCAGGTTAGCTGGCTCAGTGCGCGAACAGAGATACAAGAGGATCTATTTGGGGCTAGGATAGGGACTTATCCTAGGAGTCTTAAGGTTTGGTTTGAGAGGTCTTAAGAAGACTAACTCATGTATGGATTGGGTTTAGATCTAGAGGATGAGAGCATGGGAGATATTGGTGTACATAAGCTCGGTGAGTGCTTTCATGTATTGGGTTAGCTAGGAAACTTTTTTGGTCGGGCCTAATGGCTATGTATAAATACATAGTTGTATTAGGATCTTCATGAGAGTAATCAATACAATTCTTTTCTCTCTCAATCTCTCTTCTCTGTTTTCTCTAGTGTTGTTGCCCTAGATTCTTGAAGAAGCCTTAGAGAGAGGGCGCCTCCCTTAAGCCTAAGGAGGGAGGCACTCCAGCATAGATCGAGTTGATGATCTATGGTATGCTGCTTTAGAGAACATCAAAGATCTCTCCATGGTCCATGCTAAAGATCAGGAATTTTATTAATATGGTATTGAAGCTTGGTGATGCTAGGATGATGCACCAATAATTTGTATCAAAGTGGTACCATGGTTCCTTACAATTGATATTAGAGCCTAATGGTGCTGGAAGAGAAGGAGAAGTCATACATGGTAAAATTAGGAATCTACATGAGTATTTCATGGTATGTCTCAAATCTACCTTTGTTATTACTGTGGTTTGGCCAACCGAAAGTAGTGGGTTGAAGGTGAAGGTCGAGAGGATTAACAAAAAGAATTTTTTTTGGGGTGGAAGGTTTGGGTGCATGATTTGCTAGTCGGTCTTAGTGGAAAGATCGAGATATATGATGGTAGACAAGGTAGAAAGTGTTGGAGTGCTGCAGTAGCACTTCCCTAGAGATGAAGGACTGAGAGAGGCTTGGTGGTACAGTAATCGAGGGAGGTATCTCAATAGAGAGCATAGGATTCTTTAGGAAGATGGGCAGTGTGGGACTGTTTGATGGATGAAGAGAGATTTCCCAAGGGGTAATGTTTGAAGGAAGGCTAAAGAAGTAACTATACATCCTTTAATTACAGGAAGGTGAAGTAGTCAGAGATGTATTCAGTAGTTCGACCAGAGCATGGATTTGTGGAGCCTTGGGGGTGATGGAGATGGATGATCCATGAAGGTCTAGTAGGTTAGGACTGGGCGGCTGTATAGCGGTGTAGAGATGAATTAGGGAGCATTGGAGTGCTGCAGTAGCACTACTCTAGAGGCATAAGGGTTGAGAGAGGCTTAATGGTACAACAATCGAGGGAGGTATCTCAGTAGAGAGTGTTAGGGACATCTCAGGGAGATCAGGAGTAGGTCTCAAGGAGAGCCAGGGGTCTTAGGGAGCGCTAGGGGCATCTAGCAATCAGGAGTATGTTGGATCATATTTCTTCTATAGGAGCACCAGGAAGAGTCATGGTTCAGGTGGAGGATGATTTGTGTACAATAAGAGAGGACTTAGATGCTTATGAGGAGGCAGTGTTGAGACGAGTTTGGGAGTACTGAAGTATTGTAGTAGTGCTTCCCTGGAGGCATGGGGTTGAGAGAGGCTCGATAGTGCAGTAGCCAAGGGAGGTATCTCAGTGGAGAGTGTTAGGAGGCATCTCAGGAAGATTGAGAGCAAGTCTCTGAAAGAGCCAAGGAGTCTCAGGAGCCTTGAGATGAGATAAGTGGGTCTGAGCCAAGGGCAAAGTTTGAGCTATACTTCCTCTGGGTGTAACTGAAGTGATGGTTGGTGCAGGGGCATAAGAGAAGAAGTACTAGGATGGAATTTTCTAGGATTCAATCATTGGATTCAAAGGAATTGGATGAGCTCCTATATTTTTTGGAGGTGCCTGCAGGTTGCAGAGGTATCTGAGATGGCTTCAAAGAGAGCCGTGGAGTGTGTAGGGTTCAAAGCGGTAGTGACAGTATTTGAGGTACAATGACAGGCCCAGCAGTGCAGCATTGGATGGTCGGCCTCAAGGGACTCGAGTACAAAGCTGACTTCTACGATATTAGATGAACTTCAGGTATAGGTGGAGCTCCACAATGGTGGCTTCACAGATGAAGAAAAAATCTGGCATGAGTTCAGAGTGGAGAGGTGCAGGAGGATCGATATCCTAGCACCAGCATCGGTGATGCACAGTTTTAGGTGGAGCAGCATGTGCAGATAAATAGGCAAAGCTCTAAGAAGATCATGTCAGGTGGTACAGCATATGCTGGTACAGAAATGCTGTAGGTTCTTTAGGAAAGTCCAAGGAAAGTGATGCAGCGGCTAAGCAAAAGGGATCCTATAATTCTAGGATTGTGGGAAGAGCAAGCCAAGATCTTCAGTGATGGAGGCGATCATTCCAAAGGCCTCAAGGGTGCACAATAGATGAAGAGGATTGACGGAGGTGGTGTTTGTATAAGGGGCTGTTAGGTTGTACAGCTATAGCAGGATCGTGGAGGAGAGCATTGCCAAAGGGTTTGCCAAGGCTTGGGGCACCCAGGTAGAGATTGTGAGGATTGGTGGTGCTCCCAAGCCTTGGAAGGCCATGAAAGGAGTCAGGGTATTGACTCTGAGAGACTAGGATAGGAGTGGTCCTAAGGCTAGAATAGGAGTTGTCCCATGGTGGAGGCAGTGTATAGCTCTCCACGAGCTCAAGGTTCAGATGTTGAGGACTTTGAGGGACTTAGTTGTTGCTTTGGAGACCTTACAGAATCATATACATCATAATCTTATTATTAATATTTAAACATGATCACATCACATTAATAACATGCTAAAATTTCAAATATGATCATATCATATTTACAATTTTTACCATTAAAGCATAAACATAACAACATATGAGTTAACCTAATAAGGATGGCTTTGATACCACTGAAGGTTTGGTATACAAGGTGGAAGCATGAATTTCAAAGCAAAATTATGAAATCATAAAACCAAACCCAAATCCTAGGACCACCTTATTAGAATTTAAATTATATAATATATATTTATAACATAAATGAAGGTATTGGAGCATACCTCTGATCGCTAAACCCTAAACTTGACTTTGATCACTGGCAGTAGTCTGCGAGGGGTTCCACCAGGTGCCTACGTATTCACCCTCTAATGTTGATCCATACGGAGACTTGATCAAGACATCAGCACCTTTAATTATTTTAATTAAAATTTTTATAATAAAAACTTTAATTATTTGGACAGAACCTTTCCTAGCCTTTGCTGTCACCCTTTTGACCTACTCTTTCTTATCTTTCTTTTCTCCTTGTCTTCCTTTACAACCTTCCTAAGTCCTTATCCTAAAGTAAATCTTTTGTTCTTAATTAGGACTTGTCCTAACAAGAAAAGAAAGAAAGAAATTGGATAACTGGGAGAGTGGTAAGAAAGAAGAAGAGTTCTGAATACCTTGGACTCCCAGAGTGCACCCCTATTTATAATGTATGTAGGGGTGCCTCCAAAAAATTTCTCATGCCCATTTCTTATTCTCATCTCGCACCTATTCAAAAATATCATTCCCTATCAGAAGAAAATGCTATATAGAATTCAAAAAATTAATATGAAGAGATGCCTTAAAATAGAAGGACTCTTCATATAATTCTACGTAACTTTCTTCCGAAGGGTTGCAATATTTTCATATTGGCGCCATTAATTTCTACCATTGATCAACATTAAATGCTAATCTAAAAGTCTAAAAGGATGGTGCCAAATCAGAATATGGCAAGGGAAACATGAGCATGGAAAAGTCAAAGCTTCAAGGTATTTGACTTGGTCCAAGAGGCACCGACAATCAAGGGGGTGGCAAAGAGTTGGTCCTTATCCAATTTTCAGATAACCAATGAAGAGAATAACTAGCAGATAGACTCTTCTGTGCCCTCTCTTCATCTAAAAGCACATAACAAAATTTACATAAAAAAATAAGAAAGACTTTGGTGTCAAAACTCATCCATGCACCACATGTCCCTAGCGCATGGACCAAAAACCTCACGCATCAAGAGAGAGTCTCTAGCATGTGGGTTGCTGTTAGATTGTTGCCTAGATATGCAACCCAAGAGGAGG
Organism: Cocos nucifera; assembly: GCA_006176705.1. Classification (NCBI taxonomy): domain Eukaryota; kingdom Viridiplantae; phylum Streptophyta; class Magnoliopsida; order Arecales; family Arecaceae; genus Cocos; species Cocos nucifera. The sequence goes on along the minus strand of QRFJ01000942.1, from coordinate 281,102 downwards.
GGATGGGGGGGGAATTAAGTTTTTTTTTCTAAATTTAAATTTAAAAATTGAATTATAATATGTGCTTTTAAAGTTTTAATTAAAGTGAGGTGAAGTTAGATAAGTAAGATGCAAGAGCCTAATTTAGTGAGAAGGAATTAAGCACAATAGAGCAAGTGAAGAGGAAGAAGAGAGAACAACATAAGCAAAATGATTTATAATGGTTCAGTGCCAACCTTGCACCTACATCCACTCTCCAAGCTTCTACTTGAAAATTTCAATCCACTAGCATATTCAAACGAATACAACATCGGATCCTCTGACCATAGCTATCCCAAGCTAGAAACCTTATTTTCCAGATACAAGCTAATCCAAAAACAATCCGATTCAAGGTGTGGATCAATCTTTTCAAGCTTTGAAAACCCCCAAAAGCTTGAGCCCCAAAATAGTAAAATAAAGTGAAGAAAATATACACGTTCAGCACACTTAGCTCCTTAATGAGCACAATAAAGCTTTAAAAAATCTTTACACAAATTAGAGGAAGCTTTTAAGAACCCTCTCAAAGAGATAGAAGACTTGAATGAAGTCGGAGAAGTGGTTGAGCTTGAAATCAATGCTTCTCTTGCCTAGGGATGAGTTTTCTTTGAGCTGAACATTCACTTGATTTTCTTCTTAATTTTCTTCCTTTTTGAATGCTTTTAAACCCTCATTCAATGCTGAAAGATGAATAGTAGCCTTTGGTAGCCATTAGAGATCATTTGGGAAATATTAAATGCACCAAATGGAGAAGAAAAATAGCCGTTGTAGAAATTCCATCGCAGGGGATGTCCCTTAGGTCATCCCTTTCATCATAGGCGAGAAAAACAGCATTTTATGGTTTTGTGCAGTTCCTTTAGGGGGTGACCTATGGGTCGCCCCTTTTGCAAGAGGCAAGAAAGTCTGTGTTCTATATCTTATGTGCAGAACCTATAGGGGGTGCCCATAGGTCGCCCCTTTTTTCATGGAGCACCCCATAGATTGCTCCTTTTTGCGTGCTAGTTCAGAATTAGCGTGCCGATCTTATGTGCCAATTGCCAAAGAAAAAGGATCGATCTAAGGATCGTTCTCTTTTATCCAAAATGTCATATCTTCACTTTTAAACTTTCAAACAATTTGAGACCACCTCCAAATGAATCGACATCATCTTGAAAGTTCTTAAGGCTTCTGAAAAACTTCAATTTTTGCTCCAACTCAAGTAAATTTTAAATTGACCATCTTTAACCAATTTTTTGCAATATAAAAATTCTTAAAAATTCTAAAATAATCTTTAAAAATATCTCCAAGAATAAAAATTATTAGTACCCCTCTCAATTATTTTGTGCTCACCAAAATCATTCCTAGGGGCAACAATCTCCCTCTTTTTGATGATGACAAAATAATTAAGTATAAGCAAAAATAAAGTGAATTTGATATTGAATTGAGAGATATCATTTTAAGCTAAGAAGCTCAAAAATAGATATATGCAAGTGATGAGTTCAAATGCATTTAATTTAGGTTGTTATTTTGTACATATTATATTTTTCATGAAAATTCAGCAATTTTTGACATATAGGATGCAGAAAAGAAATCATGCCCTCAACAAAATCATAACAAAGCTTTTAAAAACCATGGGAATGGGTTGCCCTATTAATTTGCTTATTATTTTCATATTAAGTATTGGATTTCAGCAATTTGACTATGACACTGTAACAATAAACTTAAAACTTTAACAATTTGCTTTGCTTTTAATTTGCTTATACTATTTGCATGCACAATATGTTAATAGTTTTCAATGAATGATACCTTCTCCCTCTTTTTGAGATCATTAAACATAAAAAAGAAACTCCCCCTTAATAAATTTTCTATATTCTACTGCTGAATTAATATTTTATTATGAGTATAGACAGCATTTATAAACCAAAATTATAAGTCATAGACATACAAGATTATTTGAATTGCTCAAGGTACATGATTCATTGCATTCATAGGCATTATATATATCCAAAAGATAACAAGTGTCATATTAACCATATCATCTAAACTAGAGTGAAGATCCAATATTCATTCAAATATAAGTTATAGGCCTTTAATGTACACAAAACATGGATAAACAAAAAATACAACATCCATGACAACCAAATAATCAAAATGTACAAAGGCCAAGTTAGATCCTAAATACATAAGTCTAACTATACTAGATCTAATAAATATCATGGCTGGATGCTTCATAATCAGAAGGAGAGTCTGAGATACGATGAGGGGTATCAGGATCAGATCCAGGGATACATCCTCGATCACATCTACCTCAACTATGGGTAGAAGTATCGGCATGAGAAGAGGTGGCATGAGCACGAGGGCGAGAGGGTCCTACGACAAAAAAAGATGAAGTCTAGGATAGAAGAATGAGTCTAATGGAATCAAGCTATCCCACTGCCCTCGATAGAGTCTGCATAAGTGTACCAATAGCAGTAGAGACATCCTCACTAAACCCTCTCACCTCATCCCTCAAGGACTGAATCCCTACCTCCAGTGCACGGTGAAGACTTTCACCTTCTACCGACAAAATAGAAATCGAAGGAACAAACTCGCCTGACCGAGGGATCCCCAACCCCATCACCTATCGCTATAAATTTAAGACCCTACCAGTCAATCTCAATACTGATCCCTCGAGCTCCTCAAGGTGAACAGACTGAGCAATGAGCATTTGAAATAGTATAGTGACATGAGGAACTATCAACTGATCAGGTGGTGGGTTAGTCTAGGATCTCTCCCCTTGAGTAGAACTCGAGGTGAACCTACTGGCCAACTATTAAGACAGACGATCGGCAACTTGCTGTGATACACGATCGGCAATCTACTGAGATATAAAGATCGATAATCGACTGTGATAGAAGATCGACAATCGACTATGATAGAAGATCGGTAATCATCCTAAGTTGATCATCTCCAAATCTGATGACTGTATCTCTGCTCATAGATGGTGGTACAGGTGCATCCCTCCTCATAGACTCTAAGGGACCAACCTCATGATCAGATACAAACTGGATATTAGGAGATGCTCTGTGATCACGAGAAGATGAGGAAGGTCTCTCCTTCTCTACTCTGTCCTCCTCCTCCTTAGCTACTCTACCACTTTTGGTCCATCGATCATCAACTCGGATATAACCCATACGATGCAAGAAATTTGCATTATAGGTATCAATATGGGCTAAGTGTATGGCAGCCTCCCCCTCAAAATCTACTTCAAAGCTCCTAAAGATCCTAGTAAGTGCCATGCCATAAGGTAAAGGGGCTTTCAATCTAGTCACTACCTCTAGCATGGCATCAATCATCAGGGCTGGTAAGTTTAGAGAGATTTCACACACAATATGATGCATGATTCATAGATCCCTACTAGATACAAAATCAAACTTTCTAGCTCTAGGAAAGAAAATGGTGTAAACAATGTGATGGAGAACCCTCATTTCCAGACAAAGATCCCTACTAGCATCCAATTTCTTTATACCATAGAAATCATCTTTTTGCAAAATTGATCTTAACCCTTCTTCTTTGTTCAATAATCTATCTGACGTAGATCCTCACAAGGCAAATGTATGAGAAAGCCTAATTGCTGAGCATCAAACTCCACTACGACACCTTTAACTAATGATCTTACTCTTCCATCAGAAAACATGAAATTTTGATAAAATTTTTGAACTTAATCAATGAAAATTATTTCTTTCAAAGAGTATAATGAACCCCAACCCAAAGAATTTATCTTTTCACCAAAAGAAAATCCATCTTTTTCTAGAAATCAGAAGTCAATGTTTCTTCCTAGAGCAATTTTTCTACCAAAAAAGGGTTTCTTGTTGGGAGTTACCGGAGAAGCAGAGGGTGTTAGAATAGATGTTGGGTCTGGAGCAGAAGTAGCCTTCTTCTTCTTCCCCTCTTCTTCCTCAATCCTGCGGGTGGACTTCTAGTGCTGAGGGAGCTTCATTCGGGGTGCCTTTTGTTGAGTAGCAGTAGGAATAGCAGCAGGATAGTGGTGGAGAGAGGGAAGAAGGTTCAAAGATGTGAAAGGTTAGTCGGAGAGAGTGGATTTTCCAAGAGGAACTTGGGTTTGGTTGAAGATTAGGGCTTGCAGTAGGTTGAGAGATAGAAGAGAAATAGTGAAAATAGGAGAGGGAAGGGATAGAGAACCATCGAAAGTTTGTTTTGGAGGAGGTTTGGTGCATTTTGGAAGGTGGTTACGAAGAAATTTTGGCAAGAGAAGGTTCAACGGGAGAGAGGAGTCGAATGCTTGAGTGAAAGAAGAGAAGGGGGCGACCTACAGAAAATGGGGAGATGAACAGTGTCCCGTTTACCTTAAGTCTGAAGAAAAAATTTAAGGGAAGGACAAAAATATCCTTTGGGGCATCCCTTAGGACATCGGGTGACCTAAAGGGCACCCCATCTAAATCAAAAATTCAATTTAGCCTCTTTTTGAACAAAACAAGGATCAAGAGTGAGAATTAAGAAATTTTTGACAAGGGGAATGAGTGGATTCTATTTTAAAAGATTCATTGATAGGGTAATTTTGAGAAAGACCACTTGAGATCTTTAAGATAGTGGATCCAAGATACCTAACTTTCTTCTAATTTTATAAAATTTATCTTCATTCAAGGGTTTTGTAAAGATGTCAACCAATTATTTTTCAGAGCAAACAAAGTCAATCAATACATCATTATTTTTTACATGCTCTCTTATGAAATGATGTCTAATCTTTATGTGTTTTGACCTAGAATGTTGGATTGGATTTTTAGTTAACTTAATGGCACTAGTGTTATCACATCTTATGGGAATGTTATTAAGTTTTACTCTAAAATCTTCAAGTTGTTGCCTAATCTACAAGATTTGAATACAACAACTTTTGGTTGTAATGTATTCAGCCTCAGTCGTAGACAATGCCACCAAATTTTGTTTCTTGCTAAACCAAAAGATTAAGTTTACATTGAGAAATTGGCACGTTCCATAAGTATTTTTTTTGTCTAATTTACATCCTGCAAAATTTGCATCTAGTATCCAATCAAATTTATGGATGATTATTTAAAAAACCATAAGCCTAAAGTTTGAGTTTTATTTAAATATTTCAAGATTCTTTTAACAACATTTAAGTCAGATTCTTTAGTGTTGACTAAAATCTTGCACACATACAGATGCTGAATATGATATCAAGTCTACTAGCAATAAGATATAATAAGAATTCTATCATGCCTTTGTAAAACTTTAAATCAATACTCTTACCATTTTCATCCTTGTCAAGCTTATATGAAGGACTCATAGGTGTGCCAATGCATTTAGAGGTCTCCATTCCAAATCTTTTTAATAGTTTGTTTATGTACTTACTTTAGCTTATGAAGATTCCATCTTTAGACTACTTAATTTGGAGTCTGAGGAAGAAAGTGAGTTCTCCCATCATGCTCTCTCGAACTCTCCCTACATGAGCTTGATAAAATCTTGACATAAAATTTTATTAGTAGATTCAAAGATAATATCATCAACATATATTTGTATCAAAAGAATGTCATCAACCTTTCTTTTTATAAAAAGAGTTGTATCTACTTTTCCTCTAATGGAACCATTTTCTAGCAAGAATTTGCTTAATCTTTTGTATCAAGCTCTAGGAGCTTGTTTTAAACCATATAAAACATTACTTAATTTGAAAACATGATTTTGAAAAGTATGATTTTAAAAATTAGGGGGCTGCTCTACATATACTTCTTCCATAATGAATCCATTTGGAAAAGCATATTTTATATCCATTTGAAATCATTTGATGTTCATAAAACATACATAAGCAAGTAAGAGTGTTATTGCTTCTAGTCTAGCAACGGGTGTAAAAGTCTCATCAAAATCAATTTCTTCTTGTTGGTTATATCCTTTAGCTACTAATCTTGCTTTGTTTCTTATGACATTTTTATTTTCATGTAATTTATTTCTAAACACCTATTTTGTTCCAATTATAGGATGATCTTTTGGTCTTTCAACTAGGGTCCATACATTATTCCTTTTAAATTGATTAAGTTCTTCTTATATTGCATTTATCCAATTATGATTCTTTTTTATTTCATCAATAATTTTTGGTTCAAAATGAGAGACAAAAGCAAAATAATTATTCACATCTATTAGTGAGGATCAAGTTCTTCTCCCATATGTAGGATCACCAATGATGAGTTCTTAGGGTGATTATGAACATACCTCCATTCTTTTGGAAGATCATTTGAACCTTTGGATTATTCTTGTTGATCTTCATCCTCCTTTTTATCTTCAAGTACCTTATCATTTTGGACTGATGACTCCTTTATAGTGAGCTCATTCATACTTTCAATAATTTGACCTGCATCATTAATACTCCCTCTCTTCCTTGTTGGAAGATCATTAGCTTCATCAAAGATAACATATATTGATTCTTCTACAACTAAGATTTTTTTTATTAAAAACTCTAAAGGCTTTATTAGAGATAGAATAACCAAAAAAAATTGCTTCATCTGATTTAGCATCAAACTTACCCAACTTATATTTACCATTATTTAAAACAAAACATCGACAATCAAAGACATGGAAGTAAGCAATGTTGGGTTTTCTTTCTTTCCAAAATTCATAAGGTGTTTTCTTTAAAAGAGGTCTAATTAGAGCATGATTTAAAATATAACATACTGTGTTTATTGCCTTCACCCAAAAATACTTTAGAAGATGGCTTTCACATAGCATGGTACGAGCCATTTCTTCATGTATTCTATTCTTGCTCTCTACTATCCCATTTTGTTGGAGTGTCTTAGGTGCAAAAAAGTTATGATCAATATCCTTTTCATCATAAAACTTTTCAAAATCATGATTTTGAAACTCGGTGCCATGATCACTATGAATTTTAAGAATTTAAAGATTTTTTTTATTTGAAACTTTTCAATAAAACTTGGTAAAAGCTGAAAATGATTCATCCTTAGATGTCAAAAATAAAATCCATGTAAATCGAGAGAAATCATCAATAATCATAAATCAATATCTTTTTCCATCTAAGCTCATATTTCTAGTGGGTACAAATAAATCCATATGCAATAATTTCAATGGCCTAGAAGTTAAAATAATATTTTTGCTTTTGAATGAAAACTCTAATTTATTTTTCTAATTGACATGCATCACATATTTTATCTTTTTCAAAATTTAGTTTGAATAGCCCAATAACTAAATCCCTTTTGATGAGTTTAGAAAGAGAGTGTATACTTATATGTGCAAGTCTACGGTGCCATAGTCAAGTAGTTTCACTAATCTTTGCATTCATTACTACTAGGTATTGCATGTTTTGCAAAGATAAATCATTCAAGTCTACCATGTAAATATTTTCATGTCTATATCCAATGAATCTCATGTTTTCATTAGTAGGACTAGTTACAATGCACAAAGTAGATTCAAAAGTAACTTTAAAACTCCTATCACATAATTGACTAATACTTAAAAGATTATGCTTGAGACCATCTACTAGCAAAATATTTTCAATAAAAGTGGAGGGAGTGATATCAATGTTATCTATTCCAATGATCTTTTCTTTGCCATTATCTCCAAAAATGACCATCCCTCCTTCTTTTACTTCAAGAGTGATGAATTGAGATTCATCATCGATCATATGTCTTGAACATCCACTATCAAGATACCAACTTTTCTTTGATCCTCGGGATGCAAGACATACCTACATCAAAATCAGGTTTTAACTTTAGATACCCAAGCTTTCTTGGATTCTTTTTGGTTATTATAATGGTTCCTTTAAGAACCCACATTATTTTTATATGAGAGCTACCAAATTTGTTAGAATAGCATGCAAAGGATTTATGGCCTAATTTACCATAACTGAAACATGAAACAGTATTTTGAGGAAAGTTCACAAATATGTTCTTCAAAAATTTCTATTTCTTAAGTGGGTTATAACCAAGACCAACTTTTATCATAAATAGCCCTTTGATTTTCTAGAATTATATTTAATTTACTTAAATTTAAGATAAATTTATCTACTATAGGTTTCAGCTTATTTACTTCAATTTTTAGGTTCTGATTTTTTTGAATTAGAGCTTTGTTTTTAGTTGAAATTTCTTCCTTTTCTTTAAGTAAATATTGGTTTTGCTTTTTTAGCTCTTTATTCTTTAATCCTAACTTCTTTAAATTATCTAATAAATCATTAAAAGCCTCTTGCAATTCATCAATTATAAAGTCATTTGAAGATTCAGATGTTACCTCATTTTCGTATCCCATGAGACAAAGATTGGCTTCTTCATGGATGTCACCATCGGAGCTTGAATCATCACTATCGCTCCAAGTTGCCACCATAGCCTTCTTTTTGAATTTCTTTGGGTCATTTTAAAGTTGAGGACATTTGGACCTAAAGTGCCCCGACTTCTTGCATCATAACATACAAGGGACTATTCTTTTTCTTTCTCTTTGCTAGGCTCCCCTTTGGTTAATAGCCTTCTTTTCAATCCTTGCCTTCTCTTTTTTATGAACTTCTTGAATTTTTGAGTGATGAGTGCTATCTCTTCATCATCATCTTCATTGTTTGATTGGTCCAAGTCTTCCTCTTCTTGAGTAACGGACTTGAGAGTAATAGTCTTCTTCTTTTTGGTTTCTTCTTCATTATGTTGCTTCATGGTGAGTTCGTGTGTTAGTGAATCGAGAAGCTCCTCCAATGATAGGGTGTTAAGATCCTTGGCCTTTTGAATCGCTGTGACTTTAGCTTTCCAAGTTCTTGGTAGAGACCTAAGTACCTTTCTCACAAGATCACTATTAGTATAGGACTTACCAAGACTTTTGAGCCTATTAATGATATCAGTGAAATGAGTAAACATTTGGATAATAGACTCATCAGGTTTCATTTTGAAGAGTCCATATCTATGGACAAGTATATTGATTTTAGACTCTTTTACTTGATTTGTACCTTCATGAGTTACCTCTAATCTATCCCATATCTCTTTAGCAGAATTACATGTAAAAATCTTATTGAATTCATTTGTATCTAAGGCATAGTATAAAACATTCATGGCTTTTGCATTAAGCTGTTCCATCTTTTTGTCAACTTCATCCCACTCATTTTCAGATTTGGGAATGTCCTTTCTATCAATTTGTTTTATGGGTGAGTGAGGTCCATTCACTATGACACTCCACATGTTATAGTCAAGAGCTTGGATAAAAATATTCATCCAAGCTTTCCAATAGATATAATTTGACCCATTGAAAAGTGGAGGTCGGTTTGTAGATTGCCCCTCGACAAGTGAAGTATTTACTTGAGTTGCCATAGATCTTTCGCTTTGGATGGTAAAATCAAGAAAGGGCTAGAGCACTAGGCTCTGATACCACTTGTTGTCCAGCTATGCAACCCAAGAGGGGGGATGAATTGGATTTTTTTTCTAAATTTAAACTTAAAAATAGAATTGCAATATATGCTTTTGAAGGTTTAAGTAAAGTGAGGTGAGTTAGATAGTAAGATGCAAGAGCCTAATTTAATGAGAAGGAATTAAGCACAATAAAGCAAGTGAAGAGAAAGAAGAGAGAACAACATAAGCAAAATGATTTATAGTGGTTCGGTGCCAATCTTACACCTACATCCACTCCCCAAGCTTCTACTTGAAAATTTTAATTCACTAATGTATTCAAATGAATACAATGTTGGATCCTTCGACCCTAGCTATCTCAAGCTAGAAAACTTATTTCTCGGGTATAAGCCAATCTAAAAATAATTTGATTCAAGATTCGGATCAACCTTCCTAAGCTTTGGAAACCTCCAAAAGCTTGAGCCCCAAAATAGTAAAATAGAGTGAAGAAAATATACACGTTCAGCATACTTAGCTCCTTAATGAGCATAATAAAGCTTTAAAAAATCTTTACACAAATTGGTGGAAGCTTTTAAAAATCCTCTCAAAAAGATTAAAGATTTGAATGCACGTTGTAGAAGTGGTTGAGCTTGTATCAATATACTTCTCTTATCTAGGGCTGAGTTTTCTTTAAGCTGAATATTCATTTGATTTTCTTCTTAATTTTCTTTCTTTTTGAATGCTTTTAAACCCTCATTTAATGCAGAAAGATGAATAGTAGCCATTGGTAGCCATTGAAAATCATTTGGGAAATAATAAATGCATCAAACGGAGAAGAAAAAAAGATATTGCAGAAATCTTGTTGCAGGGGACGCCCCTTAGGTCGCATCTTTTGTCATAGGTGAGAAAAATAGCATTCTATGATTTTGTGCAGTTCCTTCAGGGGGTGTCCCATGGGTCATCCCTTTTGCAACAAGCAAGAAATTCCGTGTTCTACATCTTATGCGTAGAACCTGCAGGAGGTGCCCCATAGGTCATCCCTTTTTTTATGGGGTGCCTCACAGGTCGTTCTTTTTGCATGCCAGTTCAGAATTAGCATGACAGTCCTACGTGCCAGCTGCCAAAGAAAAAGAGTCAACCTAGGGGTCACCCTCTTTTATCTAAAGTGTCATATCTTCACTTTTAAGCTTTCAAATAATTTGAGATAACCTCCAAATGAATTGACATCATCTTGAGAGTTCTTGAAGCTTCTGAAAAACTTCAATTTTTGCTCCAACTCAAGTAAATTTCAAATTGACCATCTTTAACCAAGTTTTTGCAATACAAAAATTCTTGAAAATCTTGAAATAACTTTTAAAAATATCTCTAATAATATAAATCATTAGTACCCCTCTTAATTATTTTATGCTCATCAAAATCATTCCTAGGAATAAAATAGATGATGCCTAGACCCTGGTCATCATGCCAAGGGTCAACCTAATCAGTTAGCCAAATTTGATTTGACTCAAATTAGATTTAATTAGAGCAAATTGAAATCCGATTCGAATTCGATTCGAATCTAGGTGCTAGGGTTTACAATATGTGCTAGCATATTCAACCTGCAAACATGATCAAATCCAATTAGACCCTTTATCAATTTTCTTGGTGTATGATCCATTGGATTTTATATCTAGCCAGTAGTGGATCTAGGTGCAATTTGACCTAATTTGGTTAGAACTCAACCAAATCGATTTAGATCAAAACTAGCTAACCCAATTCCCAATTTGATCAATTAGAATATTTTCTAATTAATGATCAAATTAAACTCTTTAATTTGATCAAACCCATAAGATAAGATTGACATCTGACAATGTATCATGTCTACCTGAAAGATATGAAATTTTGATGAAAATATCAAAAATACCATTCAGTGGAAAGTTATCATGCAATAGGATCCTTCAATCATCCTACATCCCGAATATGACTATGGATATGAAATCATGTCAAATCGATTTTTATATTTATTTTTCTAACAATCATATGATGATGATTCGATTAATGAAATATTAGAAATCATTTCTAATTTTCATCATGCTTTGATCAAAGTCTTCCTGAATCATCATTCGATTGAAGTAGGATGCAATCTTCTTTTACTAGGAGTGATCGATTCCTTGTTGACCTACTCATAACCATTATATACAATCCATCATATCCAGATCATCCTGTACATGACTAAGTCATGAATGAGTATGAACCAAAATATGGATTCATGCATACAAGGTTCTATGATAGTTTTAGGTCAAAGAATTACATGCACAACTTCCACTATGAGAACCATCTATTGATATATAGATAAGACTCCATTAGATGTTCTCAAGTTGGATCAATTCAGTGACTCATTCTCTAATGAGCACCTACATTCTTGTATTAGTGTTGTACACAAGTGATCGTTAGATCAATCACCCTCTCCATCAAGCATACAAAGGATGTGCCAGTCTTACCAAAAATATTGATTTTCAACTCAATGTTCCATCGACTAGGAATATTTTAGATTAGGATTTTAAGATTTTAGATCTCACAGGTATGATCTCGTCATAATCCTAAAACTATAGCCCTAATTTATTGGGTTCATCATAATCTTAAATAAATAATTAAGATGCAGCATATGATGAAATAAATATCTTTATTTATTTGAAAATGTTATTACATGAGTTTGGAAGATAAAAGAATATTCCATCAAAATACAAATTTTGATTAGCTTAAGGGCATTCCTTTCAATCTCCCACTTGCACTAAAGCCAATCATCCTTATATTTTAATCTCATACAATCAAGGTGGCAATCGAACTGCTACTGTGGTAGAGCCTTAGTGAATAGGTTTGCTATGTTGTTCTTTATATCTACTCGTTCATTGACAACATATTGTCTCTCGATTATTTCACGAATAAGATGGAAGCATCTCAGAATATGCTTGGATTTATGATGAGACCTTGGTTCCTTTACTTGAGCAACTGCTCCAATATTATCACAGTAAAGTGGTACTAGATTCTCAATTTTAGGAACAATATTCAGTTCAGTGATGAACTTCTTCATCCAGCCAGCTTTCTTGGTGGCTTCACCTATGGCTATGTATTCTGCCTTAGTGGTTGAGTTAGCTATAGTTGGCTACTCGATACTCTTCCAACTCATTACTCCATCATTCAGAGTAAAAATATATCCTAAAATGAATTTGCTATCATCTAGATCTGATTGAAAACTAGAGTCAGAATATCCTTCTAGTTTGAGATCAAATCCATCATATACCAAAAAAATATTCTTAGTCCTTCTCAAGTACTTAAGAATATTTTTCACAGCTTTTCAATAATTCTCTCCTAGATCAGGTTGAAATCTACTGGCTATGCCTAAACCATAAGCAACATTAGGCCTAGTATATAACATGGCATACATTATTGATCCTACAGCCAAAGCATAAGGAAATAACTCATTCTATTTCTCTCTTCAAATGTCTTAAGAGATATTTTCTTAGAGAGATGTATGCCTTAACTCATGGATAAGTAACCTCTTTTACTTCCATCCATATTGAATCTTTTCAGTCTTAAGTTAATCTACCTAGGCTGGGACATGCCTAGCATCCTCTTAGTTCTATCTCTATAAATCTTTATTCCAAGTATATAGGATGCTTAACCCAAGTCTTTCATGAAAAACTTATTTGATAGCCATAACTTGATCGATTGCAACATTATGATATCATTTTTAATGAGTATGTCATCTACAAATAGAACTAAGAAAACTATGGCACTCCCACTAGTTGTACACACATGGTTCATCTACATTCTTGATGAAGCCAAACTCTTTGACTAAAACATTAAAGTAGATATTCCAACTTCTTGAAGCTTGCATTAATCTATAAATGGATCTCTTAAGCTTGCATACCTTATTTGATCTCTCATTTGAGACAAATCCCTCTAGCTGTGACATGTAGACCTCCTCCTCAAGAAAACTATTAAGGAAAGAGGTCTTCACATCTATTTGTCATATTTCATAATCATGGTATGCTGCTATGGCAAGTATAATCTGAATAGATTTGAGCATGGCAACAGGTGAAAATATTTCATTATAATTAATTTCTTGTTTTTGCCTGAAATCTTTAGCCACTAATCTGGCTTTATTGGTTTCAACTTGGGCATCCGCTCCAATCTTTTTTTTATAAACCCATGGAGGTATATGTAGATGATGTGCTTGTCAAGAGCCGAGCTTTGATAAATCACATAGCTGATCTTGATGAGACCTTCGGTGCCCTATGAAGATACAAGATAAAGTTGAACCTGACTAAGTATGCCTTTAGTGTGACTTCGGAAAAATTCTTGGGATTCATAGTGTCAAGATGCAAAATTGAAGCAAATCTAGAAAAGATTTGGGCCATTCAAGAGATGACTGCTCCAAAATCAATAAAGAAAGTCCAGTGCCTAACAAAAAAGATGGCAGCCCTCAACCGCTTTATCTCGAGGTCGATCGAGCGATGTATGCCCTTCTTTTGAGTTCTCAAATAGTCAAGAAACTTCTACTGGGATACTGAATGTCGACAAGCATTCGAAGAACTCAAAAGCTACCTCGGCTCGCCTCCCCTATTGGCCAAGTCCAAACCTAGAGAAGGATTATTTTTGTACTTGGTGGCCTCCTCAGTGGCCCTTGCAGCAGTCCTAGTCAAAGAAGAGGCAAAAGTGCTACGGTCGATCTACTACATAAGTCAAGTCTTGAGGGATGCTGAGATCAGGTACATTAAATTAGAAAAACTAACTTATACTCTATTGATTGTAGCCCAAAGATTTTGACCTTATTTTCAAGGGCACACCATAACTCTCCTCACCGATCAACTAATCAAGGTAGTTCTTTATCGAACAGATACCTTCAGAAGAATTGCAAAATGGGCAATTGAACTTATGGAGTTTGACATCAATTTTCAGCCTCGATCGTCAATCAAAGCTCAAATATTGATAGATTTCATAGTAGAATGTACTATCCCAGATGAGATCGAACTGGAACAGAAAGGGATTAGCATTTCATGATTACAGTCGAGCTCCTCTGAAGAAAAGGCTGACCTTCTTGAAGGCTTCTAGGCCCTATATGTGGACGACTCATCCAACACTTCGGATGTAGGTGCTAGATTAATCCTGATAAATCTAGAGGGAGTCATTACCGAATACGCGCTATGCTTCAAGTTTTCTGCAATGAATAATGGGATCGAATATGAAGCTCTGATTACAAGATTAAGGATAGCCAAGGAGTTGGAAGCAGACCGGCTCCAAGCTTACAATGATTCCTAACTGATGGTCGGACAGGTTAGCAGTAGTTATGAAGCCTAGAAGGAAAGCATGATAAAATATCTTGAGAAAGTGAAGAACTTGATTCCGACCTTCAATGACTTTAGCATTCGACAGATTTTGAGAGTAGAAAATGCCAGAGCCAACCTTCTTTCCAAATGACCACATTAGCTCCAGTCGAACTGCCTAAGGAAGTCTTCTTTGAAGTTCTGAAATATCCAAGTTCGAAAGAATCGTAGTCTGTGATGCAAGTCGAGCATGAGCTAAGCTGGATTGACCCACTAGTCACTTACCTCAAAAATAGAGTTCTACCTCATGACCCAAAAGAAGCTCAAAAATTAAGAATTCAAGCCTTTCGATATGTTCTATACGAGGGAAAGTTATACAAAAGATCATTTCTCTGCCACTCTTGAAATGTCTTCGATCTTGTGAAACTGATTTTGCATTATGAAAAGTGCATGAAGGAATCTGCAGAAGTCATTTAGGGGCCAGGTCCTTATCCCACAAACTACTTCGGTAGGATTACTATTGGCTAACAATGTACCGTGATTCTATAGAATATGTCAGGAAGTGTGACTGGTGCCAAAGAAATGCAAATATTAAAAAACAACTGGCTTCTGAGCTTACACCCCTGAGCTCCTCCTGGCCATTTGCACAATAGAAAATGGACATACTCGGACCCTTTTTCATGGCATCCGGACAGCGAAAGTTCCTCCTAGTGGTAATTGATTACTTCATGAAGTGGATCAAGGCCAAACCCCAGGTGAAGTTTACTGAAGAAAAAGTGTAGAACTTCATCTAGAAGTTGATTGTTTGTAGATTCAACCTGCCTCAAACTCTCATAACAAACAATGGACGATAGTGAAGGAAAAACCTATTTTCCCAACATAGGATCATTTAGATCTGATTGGATCTGAAGGAATATTTTAAAATTTTTTTAAAAAATTCTAATTAGATCTAAGATTTTTTAGATCTAATTATACAGATCTGATATTAAAAGTTAAAAATAAAATTAAATTAGATTTAATTTTAAGTACCTGATTTGGTAATCTAATTATCCTATGATGATCCTGTTGATTCCTGAGGTTTTGGTAGGAGCCACATACGTGCCTAGCCTCTATCAGTATCTACTTAGGTAGGATCTGAACATCTTCTACTCATGAATTTCTTCTCCAAAAATTAAATCTAGATCTAATTTGAAAAGCCTTCAAAATGAGTTCTGAGGGCAACCTATTCGTTTCACGAACACCATCGCGTAGATGTTGAATCTTGTGCCAAAAACTTTGGACCTTCAACTCAAATTTATGCCTAAATTTTTAGACATATAGAAGAGAGGGAGAGAGAGGATAGAGGGGGTGTGGATATCTGAGGGAAGGCTCCTTTGGGTGTGGAAAAAATAAATTACGTTGAGACAATTTTGTGAGAAAAATTCTTATACAAGACATAGTGCCATAAAGAGTTCCTTTTTGACCAAAATCCTTATTAATTTGATCATTGGGACCTTGGACCTGATCTCCATGGAAAACCCCAGATCCCATTTAGTTTTGAAGCCAAAAATCCATCTAGAAGGTGGTGGCATGAAAGGATAAGGAAGAGACCACGTGCATCTAGGACTCTTCCCTTAAGAGTTTGATCCAAATCAAACTCTATCAAAACCTAGTCTAGGCACCTCCAAAAGTCACAAAATTTTGCACATCCAAAGTATCACTCATTTCCTATCAGATATCCAAAAATTAAAGCACAATAATTTCTAGAGAAATTTCTAAAATTCTCTAATCATGTGAACATCAATTCTCTCAATTGAGTCAACTATTGACCCTAGTCCAATTGCACTAGGAATGAATTTATTTTTCATAATTAATCTAACCTAGACTTGTTCAAGTAAAATAAAAATAAACTCATTCAAGATACAGAAATGAGTCAAATCAAATTCAATTCGGTTGTGATGAATCAGAAAGATTACAGAAGGAGAAAGTAGGGCTCAATCGTGTGCTAGCATGATTACCTTGAACCTGATTGGATCTAATCCAAATCAATCGAACTAGATTGGCTCAATTGATGACATCTAGATCCAAATCCTTATTTGTTTGATCTAGTTAGGTTCATTTTTATATGATAAGAAGATATGTCATGATCTCTATCATCGACATCATTGAAACATCTTTTGATGGACGAAAACTTTTCTGATTCATACAATTAGAATGATCGATCATCAAAATCATTCTAATTACTTCCAAAATCCATCAATGATACCTAGCAGTATATGGTGGCAATCCATCAGAATTGAAAGTAAACCTCTCAGTGTAGCTACCTATGTGATTGGGTTCTTCTATCTTGAGCTTCAATAGGATTAGGGTTAAGATGAACTCGTCAAACCCAATATCCATCATATAAATTAATCATTTGATTAGAGTCCTATGTGAAACCCTTTATAGAAACTCTTTCTATCATCTTCACTCTACCATGGCCATGGGCTTATGGACTCAATTCTCTTGATCATCATAGGGCTACTCCTCATCTACCGAGGTAGATAGATCCCTTATTGGGGCAATCTAATTCCTATAATGAATGTACCATAGCCAACATACACCTCAGGGTTTTGAATATCTAAGAGATTGAGTTATGGTGTAGTCAAACTATAATACCCTCAAAGTGAACTATCGATGCGCCTCAAGTCAAAGAACCAGACACACTACTGCAACATCGAGCCAGTCATCGACGAGAAGGTAGACTTCCTCATGAATGCTCGAGGTGGTCACGCTCAGTGCCCTCATTCTCTAATGAGTACCTTGAAGGAAAATCTTGATTTTTTGGATCAGGTTCATTCAGATCTAATTGGATCGAGAGGCATATTTCAAAAAATTCTCCTCTCAGATCTAGATTAGGTCTGATACATTTCAGATCTGATTTATAATCTGATAATTAAGAAAATTAAAACTAAATTAATTTTTATCTTGATCTTGGGTAATCTGATTACTCGTTGATGATCCTACGAAAGCTCTAAGGTTCTGGATCAAGCCACCAAGCACCTGGCCTCTACCGATATCCACTTGGGCTGGATCTGGAGATTTTCTCTTTCTCTTTTTTTTCTCCAAAAATTAGATCTGGATCTGATTTGAACGATCTTCAAAACACCTTCTGAAGATCACCCGTCGTCTCTGCAGCAGTGCTGCCTTCTTCCTTTTTCGTCAGCCTTTCTTGCTTGACTCACACTAATTAGAAGAACCCAACTTTCTTGGACGTAGAGAGGAGGGAGAGGGCCAGATGGTGGCGTGGAGAAGGGAGAGGGACAGCCTTGGGGCATGGGCTTAGATAAACTTTATTGAAAGTGGATGCAGATAGGATCTATTTATAGACTTTGCTGCGCCATGCAGTGCTGCATCACCCTGACCAATCATTTTGCTTCGTTCAATTAGATCTAAATTTGATTGGTGGGATGAGAGACCCATGGATTCATCTTAAGGTAGCGCCTAAGACTGGTCGAAGTCTATAGATGAGGATCACCTAGTTTGAATCCAACAAGCAACCTGGAGTCCCATCCGTATGGGACTCCAGCATCCCTATCCATGGGTGCACGCCATCCTAGGCACGTGCCCCCTTCTTTCCAATTTTTAGAGAGGGGACAAGCCCTTATCTGCTCTCCAATAAGTGCATAACACATGGGCAGATATCCAAGGATTAAAGGTCAACCTTTGACCAAGTCAAAGTATAAGAATTAGCAGGTGACGAAAAATGGCAGATGTTGTCTCAAATTTATCTCATAAATTAAGACAATCCTTTTCTGACTTGGACAAGCTCCAGTCAGACCAGATAAAGGTACCTGAGTGAGCACAAACTCATTTGGCTCAGTCGAGATAACTTTTAAGATAGAAAAAGAAGAATGTTAGGCTCAATCATGTGCTAGCACGATTTTCTTGAACCTAATTGAATCTTATTCAAATCAATTGAACTGGATTAGTCCAATTGATGATATCCAGATCCAAACCCTTATTTGTGTGACCCAGTTAGGTTCAGTTCTGTATGGTAATGGGATATGTCATGATCTCCATCATCGACATCATCGAAACTCCTTTCGATGGATCAGAACTCTTCTGATTCAGACAACTAGAATGATCGATCATCTAAATCATTCTAATTGCTCCCAAAATCCACCAGTGACACCTAGCAGTATATGGTGGCAACCCATCAAAACTGAAAATGAACCTCTTCGGTGCAGCTACTTGTGTGATTAAGTTCTTCTATCTTGAGCCCCGATCAGATTAGGGTTAAGGTGAACTCGTCAAACCCTAATTTCTATCATATGATTTAATCATTCGATTCAAGTCCAATGTGAAAACCTTAATAGAAACTCTTTCTATTATTTCACTCTCTGCCATGGCCATGGGCTTATGGACTTGATTCTCATGATCATCATAGGGCTGCTCCTCATCCACCGAGGTAGATAGATTCCATCTTGGTGCAATCCAATTCCTACAATGAACATGCTATAGCCAACATACACCTCAGGGTTCTGAATGGCTAGGAGACCGAGTCATGGTGTAGTCAAACTATAACACCCTCAAGGTGAACTGCCGATGCACCTCAGGTCAAAGAACCAGACACACCACTGCAGCATCGAGTCAGTCATCGATGAGAAGGTAGACTTCCTTATGACTACTCGAGGTGGTCACGCTCAGTGCCCTCATTCTCTAACGAGTACCTATACTCTCGCTTCGGTGTCTCCTACACCATAGACTCAAGACTCATCTACTAAAAGAAGCGATTGTACACCAACCTTCCGGATCAATCACCATCCTCATGATGATCCTATGGTCAGGAGCATTTTATGAGTTAATAATGAAAATTCATGTCTTAAATTTTCAACTCTTGAAAATAAGAATTATCATTACCATTAACTCAAAGGATGTATCACAGACACTAAATACACATATGTGATAGAAAATAACCCATTTTATTATTTATAGTCAAAATTATAATTTTGCCCCTTAGAAGTGTATTACAAGTGTCAGCCAATTCTGGCTTCTAGGGCACACATATCTAACAAACTTCCCACTTGACCTAAAGCCAATTGGCTACAAATCTAAGTCCCATCTTCTCAAGGTGGGCTTCGATCTTCTGCTGGCCCAACGGCTTTGTAAGTGGGTCTGCCACATTGTCTGCGGAGTCGACTCTCTTGACCTCGACGTAACCCTTCTCGAGGTAATCGTGGATGAGGTGGTATCGCCGCTCAATGTGCTTGGATTTTTGGTGAGACCTCGGACTCCTTAGCAAGGACTATGGCGCCATTGTTGTCGCAGTATAGAGGAATGGCATCTGATGGCATTACTCCAATTTCTGCAGCAAACTTCTTATACCAGAATGCTTCCTTCGCAGCTTCTGATGCAGTGATATATTCTGCTTCCATGGTGGAATCTGCTATCACTGTCTGCTTGAAACTTTTCCAACTGACAGCTCCACCATTGCACAAAAATAGACTCCCAGATGTCGACTTTCGATCATCTATATCGGACATAAAAGTCCTGAGTCTGTATACCCCTGGACTTGGAGTTCTCCATTACCAAAGACCAACAATCATATCCTTAGTTCTTCTCAAGTACTTAAGGATACATTTCACAGAAGTCCAGTGTTCTTCACCTGGATTTCGACTGATATCTGCTTGTGACACTCACAGCATGGGCTATATCAGGTCGTGTACATAACATGGCATACATGAGGCTCCCTATTGCAGAAGCATAAGGGATCTTGCTCATGCATTCTATTTCCTCAGGTGTGCTAGGGCACATCTTCTTGGAAAGATGAATGCCATGTCTGAAGGGATATTAAACCCCTCTTAGAGTTTTCCATACTAAACCTCTTTAGTACTTCCTCTATGTACATCTTCTGTGAAAGTCCTAGCATCCTATTCGGTCTATCTCTATAGACCTTAATTCCTAGAATAAAGGATGCTTCACCTAGGTCTTTCATGGAGAATTCTTTAGATAACCACATTTTAACTATGGTCAACATGGGAATATCATTCCCAATAAGGAGGATGTCATCCACGTACAATACGAGGAAGACAACAGCGCTCCCACTGACCTTTTTGAAGACACATGGTTCCTCTTCATTTTTGATGAAACCAAACATTTTGATCACATCATTAAAATGAGTGTTCCAGCTCCGAGATGCTTGCTTAAGTCCATATATGGACCTTTGCAGCTTGCAAACCTTGTGATCAGTATCACTGGATGTGAAACCTAGCGGCTGTTCCATATAGATATCTTCCTCAAGATATCCATTTAAGAATGCCATTTTCACATCCATTTGCCATATTTCATAATCGAAATAGGCTGCAACAGCAAGCAATGTGCGGATGGATTTTAGCATAGCTACTGGCGAAAAGGTATCCTGATAGTCAATGCCTTCACGTTGACTATAACCTTTTGCCACTAGTCTAGCCTTGAATGTCTCCACATTCCCATCTGCACCAATCTTTCTCTTGAAGATCCATTTACACCCAATAGGTACTATACCTTCTGGTGGATCTACCAAGGTCCAGACTTGGTTTGAGTGCATCGAGTCAATTTCTGACTTCATTGCCTCTAACCATTTCTCGGAGTCGATATCTGATATCGCCTCATTATAGGTTTTGGGATCATCACCATGAACCCCATTACCTATGAGGAACATTTTCCTCTACTTCCTCTGAAATAATACCTAAGTATCTTTCAGGGGGATGGAAAACTCTTTTCGATCTACGAGGTGGAGGAGGTAGTGTATGGATTGGCTCAACCTGATTTGGTTCCATTTGGTCCTTAGCTCGTTGCTCTTGTGAGACTTTCTCATCAAGCTTGATCTGCTTTCCAATGCCGCTATCTTGAATAAACTATTTTTCAAGAAAGATGGCATGTCGACTCACAATCACATTGTGGTCTTCTGGAATGTAGAAATAATATCCTAATGACTCTTTAGGATATCCTATGAATCGAGCTCTAAAGGACCTAAACTCTAACTTGTCCGCTTGTTGTCTTTTGACATGAGCCGGACAACCCCAAATTCTGAGATGACTCAGACTTGGTTTCTTACCATGCCATATCTCATACGGTGTGGTAGGAACGGTTTTAGAAGGAACCCTATTCAGTAAGTATATTGAAGTTAACAAACAGTGTCCCCAAAGAAAATTCAGGGAGGTCTGTGAAGCCTCATCATGGATCGAACCATATCCTAATAGAGTCCGATTTCTCCGTTCTGAAATCCCGTTGAGTTGAGGTGTTCCTGGTGGAGTCCATTGAGAGACTATGCCATTTTCTTTGAGATAGTCTAGGAATTTCCTGACTAAGGTATTCACCTCCTCGATCTGATCGAAGAACCTTAATGGGTTTTTCAGTTTGCTTTTCTACTTCATGTCTGAATTCTTTGAACTTTTCAAAAGCTTCAGACTTGTGTCTCATAAGATACACATACCCATACCTAGATAAATCATCGGTAAAGGTAATGAAGTAGACAAAATTGCCTCTAGCCGGCACATCAAATGGGCCGCACACATCAGTATGTACTAGGGCAAGGAAGATCTGTGGCCCTTTCCCCATGTCCTACAAAAGGGAGTTTAGTCATTTTGCCATGAAGACAAGATTCACAAATTGGATATGACTCGAAAGTCAATGGACTCAATAGCCCATTTTTCTCCAATTTGTTAATCCTATCTTCTGCTATATGACCTAATCTTAGGTGCCATAGATACCTATCATTTGGACTATCCCTAGGTTTTGATTTTATGGCATTCACATTTTGCTCGATAGTTAAAAATAGATACATCAATATGTAACTGATAAAGACCATTAATAAGGAAAACCATTTGCAATTTTATTTCTTTCATAAAGAATGTTACAATGGTCCTTAAGAAAACTAATTACATAGCCTTCTAATGCTAAGCAATGAAATAGAAATCAAATTTCCTGCTTGCTGCAGGCACATAATAACAGTCTTTTAATACTAAGTCTAAACCAGATGGTAAGTCGAAGAGGGTATGTTTTCCCACGGCCACTGCAGCAACTCTTGCTCCATTTTCGATGCATAGGATCATCTCACCATCCCTCAGCCTCCTGCTATCCTCAAGATCCTGCATAGAAGTGCACAAGTGAGCACTAGAACCAGAGTCAAGCACCCAACTGGATGCAGAAGAAACCGTAAGGTTAGACTCAATAACGAGCATACCTCCAGAAGGACCTTCCTTCTTGTTCTTTCAGGGTGGCCAGGTAAGTAGGGCAGTTTCGCTTTCAAGTGGCCGTCATTGTTGCAATGGAAAATACTTTTCTTTGTCAGCGGCCTTTTTCTTCAGCTCTGCCTTTTTCTTCTTTCCTCCTTCCACCTTCTGCTTTTTCACAGACTTCTTTCTTCTTTCCAAAAGACTTTCTTCTTGGAAGAAGTCCGTTCCATAGCAAGAACTGAGCCTTTAGAACCTTTCATAGAAAGCTCAGCGGTAACCAGCATATTCATAAGTTCGGCCAAGGAATTTTGAAGTTTATGCATATGGTAATTCATGATGAATTGCCCATATGCATCAGTCAAGGATTGCAGAATTATATCATTCTGCAGATCCAAGTCCAACTTCACACCGAGCTTCTCAAGCTCTTCCAAGTCCTTGATCATCATCAGACAGTGATCTTGGACTGACTGCCCATCACGCATCTTAGCCTTAAAAAGTCATTTAGTGACTTGATACTTGGCTGCGCGACTCTGTTCACCAAACATCTCCTGTAGGTGAGCCAACATTTGGCGAGCAGTCCCTGATATCTTCATGTTGGCGCTGGAAGCTCATCAGACATCGAGCCCAACATGTAAGTATCTGGCCTTATTATCTTCGTCATCCATTTTTTCCAGAGATGCTCTCTGTTCAGTGGATGGACGAGCTGGTAAGGTGGGAGGGTCCTGGTCCAATACATGAGTTAACTTCTCAAAACCCAAAATAATTTTGTAGTTTCTGAGCCAATCTTTATAATTTGGTCCAGTCAGTCTATGTGTGTCCAGGATACGTGCTAAGTGGGTTGGACGCAGACATTTTTCCTGTAGAGAGTCAAAGATTCTAGTTAGATATTGTAATTAATGACTTGACCAATTTATTTAGAGATTTTATTTTTAAACAAATTAGCTCCCACTATTTTCTTGGATCCCTACACTCCCTCTGTAGAGATGCGAAAATCTCCATGATTAATGATTTCTAGTGGGTGGTGCGGTCTCACCAACTGACTCATCACCTCACCTAACAGTTATTGGTGATGGGTTAGCCAATGAGTGAACAACTCTTGTTCAATGATTCTCTAATCATGGTGCACCCAAACTTGGTCTCTAATTCATGAATCTCACCGTATCCGGAATATTGATCCACTCCTTAGTTAAGTCAGACCCACCATTTGCACAGACTGGATTCCTAATTGAGTCTCTCACCGTATCCAAAATATTGAGCCCAACTCATCCTCCAGCCCATAGCATCCAATGCCTAATAGACATTATTGCGTCTTCCCGGTGTAACTGAACCACTATAACCAGTCGAGAACAATCAACCTCGGGAAGGGCCCGCACATCTACAATGGTGGAAGACCTTAGACTTAATCTTTTCTTAGGGAGATTTGATTTAGCTCTCATTAAACTAGACTTGACATAGTCATAACCCATTATGACTAACCTAGTGGCATGGGTTAGCTCGGATTATTGACCACCTTAGATCAGAACTGAGTCAACAAACATGGTCAAGTAAGTGAGACCGGTGGAAGGGATATGCAATTAACTCGACAAGAATGCATTCGAGTCAAGTAGCTTCTAATTAAAAATCAGTCGATCGTATTTGCCAAACTTACCATAGACACTAAATTATTGAGACAGAACTAATCGGGTTAGCCTACAATCCAGACACTAACCACTAAGCCTAATTAGGTCTTAGCTTGATCGATCACATTCGTGACTCAATCCTGACCCAGACTTAATCCTATTAGGCTGCTCAATTCAAGCATTGTTGATCCCTATTAACCAACTCTTGATTCGATTTGATCAATCGCTAGACCTAATTGAGCTATCCAAGTCCGAACCCAGATTTATGAATATGTCTTAGATCTAAAATTCTCAATTTTAGACCTAATTGATATTTCATAAACTTAATTCTTAATTAGTTAGGATCTTAAAAAAACATTAAATAAGATCCTAAAATTTCCAGGATTCTAGGGTTTTCAGAAAGTAAGTTTTTCAGATTTTTGATTAAGGACGAACGGTGCAGCACCCCTTATATTCATAAGACACACCACATCGAATGAGAAGGAGAGAGGCTCTTTAAGCCCTTACTATGTTCTTATGACGGATGGCCAGTGGAATGTCTTAATCAGAAAATATAACTAATCTATAAAAATAAATTAGATCTAAGCATATTATCTCATATAAAAAATAGATCTAATCTGTAAAACAATATATTCATATATTATAAACATGTTTTGATCTATATATATCATATATTTATGCATGCATGTTTTCAGATCGAATTTATCTCATAATCAATCTAAAAAATTAAATTTAAATTCGATCATATCAAATAAATTTAATCTAGACCTAGTTGCAGAACTATCTACAACTAGTCTAAAAATGAACTATCATATCTCATATGAACAAATTAATTTTATTTTATTGTTTATTTTAGATCTAATATATAATATTTATAATATCAAAAATAAAAAATAAATAGATCTAAAAATTATATTTCAATCAAATAAAAAATATGATACTTGTATACATAGATACATATAGAACAATTCTATAACCTAGTCTAGTTATGTATCTCATACAATTTAGATCTATATTAATTTAATTTTTAATTTTTTATTTTAATTTTAGATCTAATCACATCTTATGTGATATCTAAAATCATTAATTAATTAGATTAAATCAGATCTAAAAAAAAATTTACAAGAACCTGGCTCTGATACCAGTTGAAGAAAAATCTTGATTTCTTGGGTCAGGTTCGTTCAGATCTGATTGGATCGAGAGGCATATTTCAAAAAATTCTCCTCTTAGATCGAGATCAGATTTGATACTTTTTAGATCTAATTTATAATCTGATAATTAAGAAAATTAAAACTAAATTAATTTAAATTAATTTTTACCTTGATCTTGGGTAATCTGATTAATCGTTGATGATCCTATGAAGCTCTGAGGTTCTGATCTAGCCACGCAAGCGCCTGGCCTCTATCTGTATCCACTCAGGCTAGATCTGGAGATCTTCTCCTTCTCTTTTTTTTCTCCAAAAATTAGATCTAGATCTAATTTGGAGAATCTTCAAAACACCTTCTGAAACCCATCGTCTCTGCAGCAATGCTGCCTTCTTCCTTTTTCGTCAACCTTTCTTGCTTGATTCACACAATCAGAAGAATACCCAAAATTTCTTGGGCGTAGGAGAGGAGGGAGAGGCCAGATGGGCTGCAAGGTGAAGGGAGAGGGACAGCCTTGGGGTGTGGGCTTAGATGAACTCTATTGAAAGTGGGCGCATACAGGGTCTATTTATAGACTCTACTGCGCCATGCAGTGCTGCATCATCATGGCTAATCGTATTGGTTCGTTCAATCAGATCTAAATCTGATTGATGGATGAGAGACCCATGGATTCATCTTAAGGTGGCACCTAAGATTGGTCAAAGTCTATAGGTGAGGGTCACCTAGTTTGAATCCAACAAGCAACCTGGAGTCCCATCCGTATGGGACTCCAGCATCCCTATCCATGGGTGCATGCCATCCTAGGCGTGCACCCCCTTCTTTCCAATTTCTAGAGAGGGGACAAGCCCCTATCTACTCTCCAATAAGTGCATGACACATGGGCAGATGTCCATGGGTCAAAGGTTAATGTTTGACCAAGTCAAAGTACAAGAATTAGCAGTTGATGAAAAATGGTAGGTGTTGTCTAAAATTTATCTTCATAAATTAAGACAATCATTTTCTGACTTGGACAAGCTCCAGTCAGAATAGGTAAAGGTAGCTGAGTAAGGACAAACTCATTTGGCTCAGTCAAGACAACTTTTAAGATAGAAAAAGGAGAATATTAGGCTCAATCGTGTGCTAGCATGATTTTCTTGAACCTAATTATTCAAATCAATTGAACTGGGTTAGTCCAATTGATGATATCCAAATCTAAACCCTTGTTTGTGTGACCTAGTTAGGTTCAATTCTGTATGGTAATGGGATATGTCATGATCTCCATCATCGATATTATTGAACCTCCTTTCGATGGATCAAAACTTTTCTAATTCAGACAACTTAGAATGATCGATCATCTAAATCATTCTAATTGCTCCCAAAATGCACCAGTGACACCTAGCAGCATATGGTGGCAACCCATTAAAACTAAAAATGAACCTCTCAGTGCAGCTACTTGTGTGATTAAGTTCTTCTATCTTGAGCCCTAATCAGATTACGGTTAAGATGAACTCATCAAACCCTAATTTCTATCATATGATTTAATCATTTGATTCAAGTCCAATGTGAAAACCTTAATAGAAACTCTTTCTATTATTTCACTCTCTGCCATGGCCATGGGCTTATGGACTTGATTCTCATGATCATCATAGGGCTGCTCCTCATCCACCAAGGTAGATAGATTCCATCTTGGAGCAATCCAATTCCTACAATGAACATGCTATAGCCAACATACACCTCAGGGTTCTGAATGGCTAGGAGACCGAGTCATGGTGTAGTCAAACTATAACACCCTCAAGGTGAACTGTTGATGCACCTCAGATCAAAGAACTAGACACACCACTACAGCATCGAGTCAGTCATCGATGAGAAGGTAGACTTTCTTATGACTACTCGAGGTGGTCACGTTCAGTGCCCTCGTTCTCTAACGAGTACCTATACTCTCGCTCTGGTGTCTCTACACCATAGACTTAAGACTCATCTACTACAAAGAAGTGATTGTACATTAACATTTCGGATCAATCACCACCCTTATGATGATCCTATGGTTAGGAGCATTTTATGAGTTAATAATGAAAATTCTTGTCTTAAATTTTCAACTCTTGAAAATAAGAATTATCATTACCATTAACTCAAAGGATGTATCACAGATACTAAATATACTTATATGATAGAAAATAATCCATTTTATAATTTATAGTCAAAATTACAATTTTTGCCCTTAGAAGTGTATTACAAGTGTCAGCCAATTCTGGCTTCTAGGGCACACATATCTAACAAACTCCCACTTGACCTAAAGCCAATTGGCTACAAATCTAGGTCCCATCTTCTCAAGGTGGGCTTCGATCTTCTGCTGGCCCAACAGCTTTGTAAGCGGGTCCACCGCATTATCTGCGGAGTCAACTCTCTTGACCTCGACATAACCCTTCTCGAGGAAATCACGGATGAGGTGGTATTGCCGCTCGATGTGCTTGGATTTTTGACGAGACCTCGGCTCCTTAGCAAGGGCTATGGCACCATTATTATCGCAGTACGAAGGAATGGCATCTGATGGCATCACTTCGATCTCCGCAGCAAACTTCTTATACCAGAATGCTTTCTTCGCAGCTTCTAATGCAGCGATATATTCTGCTTCCATGGGTGGAATCTACTATCACTGTCTATTTGGAACTTTTCCAACTGATAGCTCCACCATTGCACAAAAATAGACTCCCAGATGTCGACTTTCGATCATCTACATCAAACATAAAGTTCGAGTTTGTATAACCCTGGACTTGGAGTTCTCCATTACCAAAGATCAATAATATATCCTTAGTTCTTCTCAAGTACTTAAGGATACATTTCACAGAAGTCCAGTGTTCTTCATCTGGATTTGACTGATATCTGCTCGTGATACTCATGGCATGGGCTATATCAGGTCATGTACATAACATGGCATACATGAGGCTCCTTATTATTGAAGCTTAAGGGATCTTGCTCATGCGTTCTAATTACTCAGGTGTGCTAGGGCACATCTTCTTGGAAAGATGAATGCCATGCTTGAAGGGTACTAAACCCCTCTTAGAGTTTTCCATACTAAACCTCTTTAGTACTTCCTCTATGTACATCTTCTGTGAAAATCCTAGCATCCCATTTGGTCTATCTCTATAGACCTTAATTCCTAGAATAAAGGATGCTTCTCCTAGGTCTTTCATGGAGAATTCTTTAGATAACCACATTTTAACTATGGTCAACATGAAAAATATCATTTCCAATAAGGAGGATGTCATCCACGTACAATATGAGAAAGACCATAGCGCTCCTACTGATCTTTTTGAAGACACATGGCTCCTCATTTTTTATGAAACCAAACATTTTGATCACATTATTAAAATGAGTGTTCCAGCTCCGAGATGCTTGCTTAAGTCCATATATGGACCTTTGCAGCTTGCAAACCTTGTGATCATCATCACTAGATGTGAAACCTAGCGGCTGTTCCATATAGATATCTTCCTCAAGGTGTCCATTTAAGAATGCCATTTTCACGTCCATTTGCCATATTTCATAATTGAAATAGGCTGCAATGGCAAGCAATGTGCGAATGGATTTTAGCACAGCTACTAGCGAAAAGGTATCCTGATAGTCAATGCCTTCGTGTTGACTATAATCTTTTGCCATTAATCTAGCCTTGAATGTTTCCACATTCCCATCTGCACCAATCTTTCTCTTGAAGATCCATTTACACCCAATAGGTACTATACCTTCTGGTGGATCTACCAAGGTCCAGACTTGGTTTGAGTGCATCGAGTCAAGTTCTGGTGTCTCTACATCGTAGACTCAAGACTCATCTACTCAAAGAAAGCGATCGTATACCAACCTTTCAGATTAATCACCATCCTCGTGATGATTCTACAGTCGGGAGCAATTTATAAAAATTCATATCTTAAATTTTTCAACTCTTTGAAAATATGAATTGTCATTACCATTAACTCAAAGAATATATCACATACACTTTAAATACACACTATGAAAGAAAATAATTTTTTTATTAATTTATAATCAAAATTATAAAGTTGCCCTTAGAAGTATATTACAAGTGTTAGTCAATCTGGCATCTAGGGCATACATCTAACAAACTTTCACTTGACCTAAAGCCAATTGGTTATAAATCTAAGTTCCATCTTCTTAAGGTGGGCTTCGATCTTCTGCTAGCCTAAAGGCTTCGTCAGTGGATCTACCGCATTGTCCATAGAGTCGACTCTCTTGACCTCGACGTAACCCTTCTCAAGGTAATCATGGATGAGGTGGAATCACCATTCTATGTGCTTGGATTTCTGGGGAGACCTAAGTGTATTACAAGTGTTAGCCAATCTGGCATCTAGGGCATACATCTAACAAACTTTCACTTGACCTAAAGCCAATTGGCTATAAATCTAAGTTCCATCTTAAGGTGGGCTTCGATCTTCTGCTAGCCTAAAGGCTTCGTCAGTGGATCTGCCACATTGTCCATGGAGTCGACTCTCTTGACCTCGACATAACCCTTCTCAAGGTAATCGCGGATGAGGTAGAATCACCATTCTATGTGCTTGGATTTTTGGGGAGACCTCGACTCCTTAGCTAGGGCTATGGTGCCATTATTATTGTAGTATAGAGGGACAACATCTGATGGCATCACTCTGAATTTTGCGGTGAACTTCTTGTACCAAATACCTTCTTTGTAGCTTTCAATGCAGCAATGTACTCTACTTTCATGATGGAATCTGCTATCACAGTCTGCTTGAAACTCTTTCAACTAATAGCACCACCATTACACACAAATAGACTATCAGATGTCGACTTTCGATCATCTATATCAGACATAAAATCTGAGTCTGTATAATCTTAGACCTAGAGTTCTCCATTACCAAAACCCAAGAACATATCCTTCATCCTTCTCAAGTACTTAAGGATACATTTCACAGAAGTCCGATGCTCTTCACCTAGATTCGACTAATATCTACTCGTGACACTCACAGCATTGGCGATATCAGATCGTACATAGCATGATGTACATGAGATTTTTTATTATCGAAGCATAAGAGATCTTGCTTATGCATTCAATCTCCTAAGGTGTGTTGGGATGTAACTTCTTAGAGAGATGAATGCCATGTTTGAAGGGCACCAATCCTCTCTTGGAGTTTTCCATGCTAAACCTCTTTAGTACCTCCTCTATGTACATCTTTTGTGAGAGACCCAACATCCTATCTAGTCTATCCCTATAGACCTTAATTTCTAGAATAAAGGATGCTTCTCCTAGGTCTTCCATAGAGAACTCTTTTGATAACCATATTTTAACTGTAGTCAACATGGAAATATCATGTCCAATAAGGAGGATGTCATCTACGTACAGCACGAGGAAGACAATAGCGCTCTCACTGACCTTTTTGAATACACATGATTCCTCCTCATTCTTGATGAATTCAAATGATTTGATCACATCATTGAAATGACCATTCTAGCTCTAAGATGCTTGCTTAAGTCCATAGATGGACCTTTGCAGCTTGCAGACCTTGTGATTAGCATCACTGGATGTAAAACCTAGCGGCTGTTTCATATAGATATCTTCCTCAAGATATTCATTTAAGAAGACCATTTTTACGTCCATCTACCATATTTCATAATTGAAATAGGCTGCAACAGCAAGCAATGTATGGATAAATTTTAGAATGGCTACTGGCAAGAAGGTATCCTGATAGTTAATATCTTCGTGCTGACTATACCCTTTTGCCACTAACCTAGTCTTGAATGTCTCCACATTTTCCTCTGCACCTATCTTTCTCTTGTAGATCTATTTACATTCAATAGGTACTATACCTTTAGGTGGATCTACCAAGGTCCAGACTTGGTTCGAGCGCATTGAGTCAATCTTTGACTTCAATGCCTCTAACCATTTCTCAAAGTCAATATTTAGTATCGCCTCAACATAGGTTTTGGGATCATCTCCATGAACCTCATTTTCCATGAGGAATATTTTCTCTACGTCCTCTGAAATAGTACCTAAGTACCTTTCAGAAGGATGAAAAATCCTTTCTAATCTATGAGGTGGAGGAGGTAGTGATTGGACTGGCTCAATCTGATTGGATTTCATAGGGTCCTTAGCTTGTTGCTCCTAGGTGACTTTCTCCTCGAGCCTAATTTGCCTTTCGATGCCACCATCTCGAATAAACTATTTTTCAAGGAAGATGGCATGTCAACTCATAATCACATTGCAGTCTTCTAGAATGTAGAAATAATATCCTAATGACTCTCCATCTTGAATAAACTATTTTTCAAGGAAGATGGCATGTCAACTCATAATCACATTGCAGTCTTCTAGAATGTAGAAATAATATCCTAATGACTCTTTAGGATATCCTATGAACTGAGCTCTAAAGGACCTATACTCTAACTTGTCCGCCTATTGTCTCTTGACATGAGCTGGATAACCCCAAATTCTGAGGCGACTCAGACCTAATTTCTTACCATGTCATATCTCATACAGTATGGTAGGAATAGTTTTAGAAGGAATCCTATTCAATAAATATATAGCGGTCATTAGACTATGTTCCTAAAGAAACTCAGGAAGGTCTGTGAAGCTCATCATAGATCGGACCATATCTAATAAGGTCTGATTTCTCCATTCTAAAATCTTATTGAGTTGAGGTGTTCCAAGTGGAGTCCATTGAAAGACTTTGCTATTTTGCTTAAGATAATCTAGGAATTTTTGACTAATGTATTCACCTCCTAGATCTGATCGAAGAACTTTAATATATTTTTCAGTTTATTTTTCTACTTTATGTCTGAATTCTTTGAACTTTTTAAAAGCTTCAGATTTATGTCGCATCAAATATACATACCCATATTGAGATAAATTATCAATAAAGATGATGAAGTAGACATAGTTGTCTCTAACCGACACATCAAATGGACTGCATACATCAGTATGTACTAGGGCAAGTAGGTCTATGGCCCTTTCTCAATGTCCTACAAAAGGAAGCTTGGTCATTTTGCCATGAAGGCATGATTCATAAATCAAATATAACTCGAAAGTCAACGGACTCAATAGCCTGAATTTTTCTAATTTGTTAACCCTGTCTTCCTCTATATGACCTAGCCTAAAGTGCCATAGATACCTATCTTTTAGACTATCCCTAAGTCATTTTGATCCTATGGTATTCACATTTTGCTCGATATTGAAAATAGAAACATCAATATGTAACTGATAGAGACCATTTATAAGATAACCACTTGCAATTTTATTTTTTTCATAAAGAATATTATAATAGTCCTTAAGAAAACTAATTACATAGCCTTTCTGTGCTAAACATGAAACAAAAATTAAATTTCTATTTGCTGTAGACACATAAAAATAGTCTCTAAAAACTAAATCTAATCCTAACGATAATTGCAGAGGATAGGTTCTCACGGCCACTGCAGCAACTCTTACTCCATTCTCGATGCATAGGATCATCTCACCATTCCTCAGCCTCCTGCTATCCTCAAGATCCTACATAGAAGTGCATAAGTGAGCACTAGAACCAGAGTCAAGCATCCAATTGGATGCAAAAGAAACCATAAGGTTAGATTCTATAATGAGCATATCTCCAGAAGGACCTACCTCCTTCTTGTTCTTCATGCTGGCCAGGTACAAGGGGCAGTTCCACTTTCATTGACCGTCTGTGTTGCAATGAAAATATTTTTCTTTATCAACGTCCTTCTTCTTTGGCTCTGCCTTCTTCTTCTTTCCACCATCCACCTTCTGCTTCTTCACGAACTTCTTCTTTCCAAAAGATATTCTCTTGGAAGAAGTCCACTCCACAGTAAGTACTAAGCCTTGAGAACCTTTTATAGAAAGCTCAGCAGGAACTAGCATACTCATAAGTTCTGCTAGAGTATTCCGTAGTTTATGCATATGGTAGTTCATGATGAGCTGCCCATACGCATCAATTAAGGATTGCATAATTATATCAATATGCAAATCTTTGTCCAACTTGACACTGAGCTTCTCAAGCTCTTCTAAGTTCTTGATCATCATCAGATAATGATCTTGAACCGACTGCCCATCATGCATTGGAGCCTTAAAAAGTCTTCTAGTGACTTGATATTTGGCTGCGCAACGTTGTTCACCAAACAACTCTTGCAGGTAAGCTAACATTTAGTAGCTAGTCTTAATGTCTTCATGTTGGTGCTGGAGCTCATCAGACATCGAGCCCAATATGTAATACTTGGCTTTATTATCATCATCCATCCACTTCTCTAGAGATGCTCTCTAATCAGCGAATGGACGGGCTGGTAAAGTGAGAGGATCATGTTCCAACACATGAGTCAACTTTTCGAAACCTAAAATAATTTTGAAGTTTCGAAGCCAATCCTTGAAGTTTGGTCTGATCAGTCTATGGGTGTCCAGGATATGGGTTAGTGGATTGGATGCAGACATTTTTTTATAGAGAGTCAAAGTTTCTAGGTAAATTTTATAATTAGACTTAATCAATTTATTTAAAAATTTTATTTTTAAATAAATTAGGCTTCCACTATTTTCTCGGATCCCTACACTCCTTGGGCAAAGATGCAAAAATCTTTACAATTAATTGATTTCTAGTGGATGGTGCAGTTCCACCGATTGGCTCACCACCTCACCTAATAGTTATTGATGATGGGTTAATCGTTGAGTGGATTGTTAGATATATGTGTCCTAGAAGCCAAAATTGGCTGATACTTGTAATACACTTCTAGGGGTAAAATTATAATTTTGACTATAATAAATAAAATGGGTTATCTTCTATCACATATGTGCATTTAGTGTCTGTGATACATCTTTTGAGTTAATGATAATAATAATTAATATTTTCAAAGTTAAAAATTTAAGACATGAATAATCATTATTAACTAATAAAATGCTCCCGACCATAGGATCATCACGAGGATGGTGATTGATCTGAAAGGTTGGTGTACAATCGCTTCTCTTTAGTAGATGAGTCTTGAGTCTACGGTGTGGAGACACCGGAGTGAGAGTACAGATACTCGTTAGAGAATGAGGGCACTGAGCGTGACCACCTCGAGTAGTCATTAGGAAGTCTACCTTCTCGTCAATGACTGACTCGATGCTGCAGTGGTGTGTCTGTTCTTTGACCTGAGGTGCATCGACAGTTCACCTTGAGGGTGTTATAGTTTGACTACACCATAACTCGATCTCCTAGCCATTTGGAACCCTGAGGTGTATGTTGGCTATAGCATGTTCATTGTAGGAACTGGATTGCATCAAGATGGAATCTATCTACCTCGGTGGTAGAGGAGCAGCCCTATGATGATCATGAGAATCAAGTCCAGAAGCCCATGGCCATGGCAGAGTGAAATAATAGAAAGAGTTTCTATTTAGGTTTTCACATCGGACTTGAATCGAATGATTACATCATATGACAGAACTAGGGTTTGACGAGTTCACCTTAACCCTAATCTGATCGGGGCTCAAGATAGAAGAACTTAATCACACAGGTAGCTGCACCAAGAGGTTCGCATTCAGCTCTGATGGGTTGCCACCATATACTGCTAGGTGTCACTGGTGGATTTTGGGAGCAATTAGAATGATTTAGATGATCGATCATTCTAGCTGTTCGAATCAGAAGAGTTCTGATCCATCGAAAGGAGTTTCGATGATGTCGATGATAGAGATCATGACATATCCCATTACCATACAGAACTGAACCTAACTGGGTCACACAAACAAGGGTTTGAATCTGGTGATCATCAATTGAACTGATCCAGTTCAATTGATCTGAATGAGATTCAATTAGGTTCAAGAAAATCGTGCTAGCACTCGATTGAACCTAACGTTCTTCTTTTACTATCATAAATAGTTGTCCTGACTGAGCCAAAGGAGTTTGTGCTCGATCAGAGGCCTTCACTTGGTCTGACTGGAGCCTGTCCAGGTCAGAAAAGGGTTGTCTTATTTTGTAAGACAATACCTGCCATTTTTGGTCACCTGCCATTTCTCGTCCTTTGACTTTGGTCAAAAGTTGACCTTTGACTGGTCAAATGTTGACCATTGATACTTTGACTTCTGTCCACATGTCATGCACCTATTGGAGAGCTGGTGGGGGCTTGTCCCCCTGCCAGAACCTGGCAAGGAGGAGGGCGCACGCCACCCTTGGCGTGTGCCCAAGCTGGAGGCGCCCAGGAGTCCCTGTTGGATAGGGACTCCATCTCCTTTTTGGATTCCGATTAGACTTCTCCTAAGAACCAAGTTTGACTGGTCTTAGGTGCCATCTAAGGAGGAATCCAAGGGACTCTATTCCCACCAATCAGATTTAGATCTGATTTCACAAAGGGTTGTGATTGGTTGGGAAGAAGAGGAGTTGGATCACGCATAGTCTATAAATAAGACCCTGCGCCCAACTCAAAGATGATTGAGAATTCTCCATGCCCCAAGGCTGCCTCCCTCCTCCTCCTCCATGCCAAGTCCATCTTCTCCCTCTCCTCTCCATGTCCAAAGGTGTTTGGGATCCATGTTGGTGCAATCCAGATGAGAGAAAGGCGACAGAAAGCTAGAAGGCTGCGCTGCTGCAAAGGACAACTGCTGATCTTCGAAAAGTATTTTGAAGATCCTCCAGATCAGATCCAGATCTAATTTTTGGAGATGTGATAGAGAAGAAGAGGATCTCTAGATCCAATCCAAGTGGATATCGGTAGAGGCCAGGCACTTGCGTGGCTAGATCCAGAACCTTCCGCTGCTTACAGGATCATCAACGGGTAATAGGATTACCCTACATCAAGGTAAATTAAATTTGATTTAATTTATTTAGATTTTATTTTTATTATTAGAATAATAAGAATCAGATCTAAAATATTTCAAGATCTGATTAGGATCAAAAAGAAAAATTTTTGAAATATATCTCTTGATCCGATCAGATCTGAACGAACCTGGTCCGAAAAATCAGGATTTTCCTTCAACTGGTATCAGAGCCAAGGTTCTAAAGTGTTTAGATCTGATTTTAAATTTATTTTAATTAAAAAATAAGTGATTTTCAGATGTCACATGAGATGTGATCAGATCTAAAATCAGAAAAAATTAAAATTAAATGATTTGGATCTAAGATTAGAAAATATGCATGACTAGTTCTAAAATAGAATAGTTCTATAGAATAGTCTTGCATGTTTACGATTTAATCTGATTAAATCATATTTTAGATCTATTTATTTACTATTTTTTGATATTATAATTATTATAATAACATCTAAAAAATAGCAAATAAAAATTATTTAATTTTAAACATCATATGAGATATGATTGATGCATGTCTAGACTAGTTGTAGAATAGTTCTACATAAGTTGTCTAGATTAGAAGTTTATTTTGATTAAGATCAATTTAAATCTAATTTTTTAGATTATTATGAGATAATTTAGATCTGAAAATATGCATGATTCGATACATGAGATGTATGCAAAATATGCCATGATTAGATCTAATTTGTATATGAGATATATGATATAGATCTAAAACTATTTTGTAGTATTACATGTTCCTGATTAAGGCGTTCCTCTTGGCCGTCCGGTCATAAGAATGAAGAAGGGTTTAAAGGCCCTCTCCTCCCATTCGATGGGGTGTTCTTATGATGTGTAGGGGTGCTGCACGTTCGTCCTTAATCAGAAATCCAAAACTTACTTTCTGCAAAATCCTAGATCCTGAAACCCTAGGATTTATTGTGCATATTTTGTTTATGAACCCTACTTAATTAAAGAATTAAGATTATGGAAATATTAATTAGGTCTAAAATTGAGAATTTTAGATCTAAGACATATTCATAATACTGGGTTCGGGCTTGGGTAGCTCAATTAGGTCTAAGCGGTTGATCAAACCGAATCAAGAGTTGGTTAGATGGGATCAACAATGCTTAAATTGACCAGCCTAATAGGATTAAGTCTGGGTCAAGATCGAGTCACGATCAAGCAAGACCTAATTAGGCTCAGAGGTTAGAGTCTGGATTGTAGGCTAACCCAATTGGTTCTGGCTCAACAATTTGGTGTCTAAGGTAAGTTTGGCACATACGACCGACTGGATTTTTAATTGGAAGCTACTCGACCTGAATGCATTCTTGTACGAGTTAATGGCATATTCCCTTCCACCGGATCTCACTTACCTGGCCATATCTGTTGACACAGTTCTGATTCTGAGGTGGTCAATAATCCGAGCTAACCCATGCCACTAGGTTAGTCATAATTGTTATGACTATGACAAGTCTAGTTTAATGAGACCTGAATCAATTCTCCCTAAGAAAAGATTAAGTCTGAGGTCTTCCACCATTGTAGATGTGCGGGCCCTTCCCGGGGTTGATTGTTCTCGACTGGATACAGTGGCTCAGTTGCACCGAGAAGATGCAACCATGTCTATTAGGCATTGGATGCTATGGGCTGGAGGATGAGTTGGGCTCAATATTTTGGATACGGTGAGAGACTCAATTAGGAATCCAGTCTATGCAAATGGTGGGTCTGACTTAACTAAGGAGTGGATCAATATTCTGGATACGGTGAGATTCATGAATTAGAGACCAAGTTTGGGTGCACCATGATTAGAGAATCATTGAACAA
Source organism: Cocos nucifera (assembly GCA_006176705.1). Taxonomy (NCBI): domain Eukaryota; kingdom Viridiplantae; phylum Streptophyta; class Magnoliopsida; order Arecales; family Arecaceae; genus Cocos; species Cocos nucifera. The sequence goes on along the minus strand of QRFJ01000942.1, from coordinate 242,991 downwards.
GAGTTGTTCACTCATTGGCTAACCCATCACCAATAACTGTTAGGTGAGGTGATGAGTCAGTTGGTGAGACCGCACCACCCACTAGAAATCATTAATCATGGAGATTTTTGCATCTCTACAGAGGGAGTGTAGGGATCCGAGAAAATAGTGGGAGCTAATTTATTTAAAAATAAAATTCTCTAAACAAATTGGTCAAGTCATAATTACAGTATCTAACTAGAATCTTTGACTCTCTACAGGAATATGTCTGCGTCCAACCCATTAGCACGTATCCTGGACACACATAGACTGACCGGACCCAATTATAAAGATTGGCTCAGGAACTACAAAATTATTTTGGGTTTCGAGAAGTTAACCCATGTATTGGACCAGGACCCTCCCACCTTACCAGCCCGTCCATCCATTGAACAGAGAGCGTCTCTGGAAAAATGGATAGACGAAGATAATAAGGCCAGATATTACATGTTGGGCTCGATGTCTGATGAGCTCCAGCGCCAACATGAAGATATCGGGACTGCTCGCCAAATGTTGGCTCACCTGCAGGAGATGTTTGGTGAACAGAGTCGCGCAGCCAAGTATCAAGTCACGAAATGACTTTTTAAGGCTAAGATGCATGATGGGCAGTCAGTCCAAGATCACTGTCTGATGATGATCAAGGACATGGAAGAGCTTGAGAAGCTCGGTGTGAAGTTAGACTTGGATCTGCAGAACGATATTATTCTGCAATCCTTGACTGATGCATATGGGCAATTCATCATGAATTACCACATGCATAAACTTCAAAATTCCTTGGCCGAATTAATGAATATGCTGGTCTGGTTACCGCTGAGCTTTCTATGAAAGGTTCTAAAGGCTCAGTTCTTGCTATGGAATGGACTTCTTCCAAAAGAAAGTCTTATGGAAAGAAAAAGAAGTCTGTGCGAAAAAGCAAAAGGTGGAAGGAGCAAAGAAGAAGAAGGCAGAGCCGAAGAAGAAGGCCGATGTCAAAGAAAAGTATTTCCATTGCAACAGCGACGGCCATTGGAAGCGGAACTGCCCTACTTACCTGGCCACCCTGAAGAACAAGAAGGAAGGTCCTTCTGGAGGTATGCTCGTTATTGAGTCTAACCTTACGGTTTCTTCTGCATCCAGTTGGGTGCTTGACTCTGGTTCTAGTGCTCATCTGTGCACTTCCATGCAGGGTCTTGAGGATAGCAGGAGGCTGAGGGATGGAGACATGATCCTACGCATCGGTAATGGAGCAAGAGTTGCTGCAGTAGCCGTGGGAACATACCCTCTTCGATTACCATCTGGTTTAGACTTAGTTTTGAAAGACTGTTATTATGTGCCTGCAGCTAGCAGGAATTTGATTTCTGTTTCATGCTTAGCACTAGAAGGCTATGTGATTACCTTCTTTAAGGACCATTGTAACATTCTTTATGAAAGAAATAAAATTGCAAATGGTTTTCCTTATTAATGGTCTTTATCAGCTACATATTGATGTACCTGTTCTAACTATCGAGCAAAACGTGAATGCCAAACGACCTAGGGATAGTCCAAATGACAGATATCTATGGCACCTGAGATTAGGTCATATAGCAGAAGATAGGATCAACAAATTGGAGAAAAATGGGCTATTGAGTCCATTGACTTTCGAGTCATATCCAACTTGTGAATCTTGTCTTCAAGGCAAAATGACTAAACTCCCTTTTGTTGGACATGGGGAAAGGGCCACAGATCTCCTTGCCCTAGTACATACTGATGTGTGCGGCCCATTTGATGTGCCAGCTAGAGGCAATTTTGTCTACTTCATTACCTTTACCGATGATCTGTCTAGGTATGGGTATGTGTATCTTATGAGACACAAGTCTGAAGCTTTTGAAAAGTTCAAAGAATTCAGACATGAAGTAGAAAAACAAACTGAAAAACCCATTAAGGTTCTTCGATCAGATCGAGGAGGTGAATACCTTAGCCGAAAATTCCTAGACTATCTCAAGAAAAATGGCATAGTCTCTCAATGGACTCCACCAGGAACACCTCAACTCAACGGGGTTTCAGAATGGAGAAATCGGACTCTATTGGATATGGTTCGATCCATGATGAGCTTCACAGACCTTCCCTGATTTTCTTTGGGGACACTCATTGTTAACTTCAATTTATCTACTGAATAGGGTTCCCTCTAAAACCGTTCCTACCACACCGTATGAGATATGGCATGGTAAGAAACCAAGTCTGAGTCATCTCAGAATTTGGGGTTGTCCGGCTCATGTCAAAAGACAACAAGCGGACAAGTTAGAGTTTAGGTCCTTTCAGAGCTCGATTCATAGGATATCCTAAAGAGTCATTAGGATACTATTTCTACATTCCAGAAGACCACAATGTGATTGTGAGTCGACATGCCATCTTTCTTGAAAAATAGTTTATTCAAGATAGCGGCATTGGAAAGCAGATTAAGCTTGATGAGAAAGTCTCACAAGTACAATGAGCTAAGGACCAATTGGAACCAAATCAGGTTGAGCCAATAAGAACACTACCTCCTCCACCTCGTAGATCGGAAAGAGTTTTCCATCCCCCTGAAAGATACTTAGGTATTATTTCAGAGGAAGTAGAGGAAATGTTCCTCGTAGGTAATGGTGCTCATGGTGATGATCCCAAAACCTACAACGAGGCGATATCAGATATCGACTCCGAGAAATGGCTAGAGGCAATGCAGTCAGAAATTGACTCGATGCACTCAAACCAAGTCTGGACCTTGGTAGATCCACCAGAAGGTATAGTACCTATTGGGTGTAAATGGATCTTCAAGAGAAAGATTGGTGCAGATGGGAATGTGGAGACATTCAAGGCTAGACTAGTGGCAAAAGGTTATAGTCAACGCGAAGGCATTGACTATCAGGATACCTTTTTCCAGTGGCTATGCTAAAATCCATCCGCACATTGCTTGCCGTTGCAGCCTATTTCGATTATGAAATATGGCAAATGGACGTGAAAATGGCATTCTTAAATGGATATCTTGAGGAAGATATCTATATGGAACAGCCGCTAGGTTTCACATCCATTGATACTGATCACAAGGTTTGCAAGCTGCAAAGGTCCATATATGGACTTAAGCAAGCATCTCGGAGCTGGAACACTCATTTCAATGATGTGATCAAAAAGTTTGGTTTCATCAAAAATGAAGAGGAACCATGTGTTCTTCAAAAAGGTCAGTGGGAGCGCTGTTGTCTTCCTCGTATTGTACGTGGATGACATCCTCCTTATTGGGAATGATATTCCCATGTTGACGACAGTCAAAATTATGGTTGTCCAAGGAATTCTCCATGAAAGACCTAGGTGAAGCATCCTTTATTCTAGGAATTAAGGTCTATAGGGATAGACCGAATAGGATGCTAGGACTTTCACAGAAGATGTACATAGAGGAAGTACTAAAGAGGTTTAGTATGGAAAACTCTAAGAGGGGATTAATACCCTTCAGACATGGTATTCATCTTTCCAAGAAGATGTGCCCTAGCACACCTGAGGAAATAGAACGCATGAGCAAGATCCCTTATGCTTCTGCAATAGGGAGCCTCATGTATGCCATGCTATGTACACGACCTGATATAGCCCATGCTGTGAGTGTCACAAGCAGATATCAGTCAAATCCAGGTGAAGAACACTGGACTTCTGTGAAATGTATCCTTAAGTACTTGAGAAGAACTAAGGATATGATGTTGGTCTTTGGTAATGGAGAACTCCAAGTCCAGGGATACACAGACTCGGATTTCATGTCCGATATAGATGATCGAAAGTCGACATCTGGGAGTCTGTTTGTGTGCAATGGTGGTGCTGTCAGCTGGAAGAGTTCCAAGCAAACGGTGATAGCAGATTCCACCATGGAAGCAGAATATATCGCTGCATCAGAGGCTGCGAAGGAAGCATTCTGGTACAAGAAGTTTGCTGCAGAAATTGGAGTAATGCCATCAGATGCCATTCCTCTATACTGCGACAACAATGGCGCCATAGCCCTTGCTAAGGAGCCGAGGTCTCACCAGAAATCCAAGCACATTGAGCGGCGATACCACCTCATCCGCGATTACCTCGAGAAGGGTTACGTCGAGGTCAAGAGAGTCAACTCCACAGATAATGTGGCAGACCCACTTACAAAGCCGTTGGGCCAGCAGAAGATCGAAGCCCACCTTGAGAAGATGGGACTTAGACTTGTAGCCAATTGGCTTTAGGACAAGTGGGAGATTGTTAGATATATGTGCCCTAGAAGCCAGAATTGGCTGACACTTGTAATACACTTCTAGGGGCAAAATTATAATTTTGACTATAATCAATAAAATGGGTTATTTTCTATCACATATGTGTATTTAGTGTCTGTGATACATCCTTTGAGTTAATGGTAATGATAATTCATATTTTCAAGAGTTGAAAATTTAAGACATGAATAATCATTATTAACTCATAAAATGCTCCCGACCATAGGATCATCACGAGGATGGTGATTGATCCGGAAGGTTGGTGTACAATCGCTTCTCTTTAGTAGATGAGTCTTGAGTCTACGGTGTGGAGACACCGGAGCGAGAGTACAGGTACTCGTTAGAGAACGAGGGCACTGAGCGTGACCACCTCGAGTAGTCATTAGGAAGTCTACCTTCTCGTCAATGACTGACTCGATGCTGCAGTAGTGTGTCTGGTTCTTTGACCTGAGGTGCATCGGCAGTTCACCTTGAGGGTGTTATAGTTTGACTACACCATTACTCGGATCTCCTAGCCATATGGAACCCTGAGGTGTATGTTGGCTATAGCATGTTCATTGTAGGAACTGGATTGCATCAAGATGGAATCTATCTACCTCGGTGGTAGAGGAGCAGCCCTATGATGATCATGAGAATCAAGTCCAGAAGCCCATGGCCATGGCAGAGTGAAATAATAGAAAGAGTTTCTATTTAGATTTTCACATCGGACTTGAATCGAATGATTACATCATATGACAGAACTAGGGTTTGACGAGTTCACCTTAACCCTAATCTGATCGGGGCTCAAGATAGAAGAACTTAATCACACAGGTAGCTGCACCAAGAGGTTCGCATTCAGCTCTGATGGGTTGCCACCATATACTGCTAGGTGTCACTGGTGGATTTTGGGAGCAATTAGAATGATTTAGATGATCGATCATTCTAGCTGTTCGAATCAGAAGAGTTCTGATCCATCGAAAGGAGTTTCGATGATGTCGATGATAGAGATCATGACATATCCCATTACCATACAGAACTGAACCTAACTGGGTCACACAAACAAGGGTTTGAATCTGGTGATCATCAATTGAACTGATCCTAGTTCAATTGATCTGAATGAGATTCAATTAGGTTCAAGAAAATCGTGCTAGCACTCGATTGAACCTAACGTTCTTCTTTTACTATCATAAATAAGTTGTCCTGACTGAGCCAAAGGAGTTTGTGCTCAATCAGAGGCCTTCACTATGGTCTGACTGGAGGTTGTCCAAGTCAGAAAAGGTTGTCTTATTTTGTAAGACAATACCTGCCATTTTTGGTCACCTGCCATTTCTTCGTTCCTTTGACTTTGGTCAAAAGTCTGACCTTTGACTGGTCAAATGTTGACCATTGACACTTTGACTTTTGATCCACATGTCATGCACCTATTGGAGAGCTGGTGGGGGCCTTGTCCCCCTGCCAGAACCTGGCAAGGAGGAGGGCGCACGCCACCCTTGGCGTGTGCCCAAGTTGGAGGCGCCTAGGAGTCCCTGTTGGACAAGGGACTCCATCTCCTTTTTGGATTCCAATTAGAGTTCTCCTAAGAACCAACTTTGACTGGTCTTAGGCACCCTCTAAGGAGGAATCCAGGGGACTCTATTCCCACCAATCAGATTTAGATCTGATTTCACAAAGGGTTGTGATTGGTTGGGAAGAAGAGGAGTTGGATCATGCATAGTCTATAAATAAGACCCTGCGCCCAACTCAAAGATGATTGAGAATTCTTCACATGCCCCAAGGCTGCCTCTCCCCCTCCTCCATGCCAAGTCCATCTTCTCCCTCTCCTCTCCATGTCCAAAAGGTAGTTTTGGGATCCAAGTTGGTGCGATCCAGATCAAGAGAAAGGCGACAGAAAGCTAGAAGGCTGCGCTGCTGCAAAGGACAACTGCTGATCTTCAAAAGGTATTTTGAAGATTCTCTAGATCAGATTCAGATCTAATTTTTAGAGATGTGATAGAGAAGAAGACGATCTCTAGATCTAGCCTGAGTGGATACCAGTAGAGGCCAGGCACTTGCATGGCTAGATCCAGAACCTTCCACTGCTTACAAGATCATCAATGGATAATAGGATTACCCTACATCAAGGTAAATTAAATTTGATTTAATTTATTTAGATTTTATTTTTATTATTAGAATAATAAGAATTAGATTTGAAACATCTCAGATTAGATTAGGATCAAAGAGAAAAATTTTTGAAATATATCTCTTGATCCGATCAGATCTGAACGAACCTAGTCCGAGAAATCAGGATTTCCCTTCATGGATAACTCTTATCCAATTATTCTCTAATCATGGTGCACCTAATCCTTGTCTCTAATTCATGAATCTCACCGTGTCCGAAATATTGATCTACTTTTTAATTAAGTTAGATCCACCATTTGCATGAATTGGATTCTTGATTGGGTCCCTCACCATATCCGGAATATTGAGCCCAATCCATCCTCCAATCCATAGCATCCAATAGACATGGTTGCATCTTTCCAATGTAACTGAACCATTGTAACCAACCGAGAATAATCAAACCTAGGAAGGGCCCACACATCTATAACAGTGAAAGACCAATTGACTTAATCTTTTCTTAGAAAGATTCAATTTAGGTATCTTAAACTTGATTGAGTCATAACGGTTATGACAAGCCTAGTGGCATGGGTTAGCTCAAATAGTCAACCATCTCAAATCAGAACTAGGTTGACATAAATGGCTAGGTAAGTGAGACCGATGGAAGGAATATGCCATTAACTCGATAAGAATGCATTCAGATCGAGTAGCTTCCAATTAAAAATTAATCAGTCATATCTGCCAAACTTACCTTAGACACCAAATTATTGAACCAGAACTAATTGGGTTAGCCTACAATCCAGGCTCGAACCATAGAGCCAAACACCAAATTATCGAACCAGAACTAATTGGGTTAGCCTACAATCCAGGCTCGAACCATAGAGCCAAATTAGGTCTTAATTGGATTGATCATATATGGCTGTGAGTCGACCTTGACCCAGACTTACAACTATTGGGCCGGTCAATTCTAAGCACTCTTGATCCCACCTAACCAACTCTTGATTCAGTTTGATCAACCGCTAGACCTAATTGAGATACCCAAGCTCGAACCTGATTTTATGAAAATATCTTAGATCTAAAAATTCTTAATTTTAGACCTAATTAGTTTCATAATCTTAATTCTTAATTAAGTTTGGGTTCATAAATAAAAAATATGTATCAAAATCTTAGGGTTTCAGGATTTAGGGTTTTGTAGAAAATAAGTTCTGATTTCTGATTAAGGACGAACATGCAGCACCCCTACACGCCATAAGAACACCTCATCGAATGGGAGGAGAGGGCCTTTAAACCCTACTTTATTCTTATGATCAGACGGCCAAGGAGAATGCCTTAATCAAAAATATAATTAAAACTATAAAACTAGTTAGATCTAAATCATATATCACATAAATAATTAATGATCAAACTAATACATGCTTTGAATACATCTCACGTATCATCACTAAATTAAACATGCATATTTTTTATATCTAAAATATCATATATAGTATCTAAAAAATAGATTTAAATTTGATCATATCAAAATAAAACTATTCTAGATAATTTGTAGAACTATTCTACAACTAGTCTAAACATGCATCTTTTCATATCACATATGAATAAATCAAAAATTGAAAATTTTATTTTTTATTTTTTAGATATGATTAAAATAATTATAATATTAAAAAAATAAAAATTAAATATATCTAAAATTATATTTAATCAAATTAACAACATGATTATACTAGACTATACATAGAACTATTCTATTCCTAGTCTAGTCATACATATTAGATCTAAATGATTTAATTTTAATTTTTTAATTTTAGATCTAATCACATCTAATGTGACATCTAAAATTTTTAATGTTAAATAAAAAATAAAAATAAAATTAGATCTAAAATAGATCCGAAGAACTACAACTGTAGCTTTGATACCAATTGAAGGAAAAACCTGTTTTCCCGGCATATGATTGTTCAGATCTGATTGAGTCTGAAGAAATATTTTAAATTCTTTTTTATAAAATCCTAATCAAATCTGATCATAGAAAACTGATATTAAAAGTTAAAAATAAAATTAAATTAGATTTAATTTTAAGTATCTAATTTAGTGATCTAATTACCCTACGATGATCCTATTGATTTATGAGGTTCTAGAAGAAGCCATGCATGCGCCTAGCCTCTACCGATTCACTTAGGTAGGATCTAAATATCTTCTCCTCATGAATCTTTTCTCTAAAAATTTGATCTAGATTTGATTTGAAAAGCCTTGACAATGACTTCTGAGGGTAGCCTATTTGTCTCACGAACACCATCCCATAAATGCTGAATCTTGTGCCAAAAACCTTGGACCTTCAACTTAGATTTGTGCCTAACATTTTAGGAATGTAGAAGAGAGGGAGAGAGAGGATAGAGAGGATATGGATATTAGAGAGAAGGCTCCATTGGGTGTAGAAAAAATAAATTGCATTGAGGCAATTTTGTGAGAAGAGTTCTTATACAAGATATAGCGCCATAAAGAGTCCCTTTTTGACCAAAAACCTTATTAATTTGATCATTGGGACTCTTGGACCTAATCTCCATGAAAAACCCCAGACTCCATTTGGTTTTGAAGCCAAAAATCCATCTAGAAGGTGGCAGCATGAAAGGATAAGGAAGAGTCCATGTGCATCTAGGATTCTTCCCTTAAGAGTTTGATCCAAATCAAACTCTATCAAAACCTAGCCTAGGAACCTCCAAAAATTATAAAATTTTGCACACCCAAAGTATAACTTGTGTCCTATCACATATCCATAAATTGAGAAAAATGATTTCTAAAAAAATTTAAAATTTTTTGATCATGTGAATCTCAATTCTCTCAATTGGGTCAACTATTGACCCTAGTCCAATTGCCCTAGGAATGAATTTAATTTTCATAATTAATCTAACCTAAACTTATTCTAGTTAGATGAAAATAAACTCATTCAACATATAAAAATGAGTTAAATTAAATTTGACACGGTTGTGATGAATCAAAAAAATTATAGAAAGAGAAAGTCAGGCTCAATCGTGTGCTAGCACGATTACCTTGAACCTGATTGGATCTAATCCAAATCAATCGAACTAGGTTAATCCAAACTCTTATTTATATGATCAGTTAGGTTTAGTTCTATATGGTAATGAGACATGTCATGATCTCCATTATCGACATCATCCAAACACCTTTCGATGGACCAAAATTTTTTTGATTCATACAATTAGAATGATCGATCATCAAAATCATTCTAATTGCTCCCAAAATCCATCAGTGATACCTAGCAGTATATGATGGAAACCCATTAGAACTAAAAGTGAACCTCTCGGTGTAGCTACCTATGTGATTGAGTTCTTCTATCTTGAGCCCCAATCCCAAAAGGATTAGGGTTAAGGTGAACTTGTCAAACCCAATATCCATCATATGAATTAATCATTCGATTCGAGTCCTATGTGAAACCCATTATACAAACTCTTTCTATCATCTTTACTCTATCATGGCCATATAGGCTTATGGACTTGACTCTCATGATCATCATAGGGCTACTCCTCATCTATCAAGGTAGATAGATCCCTTATTGGTGCAATCCAATTTCTATAATGAACGTACTATAGCCAACATACACCTCAGGATTTTTAATGGCTAGAAGATCGAGTTATGGTGTAGTCAAACTACAACACCCTCAAGGTGAATTATCGATGCATCTTAGATCAAAGAACCAGACACACTACAGCAACATCGAGCCAGTCATCGACGAGAAGGTAGACTTCCTTATGCTTGCTCGAGGTGGTCACGCTCAGTGCCCACATTCTCTAACGAGTATCTATACTCTTTCTCTGATATCTCTATACTATAGACTCAATACTCATCTACTTAAAGAAAGTGATCGTACGTCAACCTTTCGAATCAATCACCATCCTCATGATGATCCTATGGTCGGGAGTAATTTATAAGTTAATTATGAAAATTCATGTCTTAAATTTTTAACTCTTTGAAAATATGAATTGTCATTACCATTAACTTAAAGGATGTATCACATACACTTTATATACACACTGTGATACAAAATAATCTTTTTATTAATTTATAGTCAAAATTACAATATTGCCCTTAGAAGTGTATTACAAGTGTTAGCCAATCTGGCTTCTAGGGCATACATCTAATAGATAGTTTGCTAGGACAAAATTTGCCAAGTTCTACAAAGACTTGAATATTTCTCATAATTTTATATTAGTAGCCCATTCGCAAGCTAACGGTGAGGCTGAGGTGACCAACAAACCCCTGCTTCAAGGTATCAAAGCAAGACTTGAGAGAGCAAAGGGGACTTGGGTAGACAAACTCTATCATGTGCTCTGGGCATACCAAACTATCCAAAGATTGCCAACTGGGAAGACTTCATTTGTCTTGGCCTTCGAAATAGAAGCAGACATCCCAATAGAACTCAAACTTCCATCAGCATGAGTCATAGCATATGACGAGCAGCACAATTCGTAGGATCTTAAGGCTAACCTCGATTTGTTGGAAGAAAAGAGAAAAGAAGCTTAAGTTTGGATGGCAGCCTACAAGTAAAAAATAGCTCGCTATTACAACTCTAAGGTTAGAGGCAAAGTATTCAAAGTGGAAGACTTCATACTTTGGTGAGCGGCTGTTTCACAACCTCAGAACCAAGGAAGGCTCGCAGCAAAATGGGAGGGCCCGTATGAAGTCAAGGAGGTCATCCGACCCAAAACTTATTACTTGAAGGAGCTCAAAGGAGCAACACTCCCACGATCCTGGAATTTGGAGAATTTGTGAATGTATTACTAGTAATCTTACCTTAATAAAATTATCTCTCTTTTCAATATCTCTATCTTTTGGTGCAAAATTATATAATTACAGGAGGTAACTTAACCAAACTTCATTCCTAAATGAAGAAGAAGACCTTCAATCCTTCAAGCCGAGAGGAGGGGAGAGATCCTTGCAATGGCCCTTTTGGACCCCCACGACCCTATTAGGAATAGGAGGAGAACCTTGTCCTAATTTAAGCAAAGCAAAGACCTCTGATCCTTTAAGTCGGGAGGAGAAAGAGGTCCTTTCAACGGTCCTTTTGTGCCCCCATAGTCTTGATAGAAATCAGAGGAAAACCTCATCCTAACTTGAGCAGAGCAAAGACCTCTGGTCCTTTAAGCTGGGAGGGGGGGAGAGGCCCATTCAATGGCCCTTTTGTGCCCCCATAGCCCTATGATGAGCAAGAGGAGAATCTCATCCTAACTTAAGAAAAGTGAAGACATTTGATCCTTTAAGTCGGGAGGGGGGAGAGGCTCTTTCAATGGCCCTTTTATGTCCCCGCAGTCTTGTTAGGAATAGGAGGAGAACCCCATCCTAACTTGAGCAAGAAATAACTATGTTAGGAATAGGAAGAGAGTCTCACACCGATGACCTTCGGTCACCTAAAATAGGAGGAACACCTCGTCTTGACGAAAGTAGAAAGCTACCTCATCGAGAATAGAAGGGGGACCTCGCCTTGATGAGGGGACAAAGGAGAACCAACTAAATTGAAAATGGAGGGATAACCTTGTCCTAACAAGAATAGAGTTAGGCTGTGTCGGGAACAGAAGGAGAATCTCATCTAGACACAAGAGAAGATCTTTGATTAAATACCCTTGACAACCATGTTTTCAAAAAAAGAAAAAAAAAAGGGGGAGGAGAAGAAGAAAAAAGAAAAGGAAGGAAAGGAAAGAAAGTAGAGCTATTGACAGACATTCAACCCACATAGAGCGAAAATAAGAAAAAAATATCATTTCATTAAAATTAAAGTCGAGTACAAAGTAAATGTCTAAAAGATCGATTATAAAAGTAGAACGAAAAAGTCAAAGTTCTAAGAGGGATCTGATTCCTCAGACTTTCGACTGCTAGCCATCATCAAAGACTCTTTCAGGCTGATGATCTCTTCCTCAAGCTTCTTTCTCTTTATCAAATTGTCATGAAACATCCTGTCAGTCCTTTGATAGTTCTCTTCGAATGCCTGCAGTCTTTTTCTTAGATCTTCAGACTCAACTTCAGCATCCTTGATTGTTTGCTATTTGCAAACCAATTGAAGCTTTAATCACCGAACTTCGGCTTTCTTAATCCCAATTGATTCTAAGAGTTTGCCCACGATCCTCTTTAGGAAAGCTATCTCCTCCAACTTTCAACTTGTGTTGGATCGATAACTATCGACGAGCTGCTATTGAAGTCAAGCCACCTTGCTGTTGGCAGCCCGGAGCTATTACTCAAGTTTAGATATCCTTCCACACCAACCTAACCGGTAGGTCTCATAGACAGACTCGACATCATACAACTATTTTTGGAGTGTAGAGAACCTCTAAAATCAATCCCACTCATACGGAGCCTCGTCAGAAGACCATGGCGAACTCCCCTGCAACAACTTAATCTTCTCCTCCACCATCTTGAGCTCAACCTCGGAGGAGCTGACCTTTGCAGTTAATGCCCAGGACTTATCACTGGCTCTTTTCCTAAGCTCTGCCAACTCTCTCTCGAAGTTGCCTTTCTTGATGCTGAAGCTGGTGGAATTTTTCATGTGAAGCTTGCGGAGGCGAGTGACCTCAATTATCGCCTCTAAAGCATTCTTCCTAGATCTCTGAAGCTCGTCCTCCATTTTCTTCAACTTCTTCTTCGGATCATGGTTTTCCTCTTTAAATCTTTGACTACAGGTTTTAGAGGGATACCATGGAATAAGGGCTAGACGTCAGTTGGAGGTTGCAGACCTTGATTCTGGTCACTAGAAGGGTTCTGAACAATATTTATCATGACACAGGTATCAAGGAAAAGAAGTTTATTTTCATTTCTCAAAATATTTGGCATACATCGAAAAAAAGAGAGAGAAAAAAGTATAATTGTTTAAAGTTTTTAGACCTCGGAATGAGTAGCTGCGGATGGGGTCGGAGTGCCCTCTATAGTCTCAGGCTCTGGTGCAAGTTCGACCACCCCAACAATAAGTTCAAAGGGCTTGAAGGCAACTTTGATAGGAGAAGGATTGACCGCGATGGTGGATGGGCCTATTATTTCAGCAGGCTCTTCCCCATATAAGAAATCGAGATCAAGCTCAGGGAACCTAGCAGCCACTTAGTCCTTGCAGAGCTCGTACCCCTTCTAGAAGGCCTCCTGGCCAAAGGCAACATTCAGATCTCTCATTTTAGAAGAGATCTTGTGAAGGAAAATCCTGATTTCTTGGATCAGGTTCATTCAGATCTGATCAGATCAAGAGATATATTTCAAAATTTTTTTTTTTGATCTAGATCAGATTTAAAATATTTTAGATTTGATTCTTATTATTTTAATAATTAAAATAAAATTAGATAAATTAAATCAAATTTAATTTACCTTGAAGTGGGTAATCCTATTACCCGATGATGATCCTGTGAGCAGCGAAAGGTACTGGATCTTAGCCATGCAAGTGCCTGGCCTCTATCAGTATCCACTCAGGCTAGATCTGGAGATCCTCTTCTTCTCTATCACATCTCTAAGAATCAGATCTGGATCTGATCTGGAGGATCTTCAAAACACCTTCAAAGATTAGCAGTCATCCTTTGCAGCAGTGCAGCCTTCTAGCTTTCAATCACCTTTCTCTCATCTAGATTGCACCAACCAAGAATCCAAACCTCTTTGGATGTGGAGAGGAGAGGGAGAAGGTGCTTTGGCATAGAGGAGGAGAGGAGAAGCGGCCTTGGGGTGTGGAGAATTGTGATGCTCTTTGAGTTGGGCGCAGGGTCTTATTTATAGACTAAGCATGATCCAACTCCTCTTCTTCCCAACCAATCACAACCCTTTCGTGACTTGATACTTGGCCGTGTGACTCTATTCACCAAACATCTCCTATAGGTGAGCCAACATTTGGTGAGCAATCCTGATATCTTCATGTTGGCGCTGGAGCTCATCAGACATCGAGCCCAACATGTAATATCTGACCTTATTATCTTCGTCTATCCATTTTTCCAGAGACGCTCTCTGTTCAGTGGACGGACGGGCTAGTAAGGTGGGAGGGTTCTGGTCCAATACATGGGTTAACTTCTCAAAATCTAAAATGATTTTGTAGTTCCTGAGCCAATCTTAATAATTGAGTTCGGTCAGTCTGTGTGTGTCTAGGATACATGCTAATGGGTTGGACGCAGACATTTTCCTATATAGAGTCAAAGATTCTAGTTAGATACTGTAATTATGAGTTGACCAATTTATTTAGGAATTTTATTTTTAAATAAATTAGCTCTCACTATTTTCTCGAATCCCTATACTTCCTCTATAGAGATGCAAAAATCTCCACGATTAATGATTTCTAGTGGGTGGTGCGGTCTCACCAACTGACTCATCACCTCACCTAACAGTTATTGGTGATGGGTTAGCCAATGAGTGAACAACTCTTGTTCAATGATTCTCTAATCATGGTGCACCCAAACTTGGTCTCTAATTCATGAATCTCACCGTATCCAGAATATTGATCTACTCCTTAGTTAAGTCAGACCCACCATTTGCACAGACTGGATTCCTAATTGAGTCTCTCATCATATCCAAAATATTGAGCCCAACTCATCCTCCAGCCCATAGCATCCAATGCCTAATAGACATGGTTGCATCTTCCCGGTGCAACTGAGCCACTGTATCCAGTCGAGATCAATCAACCCCTGGAAGGGCCCGCACATCTACAATGATGGAAGACCTCAGACTTAATCTTTTCTTAGGGAGAATTGATTCAGGTCTCTTTAAACTAGACTTGTCATAGTCATAACAATTATGACTAACCTAATGGCATGGGTTAGCTTGGATTATTGACCACCTTAGATTAGAACTGTGTCAACAGATATGGCCAGGTAAGTGAGATCGGTGGAAGGAATATGCCATTAACTCGTACAAGAACACATTCAGGTCGAGTAGCTTTCAATTAAAAACCAGTCGGTTGTATGTGCCAAACTTACCTTAGACACCAAATTGTTGAGTTAGAAACAATTGGGTTAGCCTACAATCCAGACTCTAACCTCTGAGCCTAATTAGGTCTTGCTTGATCGTGACTCGATCTTGACCCAGACTTAATCCTATTAGGCTGGTCAATTTAAGCATTGTTGATCCCATCTAACCAACTCTTGATTCGATTTGATCAACCGCTTAGACCTAATTGAGCTACCCAAGCCCGAACCCAGTATTATGAATATGTCTTAGATCTAAAATTTTCAATTTTAGATCTAATTAATATTTCATAATCTTAATTTTTAATTAAGTAGGGTTCATAAATAAAATATGCACAATAAATCCAAGGGTTTCAGGATCTAGGGTTTTGCAGAAAGTAAGTTTTGGGTTTTTGATTAAGGACGAACACGCAGTACCCCTATACGTCATAAGAACACCCCATTGGATGGGAGGAGAGGGCCTTTAAACCCTTCTTCATTCTTATGACCGGACGGCCAAGAGGAACGCCTTAATTAGGAACATGTAATACTACAAAACAGTTTTAGATCTATATCATATATCTCATATACAAATTAGATCTAATCATGGCATATTTTGCATACATCTCATGTATCAAATCATGCATATTTTCAGATCTAAATTATCCTATAATAATCTAAAAAATTATATTTAAATTAATCTAATCAAAATAAATTCTAATCTAGATAATTATGTAGAACTATTCTACTACTAGTCTAGACATGCATTAATCATATCTCATATGATGTTTAAAATTAAATAATTTTTATTTATTATTTTTATATGTTATTATAACCATTATAATATCAAAAAATAGTAAATAAATAAATCTAAAATATAATTTAATCAAATTAAACTAAAAAAATGCAAGACTATTCTATAGAACTATTCTATTTTAGAACTAGTCATGCATATTTTCTAATCTTAGATCCATATCATTTAATTTTAATTTTTTTTGATTTTAGATCTGATCACATCTCATGTGACATCTAAAATTACTTATTTTCTAATTAAAATAAATTTAAAATTATATCTAAATACTTTTAGAACCTTGGCTCTGATACCGTTGAAGAAAAATCCTGATTTCTCGGATCAGGTTTGTTCAGATCTGATCAGATCAAGAGATATATTTCAAAATTTTTTCTCTTTAACCTAGATTAGATTTAAGATATTTTAGATCTAATTCTTATTATTTTAATAATTAAAATAAAATTAAATAAATTAAATCAAATTTAATTTACCTTGAAGTGGGTAATCCTATTACCTGATGATGATCCTATGAGCAGTGGAAGGATTTGGATCTTAGCCACTCAAGTGCCTGACCTCTACCGATATCTACTTAGGCTAGATCTAAAGATCCTCTTCTTCTCTATCACATCTCCAAAAATTAGATCTAGATCTGATATGAAGGATCTTCAAAACACCTTTCGAAGATCAGCAGTCGTCCTTTGCAGCAGGACAGCCTTCTAGCTTTCAGTTGCCTTCTCTCGTCTAGATTGCACCAACCAAGAATCCAAACCTCTTTGGACATGGAGAGGAGAGGGAGAAGGTGCTTTGGCATGGAGGAGGAGAGGAGAAGCAGCCTTAGGGCGTGGAGAATTATGATGCTCTTTGAGTTGGGCGCAGGGTCTTATTTATAGACTAAGCATGATCCAACTCCTCTTCTTCCCAACCAATCACAATTCTTTGTGAAATCAGATCTAAATTTGATTGGTGGAAATAGAGTTCCCTGGATTCCTCCTTAGATGGTGCCTAAGACCAATCAAAGTTGGTTCTTAGAAGAACTCTAATCGAAATCCAAAAAGGAGATGGAGTCCTTATCCAACAGGGGCTCCTGGGCGCCTTCAGCTTGGCGTGTGCCCTCCTCCTTGCCAGGTTCTGGCAAGGGGACAAACCCCCACCAGCCCTCCAATAGGTGCATGACAGTGGACAAAAGTCAAAGTGTCAATGGTCAACATTTGACCAGTCAAAGGTCAACTTTTGACCAAAGTCAAAGGACGAGAAATGACAGGTGATAAAAAATGGCAGGTAATGTCTTACAAAATAAGACAATCTTTTCTGACTTGGACAAGCTCCAGTCAAACAAAGTGAAGGCCTCTAAATGAGCACAAACTTCTTTGGCTCAGTCAGGCCAATTATTTATGATAGTAAAAGAAGAACGTTAGGTTCAATCGAGTGCTAGCATGATTTTCTTGAACCTAATTGAATCTCATTCAGATCAATTGAACTGGATCAGTTCAATTGATGATCACCAAATTCAAACCCTTATTTATGTGACCCAGTTAGGTTCAATTCTGTATGGTAATAGGATATGTCATGATCTCTATCATCGACATCATCGAAACTTCTTTCGATGGATTAGAACTCTTCTGATTCGTGTAGCTAGAATGATCGATCATCTAAATCATTCTAATTGCTCCCAAAATCCACCAGTGACACCTAACAGTATATGGTGGCAACCCATCAGAGCTGAATGCAAACCTCTTGGTGCAGCTACCTGTGTGATTAAGTTCTTCTATCTTGAACCCCGATCAAATTAGGGTTAAGGTGAACTCGTCAAACCCTAGTCTCTATCATATGATGTAATCATTCGATTTCAAGTCTAATGTGAAAACCTAAATAAAAACTCTTTCTATTATTTTACTCTGCCATGACTATGGGCTTTAGGACTTGATTCTCATGATCATCATAGGGCTGCTCCTCTACCACCGAGATAGATAGATTCCATCTTGATGCTATCTAGTTCCTACAATGAACATGCTATTGCCAACATACACCTCAGAGTTCCGAATGGCTAGGAGATCAAGTAATGGTGTAGTCAAACTATAACACCCTCAAGGTGAATTGTCGATGCATCTTAGGTCAAAGAACCAGACACACTACTGCAGCATCGAGTCAATAATTGACAAGAAGGTAGACTCCCTAATGACTACTCAAGATGATCACGCTCAGTGCCCTCGTTCTCTAACGAGTATCTGTACCCTCGCTCTGATGTTTCCACACCATAGACTCAAAACTCATCTACTAAAGAGAAGTGATTGTACACCAACCTTCCGAAGCAATCACCATCCTCACGATGATCCTTTGGTCGGGAGCATTTTATGAGTTAATAATGATTATTCATGTCTTAAATTTTCAACTCTTGAAAATATGAATTATCATTACCATTAACTCAAAGGATGTATCACAAATACTAAATAGACATGTGATAGAAAATAACCCATTTTATTGATATTAGTTAAAATTATAATTTTGCCCCTAGAAGTGTATTACAAGTGTCAGCCAATTCTGACTTCTAGGGCACATATATCTAACACCTTGAACTTCTCCAACACATGGATCTTCGCCTCTAGGATCTATTTCGAGGCTTGACCCTTCAGCTCTCCGATCTTTGCCTCAGCCTTCTTTCTTCTTTCCTCCTCTAAGGCCAAAGCAGCCTTCAGCCCCACCAATGTGAGCTTCTCCTGCCTGAGAATCTCCCATAGACCTTTGACCTCGATTGCCTTCTCCTTCAGGAGATGCTCAACTTCAACGGTCTTTCCCTAGAGGTGGTTAACTTTGGCCTAAAGATCCTCTCAGGCTATCTACGACTCTGACCTCAGTCGGTTCACCATTTAGATGTGTGCCAGTATTTGGTGACTCGACTATAATGGATAAACCATGTTAAAAATCAAAAGAGAAATCAAATTTGACAGGGTGACTACCTTGAGGAAAGTTCCAAGGAAATCCCAGATGAGCTGCATGTGGTCAAGATCGGCCATCTGGTCCACCACCTTGGGTAGGGCAAATTTGTCAGTTAAGTTCTGGATGAGGTTTGGGTCACTGAAGGGATCTTCTCTTGGACTGTCGTCACTACCACTGGACCCATTAGGGTGCGCCTTCTGGTGCACCTTCATGATGACCTTCTTCTTCCCCTTCTTCTCTCCTCCCTTATCCTTTTTGATAGGATGCTGCAAAGCTTGATCTTTAGCTAGGGAACTCAAGGACGTTGGAGGCACGAAGCCCCCATCAGCAGCACCGACCTCGATGGTGGGGATAACTTCGATGCACCCGACGACCTCGAGGGCAGTAGCAATGGTCGCAAAGGGTGCGAAGCTCGGGGTGCTGACCTTTATCCTCTTCAGGCTTTCCCCAAGAGCTTTTCCTTTTCTTTTGTGGGGCTGAATCCCCTTGGCAAGCATTTTGATTGCCTGGGTATCCATCTCTACAACAAAGGGGGAATTATAGTCAACAACATATGCACACGAAAATTCATTAAAGTTTGCAAAGTCAAAAAGTATACTTGTAGTGTTAAGGAAACTCAAGTCCATGTTGAACAGGGTATGTTCTTTTAAAAGTTCGAAAAGAGGTGGAGCCCAGTAAGTCTTAAGTTTGTTGATGGAATTAGGTCTCCCCTATCTAAGCTGGAGGCTCGGCAGGCTAATTCTCTCAAGAGACCCCAAGGAGGAAGCCCTAGCATCAGAGTTGGGTAGTGTACGAAAAAGAACTTCTTCTTCTAGTAGTGGATAGAAGAAGGGGCATCTTTCAGCAATCCCTTCTTACCGAATTGGGATGAGAAGTACCCCCAGTCCTTCATAGAAGGATGGTATTTGATGGTATAGTAGTTTCTAAAAAGTGAGATGGTTGGATGAACTTCGACCAAATGCTAGAGAGAAAGGAATCTGATTACGAACCTAAAAGAATTCAGCACTATAGAAGCTAAGGAGATTCAGAAAATGGAAAAGCTCAACTACAAAGGATGGAAGAGGAAGTCTTAACCCATCCTGGAGAGCTTCTAAGTACAGGCAAAATTGGCCAGGTGGAGGGGAGTAGGCTCGGTCATTAGATCTAGGGAGTTCTAGTTCGTACTTTGGGGGGATCCCGTATTGAATCCTAATTAATAAAAGATCATTTGGGGTTAGGGTGCATGGGATCGTCCCTGGGGTGAAGGTCGGAGGGGACATACTTCTAAGATTGGTCTCATTTATAGGATCGAGATTTTGGAATGATGGACCAGACGAACTCCAAGAACTTGCTGAATGAGAGGTCACTGATGACATTTAGACAAAAAAATCCCTAATAAATCAAGGAAATAAGGGGTAAAATCCTTTTGAGGAGACCAAAATGGTGAAATGCAAAAGACGCCAAAATAATCAAAGGAAAGGATGCGAAACTAACCGAGATTGATCGAGGAGACCAATGGGATGATGGGCATGGCAGAAATTGGACAAGAAAATACTTGTAGGTAGAAGGAACAGAGAGGGAGATCAGAGAACTCTCAGGTAGGAAGAGGGACATCAGAGAAAGAAAGATGTGGCGGGTAAACCCGCTCTTGCCAAAGTTTGGTCAGATATTTAATCACTGAATAATCTCATCCGATAGCGACAACCAAGATTGAGCCTTGACCAAATTCATAAGATCTCTCTGACCTTCACTTAGATGAACTTGAATAGCAGTGGTGGCCGAGCTCCTCCATGAAGGAACCAGATCTAGGGTTTTATGGGTAGATCTTGAAACTTTTCAAGATCATGCAGCAAAAGACTTAAATAAATTAAATATTTATTTAAATAAATATATAAATACCTAGATCTCAGATCTATTACATAATCAAGGTATGATATTAAATCAAAAATTAAAATCAAACAAGAAAGAAAAGTTTGATCAAATCAACCTAGATCTACACTACATCAAATGCAGGTATGAAGTTAATAGATCAAATCTATTACTTGAGTAAGTTAGATATTCTAACTTGTTGATCTAGGCTTGAGGATGAAGTCATGAGCTGCACATGCGTCCGGCCTCTAGGAGTCATCCACACGAGCCCACAAACATGATCAGAGATCCTGATGCAGAAAATCAGCATAGTATGCTAGCACTGTGCTGATCTCTCTTTGATGGTTGATCCGATGCTTTCTTCTTAGAAACATAGACACTCCAAAATATCAAAAGAAAAGAAGAAGATTTGTGATGCTGAGACACCTCTCAAAAGCTCACAAATAAGGAGGAAGAGATCTAGAATAAAAACCCTAGAAGAAGACCCTCTTCTTCTTCTTTGTTCTTTTTCTAGACATCCTAATTTGTGTTTTTAGTGTCTCCATGACCCAGATGAATTTTTCTCTAATATTTCTACACCAAAGAGTCCTCTCAAATGTCTGTGATCCACAAAAATTTTAGTCAAAAATTCTTTTTAAATAAAAATATATATAGAGTCAAAGTTAGGTCAAAAAATTAGACTAGGAAGGACCAAATAAGGGAAGTTGTTGGGGTGCCCAACACTTGGGTGCCCCCACCTTTTTTTCTATCGTGGACCAGCAAAGTGGGTGCACAAAAATATTCTCTTTTACCATGAAAATCAAAGAAAATAAGAAAGGATGGGTCGGCACACTTATGGAAGAGTTTTGGTTGACAAGGATTCTATCTCATAGAATCCTTAAGCAAAACTAATTCCCCTTTTGACTTGGTCTTCCAACAAACTTCCATATGAGAAAAAGAAAGAGAGAAGGGAGGCATGAGAAACCTTGGGCATGGAGATTATTCACATAAAAATATAAAGAGAAAAGGGTGGGGCATGAGGATTAGGTGGCACAAGGAATAGGGAGTCCTAGTCACACTAGGACTCCTGTTTTGACTTGGTCAAATAAGGTCTTTTAACCAAATAAAAATAAGAGTAAACCAATCCAATTAAATAAGATCCTAATCCTTTTAAAAATTAAATTAAATTAAATTAAATTCTAATTTAATTTTTTAATTAAATTAGAAAATTAGGTTGACCCGAGTCCTAGTTAGACTAGGACTAGTTCTTCCTTGCACTTGACTTATCCAATAATCCATTTGGACTTGATCCAATCAAGCCCAAACTAAATATAATTAAATTATATTTAATTAGACTTAATCTTAGCCTTATGGCTTAATTAAATTAAGTCAATTAGTAATTAAATTGCTAATCGATCCTCCTGCAATACTTGCACTAGGTTAAACACCAATCGTATTGATTGTTTAATACTAAAACGATTCTAAATTGCTGATCAACCATCTGATTAGAACATGAACTCTAGTGTGTATGACCTCATAGATCTGAACCTATACTGATAGCATAGAAATAAATTTTTATACCAATCGAAGTGACCATCTAGCAATGATATCCAATGGCCGGATAAATCGAAAGGTGTAGAACACCATCCTTAGAACCCATGCGAATATAGTTTCCATATAATTCATCTCCTTGACCATAATGCTCATAGGACACCTTAGGGTTCAACTATCAACTTTAATCAGGTTGTCCACATTATATTTCAAAACATCAAATCCATCTGATGGATTACCCTAGCCAAGATTTTGCTAATTGAAATATAGTGATACATTCTTCTTCAACTCTTGGAGTGGTCAATTCCATCTTGATCACACTCTGACTTTGCAAGTACTTGACTGTACCCAAAAGCCTTTCATTGCTAAATTAGAAATTTAGTTAGTTCGGTACCAAAGCATAGTGAGTTGCTTGCAAGTCACTGAGGTGATCTCAGGTCTAAGGAATACTTATACCTATATCCCATCAGAGATATTTTCGATAGCAGAATGCTCTAGAGTTGGTCACATTCAATGATGATTTACCCATACATCTCACCTGTATGTCATATCAGTATCTCCATACTTCTTAGTTAAGAGGACAACCAACCTATATTGCATATAGCGATCTATGCTTGATAGATAATGTTATCTTAATTAACAACCTATCATTTGGTTGTGAATAAATTTAAGGACTAATCGATAAATCCTCTCTTTATCAAAACTAAATAATCCTAAGAATTTTATCACAATAATGAAGTTCATTAGAAGATGTAGATTTATGATGAAAAAAGATGCCAAAATATTTTTTATTAATTAATAAATTAATTACAATATCTAAACCATCAATAGGCTGACGATTGACTTTGGAACATAATTTTCAACAACTCCCACTTATCCTAAAGCCACTTGGCACCATATCTAATACCCATCTTCGACTTATGGTTGTCGAACTCCTTGATTGCTAGGGTTTTTGTGAAGGGGTCGGCTAGGTTCTTCTTTTTGTCGATCTTCTGAAGGTCGACGTCACCACGATCCATGATCTCACGAACCAAATGTGAGTAGCGCAGAATGTGCTTTGTTCGCTGGTGTGCCTTCGGTTCCTTTGCTTGAGCTATGGCGCCAGTGCTATCGTAGTAGAGCAGGACTGAACCATCAAAGGAGGGTGCTACTTTAAGCTCAGTGATGACTTTCTCTCAGCCACACAACTTTTTTTGCTGCATTGATGCTGCCATGTACTCTATTTCATAATTAGAGTCAGCCACTATATGCTGCTTGGAACTTTTCCAGCAGATGGCTCCACCATTTAGAGTAAAGATGTATCCCAACACACTTTTACTATCATCATGATCAGATTGAAAGCTAAAGTCTGTAAACCCCACAAGCTTTAGATCTAACTCACCATAAACCAACCATTGGTCCTTAGAATTTCTCAAATACTTAAGAATGGTTTTGACCACCTTCCAATGATTTTCTTCAGGATCAGACTGGTATCTACTCACTACTCCTAGTGAGTATGCCACGTCTGGTCTCGTACATGTCATTGCATACATGATAGATCCCACTGTTGAAGCATATGAAATTCTACTCATACGCTCTCTCTCTTCAGGAGTTATTGGATAATCCTTCTTAGAAAGAGAAATTTTTTGGTCTATCTGAAGATAGCCCTTTTTAGAATTATTCATGCTGAACCTCTTCAGCATAGTTTCTATGTACATGGACTGGGATATACCAAGCATCCTTTTAGATCTATCCCTATAGATCTTCATCCTTAGGATGTAGGATGCTTCACCCAAGTCCTTCATGAAGAACTGTGATGACAACCAAACTTTTATTCCTTATAGTGCGGGGATGTCATTCCCGATTAAGAGAATGTCATCCACGTACAAAATAAAGAATATCACTATTGGACCATTTGCCCATTTGTAAATGTAGGGTTCTTCTCCATTCTTAACGAAGCCATACGTTTTGATCAGTTTATCAAAATTCATGTTCCAACTTCGAGATGCTTGCTTTAATCCATAAATGGATCTCTGAAGTCTGCACACCTTGAACTTATCTATGGATATGAATCCCTCAGGTTGTATCATATACACCTCTTTAGTTAGCTCTCCATTTAGGAAAGTCGTCTTCACATCCATCTACCAGATCTCATAGTTCAGATGGATAGCTATTGCAAGCATTATCCGAATGAATTTGAGCATTGCCACTGGAGAGAATGTCTAATCATAGTCAATACCATAATGTTGATGATACCCCTTGATAACCAGATGGACTTTTTCATCTGCACCTTTTCTTCTTTTGAATACCCATTGACACCCAATGGATTTAACCCCTTCAGGTGGGTCCATTATGTCCATACATCATTAACCTTCATGGAATCCATTTTGGATCTCATTTCTTCTAGCCACTTCTCAAAGTTGGGTCTTTGCATCAAATCCATATAAGTGATCTGGTCCTCATCATTCTCATCGAGTTTGATGGGATCACCATCTTGGACCAAGAATCGATAGTATCTATTTGGATGGTGCGGTACTCTACCGGATCGCCTTAATGGTGCGGGTTCACTAGGCTTCGGATCTGATCTGATCAAATTCGACTTAGGTTCAACATTCTATGATGGACTTTCTATCTATTGAACTTCATCAAGTTCAATCTTAGAGACAACGGTTCCTTCATTAAGAAACTTCTTTTTCAAAAAGGTTGCCCTAAGGCTGACGAACATTTTTTGTTCATTAGCATGATAGAAATAATATCATTTGATCTCTTTTGGGTACCCTATGAATGTACACTTGTCAGACCTAGGTCCAAGTTTGTTTGTAACTAACCATTTGACATAAGCCGAGCACCCCCAAACCCTAAGGTGTGAAAGTGCTGGCTTACGTCATGTCCATATCTCATATGGTGTTTTAACTACAGACTCTCTTGGAATCCTATTTAATAGATAACAAACCGATTTGAGTGCATATCCCTAGAAGGATATCGGCAAGCTGGCAAATTCCATCATGGATCAAACCATGTCTAACAGAGTCTGATTCCTCCTTTCAGACATACCATTATGCTGTGGTGTTACAGGAGGAATCCATTGGAAGAGAATTCTATTCTCTCCTAGATATGTGAGAAACTCACCAGAAAGGTATTCTCCTTCTCGGTCAGACCAAAGAGTTTTAATACTCTTTCCACTTTATTTTTCTACTTCACTACAGAATTGTTTAAACATTTCAAAAGAATCCAACTTATGTTTCATCAGATAGACATATCCATATCTGGATAGATCATCTATGAAAGTGATGAAGTAGATATATCCACCTCTGGCACTTATGTTCATTGGTCCACATACATCAATATGTACTAGACCTAAGAGCTCATTGGCTCTATTATCTTTTTCAGTAAAAGATGACTTGATTATTTTACCAAGAAGACAGGACTCATAGGTTGGAAGTGATTCATAATCATTTACTTCGAGGATTTCCTCTTGAGTCAACCTATTTATCCTGTTCTTATTTATATGACCTAGCCTATAGTGCCATAAGTAGATATCTGATATACTATCTAATCTAGGGTGCTTGCTAGTAGAATAGACTACATTAATAGGTTGTGATAATATATAAACACAATTATTCAATTATCCATAAAAAGCAGTAACACTATTCATAATGACATTACAAACTCATTTCTTTATTAAAATTTCATAATTGTTCATGGCCAAAAGTCCTACAGAAATGATATTTAAAAAGAAACTAGAATAGAAAATGACAATCACTAAGAACAACGGTATGAGATTCAAATACAAGTTTCAAAATTTCTAATGCTAGAATTGGAACTGGTCTTCCATCTCCAACATTCAGGAATCTCTCATCTTGCTTGAATCTTCTACTGACTTGCAACCCCTACAATGAATTGCAAATATGGTAAGGGCTACCGATATCCAATACCCAGTCAGTAATATCACAAATAGAGAAATTGGAAGGAGTTATCATATAAATACTTTGCCTAGCAACAACTTGCTTCTTTCTCTGCCTGTTCAGATCCAAGAAGGCAATGTACTGAGGATAGTTCCTCTTTTAGTGCCCCCACTTCTTGCAAAAGAAGCATTCATCTTGACTCTTATCGGGCTCGATCTTCCTAGTCTGGCCCTGCACTGATGTCCCAATTTGAACTTACATCTTCTTTGTTTTCTTATTCTTATTCTTCTTCCCTTTTCTAAAGGGTAAAGAATTAGAAGATGAACCTTCCACTACGTTCACCAACTCTTTATGGAGCTGGTGATCCTTCTCAAAGTTCTGAAGTAATCCCAATAAGCCATGGTAGTTTACTTCAAGCTTTGTCATTCTCTAATGAGTAAGGAAAGGAAGATAGGACTTTGGCAGCGAGTTCAGTATTGCATCTTTTCCAAGTTGTTCATGCAAGGGAAAGTCGAGTTTGCTCAAGCACTTTATCAGCTTGATCATATACAGTACATGATCAGTGACAGAGGCTTCGTTCCACATTCTGGCGTTGAAGATGGAGCAACTAGTCTTGTGCCTCTCAACATCATTGAGTGTGCCAAAAGAATCATCCAACACTTGGAGCATTTCATTAGGCTGAGCTATCTTAAATCTGCGATTGAACTCATTGCTCATCGCAGCCAGCATAATGCAGCGCACCATGGTTTGATCACTGAGCCACTTCTAATAAGTGTTTTTGACTATTCCACATGCATTGGAGCTGGCTCCTCAGGTGCACGATCCATTAGCACATATAAGATCTATTCATGCTCTAAGACAATCTTCAACTTTTGGTACCAGCTACTGAAGTTGGATCCCACCAACTTATCATTGTCCAACATTGATCGGAGTGATAGGGAAGTGTCCATGTCTACACAAAGGAAAACCACAACCTAATTAGTAATTGATTCATTAAACCTAAAGATTTGGACTTTAATCAAAAGATTTCTCCCACTATTTTATTCAAATTGATAGCATCTACCTCTAATTCGAGGAATTATCCTAATTCCTTAGTGGATACTAGAATCCACATAGACTGCACGTGAGCCTAACTTTAGTTGGCCAACCCATGTACATCTAATGGTGGGCTCATAATCAATTGTTTCTCCAAACAATTTTTAGTAATTAAATTTTGCCCCAGCCCGTGATCAGTTGGCTTTGGCCTTCTTAGAAAAGGGTCTAGTTAGGTCCAACCATTAACATGACCATACTTAGTCCATCTAACCAATGAATGATCAGATCCAACTTTGGTTGGCCCACCTGACCATCATTTAGAAAGATGTATAAAGAGATCATATAATGAATGATAATTCCATCGACCGATAAGCACCGAACCTTTAGGCCTTCAATGATTATCCAACTAATGGACCCATTATCATCTACTTTAATGGGAGGCTATGATCCAATTATCATATATAACTATTTCATTTTAGGGACCTAATAATTTTAGAGGATTTATTTATAGAAGTGAGAAAGGTCAGATTAACCAGCTTGTCATGATCCATCCCACTAACTTCACCAAGTCAGCTTAAGAGAGACCATTAATAGGCTGGTCTAGGAGCACCTTAAATCAGTCAACACTGATTTACCTAAGCTGACATGGGTTCAGCTCAAATAGTCAAGTGATTTCAATCAAAATATAATTCTCACCAAAAAGCCAGGTAAGTTCGATTAGTTGGGAGGGTCTGCCTAAGCTTGCCTTAGACACCTATAAAGAAATGGCTAGGTAAGTGGGTTGCCAATTAAAAACCACCGATCTGGTTTACTTTAGGTACACAACTGATTTAATTAGTTTTAATTAGATCAACCTAATAGTTCATGCTAGACCGTGTAGCCAAGAATCAAGTCCATCTTGGGTCTTGTTAAAGACATGGACTTGATCAACTACAACTATTATAATTGATCTAGAGAATCCTTGACCTAATCTAAGATAATAATTAATTAGATTTAGTCAATTCTCTAATTAAGTCCATTCTTTAATCTAATCCTAGGTCTAACCCAATTAATAGACCTAATCTCCACTAACCATTTAAGCCAATGTGTTATGATTTGTATCTTAGAATCTTCAATTCACAATCTTAGATCCTAATCAATCAACTTCTTAATTCTTAATTCAATTTTGGGCTGAGGGTTGGGGTTCGGCTTTTCAAAAATAAATTTCATATTTATAAAATATTTTTACAATATGGTTCTATCAACCAAGTTGCATGTTTGATTCATAATCAATGTGCAAGTAAAATAAACATGAAACTACTTTAGATCTAATCTAAATAGGTTCATGTAATTGAAACAGTTTCAATAATAATCAATCATAAATCTTCCTAGATCAAATCTAACATATTTATGATGATTAAAATTAGATTAAAATATTTTTAATTAGATCATAAAATTTTTGAGATCTAATCTAAAATTTTATGATCAAATTTTAGATTAGCACATACTAGGACAACCTATTCACTATAAGGGATAAACCTTACACCAGGATAATCTTATGGCAGTCTATGTAATCTAAAATATTTTATTTTTAGATCTAAAACTATTTTAAATCTATTAAATTATAAATAAAATTAGATTAAATCTAATAAATTTATGATTAGAGTCAGATCATCATGAACTAGGACAATCTTTTCACTGTAAGGGATAAAACTTATGGTAAGACAACCTTATGGCAGTTCATGAGATCTAATTTTTAATTATATATTTAATAATTAGATTATAAATTAAATTTAATCTAAGAAATAATCTAAATATGCATAAAAATTATGTAATAAGAATCTAGGCTCTGATACCAATTGAAGGAACCAGATCTAGGGTTTCATGGGTAGATCTTGAAACTTTTTCAAGATCATATAGCAGAAGATTTAAATAAATTAAATATTTATTTAAATAAATATATAAATATCTAGATATCAGATCTATTATATGATCAAGGTATGATATTAAATTAAAAATTAAAATCAAATAAGAAAGAAAAGGATTGATCAAATCAACCTAGATCTACACTACATCAAATGCAGGTATGAAGTTAATAGATCAGATCTATTATTTGAGCAAGTTAGACGTTCTAACTTGCTGATATGGGCTTGAGAATGAAGTCATGAGCTGCACATGCATCCGACCTCTAGGAGTCATCCACACGAGCCCACAAACATGATCAGAGATCCCGATGTAGGAAATCAGCACAGTATGCCAGCACTATGCTGATCTCTCTTCGATGGTTGATCCGATGCTTTCTTCTTCGAAACATGGACACTCCAAAATACCAAGAGAAAAGAGAAAGATTTGTGATTCTTAGACATCTCTCAAAAGCTCACAAAAAAGGAGGAAGAGATCTAGAACAAAAACCCTAGAAGAAGACCCTCTTCTTCTTCTTTGTTCTTTTTCTAGACACCTTGATTTGTATTTTCAATATCTCCATGACCCAGATGAATTTTTCTCTAATTTTTCTACACCAAAGAGGAATCTCAAATGTATGCAATTTAAAAAAGTTTTAGCCAAAAATTCTCTTTAAATATAGAGATATGTAGAGTCAAAGTTAGGTTAAAAAACTAGACTAAGAAGGACCAAATAAGGAAAGTTGTTGGGGTGCCCAACTGTTGGGCGCCCCCAGCTTTCTTTCTACCATGGACCAGCAAGGGAGGTGCATAAAAATATCCTCTTTTACCATAAAAATCAAAGAAAATAAGGAAGGATGGGTCGCCACACTTATGGAAAGAGATTTGGTTGATAAGGATTCTATCTTGTAGAATCCTTAAGCAAAACTAGTTCCCCTTTTGACTTGGTCTTTCGACAAACTTCCATATGAGAAAAAGGAAGAGAGAAGGGAGGCTTGAGAAACCTTGGGCATGGAGATTATTCACATAAAAACACAAAGAGGAAAGGGTGGGGCATGAGGATTAGGTGGCGCAAGGAATAGGGAGTCCTTGTTACACTAGGACTCCTATTTTAACTTGTTCAAACAAGATCTTTTAACCAAATAAAAATAAGAGTAAACCAATCCAATTAAATAAGATCCTAACCCATTTAAGGACTTAATTAAATTCGATTAAATTAAATTTAATTCTAACTTAATTTTCTAATCAAATTAGAAAATTGGATTGATCCGAATCCTAGTTAGACTAGGACTAGTTCTTCTTTGCACTTGACTTATCCAATAAGCCAATTAGACTTAATCCAATCAAGCCCAAACCAAATCTAATTAAATCATATTTAGTTACACTTAATCTCAGTCTTCTAACTTAATCAAATTAAGCTAATTAGAAATCAAATTGCTAATCAATCCTCCTGTAACACTTGCACTAGGTTAAACACCAATCGTATTGATTGTCTAACGCTAAAACGATTCTAAATCGCTGATCAACTATCCGATTCGAATGTGAACTCTAATGTGTGTGACCTCATAGGTCTGAATCTACGTCGGTAGCATAGAAATAAATTTTTGTACCAATCAAAATGACCATCTAGCAAGGATCCTCGACGGTCGGATAGGTCGAAAGGTGTGGAGCACCATCCTTAGAACTCATGCAAATATAGTTTTTATATAATTCATCCCCTTGATCATAATGCTCATAGGACACCTCAGAGTTCAACTGTCAACTCTGATTAGGTTGTCCACATTGTATTTCAAAATATCAAATTCATCTGATGGATTACCCTAGTCAAGGTTTTGCTATATTGAAATATAGTGATACATTCTTCTCCAACTCTTGGAGTGGTCAAAAAAATTTTGATCACACTCCGACTTCGCAAGTACTTGACTATGCCTAGAAGCCTTCCATTGCTGAATTAAAAATTTAGTTAGTCCGATACCAAAGCATAGTGAGTTTCTTGCAAGTCACTGAGGTGATCTTAGTTCTAAGGGATACTTATACCTATATTCCATCAGAGGCATTCTCAATAGCAGAATGCTCTAGAGTTGGTCATGTTCAATGATGATGTACCCATACATCTCACTTGTATGTCATACCAGTGTCTCCACACTTTTTGGTTAAGAGGACAACCAACCTATATGGTATATAGCAACCTATGCTCGATAGATGCTGTCGTCCTAATTAACAGCCTCCCATTTGGTCGTGAACAAATTTAAGGACTAATTGATAAATCCTCTCTTTATCGAAACTAAATAGTCCTAAGAACTTCATCACAATAATGGAGTTCATTAGAAGATGTAAATTTATGATAAAAAAAGATGCCAAAATATTTTTTATTAATTAATAAATCAATTACAATATCTTAACCATCAATAAGCTGATGATTGACTTTGGAACATAATTCCTAATACTCCACCCCAGGTAGTCGTGGCCGAGCTCCTCCATCCTAGGCAGTCAGTCCTCTTTCGATAGAACCTCCTCCAGACGAACTTTCATGCACTGTTGAGAGTTTCGAACTTCTCCTTCAATCAGACTTCTCCATCAGTCGAACTCCTTCTAGACTTCTCCTTCAATCAAACTTCTCCACCAATCAAACTTCTTCTGGACTTCTCCTACAGTCGGACTTCTCCACCTGTCAAACTCCTCCTGGACTTCTCCTTTCATCGAACTACTTTCAAACTTCTTCCGACTAACCAAAAGGATCTCAACACCGACTCTCAATATGATGAATAACGATCCACGCACAGCTAATCTCGAGAACCTTCAAGCTCTTCTAGAGCAACATTAGTGAGGGATGCTCGATCGCCTACAACTATCCCATCCAAACTCCAGCCGGCATGGCACGACAACAGACACTATCCTCTGTAACAAACTCCATGTGGCCTTGAATGGCCTAGTACCAAGCAGTTACGGCTGTTACTATTAGTTTGTTATAGGCTCTATCTATATAAGAGATCCTCTAGATAAGCTTTCTTCCAGAAGCTCTCTTTCGACACTTGCTACTTTCTCTACTAAGCATTCCATTTTTGTTGACCAAAAAAGCTGACTTAACTATTGAAGGATCCTATCGGAGCCACCCCTCCTCTAATTTAGACTTCTTATGTAGGTCCCAATGGCAACCTCGGCTTCTCCAACTCCAACTAGTTCTGGCATCAACTAGATTTTGCACCAACAAGATTGGCACTAGAGGAAGAGCCATTTTTCTCTTGACGTTCTCTTGTTCTTAAAGGAGTGCTCAGTAGAGATCTCTCTTCTTCTCCCTCGGAGTTCTTCTTCCTCAGCTAATCTCATGAGGATGCCCCCTAAAAAGGCTTCCACCCGATGGTCGACTGCCTCTGTGGCCCAGATCTCATCCAGATCTACCCGCCCCCATCTCATCCTCGATATCTCAAGCTCTTTCGGTGGCAATGGTAGACACAGAGCAATTTAACCTGCTGGTCCAGTAGGTTAGGGGCCTCACTGAAGCAGCGTAGATCATGAAGCAGCAGTGGCCTCCCATGCTAGTCCAGTTGGAGCAGACTTCCTCGAAACCCCAGGATCCATTCTGGAGATGACCGACTTGAGCAAGTCGGTCAGTAACTTCTAAAAAAAGAGAAGCAGAGGGTAGGGAGCCCCTGCTCTAATCATAATTCTACCCTTGAAGGGACTTTGCCCCCATTCAACCAGAGGATTTTGGAGATCCACAACCGTGAGGATCTGTTGGACTGAAAACTACAAGAAATGAACTAACGGATCGAGGAACTCCGCCATGCTCCCTCTTCTCATGGTAATGATATTTGTAACCCTCCCTTCTTCCAAAAAATTATGTAGGAACCCATCCTATCGAACTTCAAGCTTTCACAGTTCGAGAGTTACGATGGGATTACCGATCCAATCGATCATCTGGAGGCCTTCCAGATAATGATGTTGCTCCATAGCGTGCCTGATGCCATCCTATGCCGAGCTTTTCCCTCCACCTTAAAGGAAGCAATCAAGAACTAGTACTTGGCCCTTAAATTGGGTACTATCTTTTTCTTTGATTAAATGAGCCATCGGTTTGTGGCTCATTTTGTCAGCAGCCAACATCCTCGATGAGGGTCAGACTCCCTCATCAACATTAAGCAGAAGGAGGGAGAATCTATATGGACTTATTTACCCATTTCAATGCCACTACACTGGAGGTCCAAAACTTGGATCAATCTATCGTAATGGCCGCACTAAAGGACGGCCTTTAAAAGAATGATCTATTATTCTCCCTGAAGAAGAAGTATCCCAGGGATTTTGCTGATATGCTGGCTCGGGCTGAAGGTTATGCCCAAGTAGAAGAGGCCTTCAATGCCAAGGATAGTGAAGCTGTTGAAGAACGGCGAGCGGGTGAATCAAGTATGCCCATTATTGAAGAAAAGCTGGGTGAAGCTCGACCGCGCTCTCGAACTTCCTCCGAGTGCAAGCAAGCCCAAACTCCTCCTCAGACTTGAAGTCAAAGAAGCCCAGACAGGAGGGCACGACAGAATTCTCCCCTCGAAAGATTTCACAACTATGCTCTCCTTAATGTTCCAAAAATTCAAGTGCTGATGAAAATCAAGGAGCAGCTACCGAGGCTGGAGAGGATGTGCACTCATCATGGCAAGCACAATCCCAATAAATACTGCACCTACCATCATGACCATAGTCACGATATTGAGGAGTGCATTCAGCTACAAGACGAGATCGAGGAGCTCATCAGGAGAGGTTGGCTTGGTTGATTTCTACGGCATCTGCCCGAGGGAAGAGAGGATCAGCCAAGGGCACTACCACAATCAGAACTATTAAGGAGGGAGGAACAATAAGAAGATCGGCCACCTCTCGGTATCATCAATACCATCTCTGGGGTACTTCGGTAAGAGGAGGCTAGTGGATCTGGGGGATCGGCAAAGTGGCGGAGAATTGAGGAGCCCCTAACTTTCACTAAAGTAGATGCATAGGGAGTTCAGTTTTTGCATAACGATGTAGTTGTAATTGCTTTAAATATTGTAGACTATAATGTATGCCGCATCCTTGTTGATAATGAAAGTTCGATCGATGTCTTATTTTATGATGCTTTCTCCAAAATATCTATACCTAATAGCTGGCTTGGACCAATGGACTCCCCATTAATAGGCTTTACTAGTAATGCGGTACCAGTTGAAGGCATAATAACTTTGATTGTGACTGCAGGACAATAACCAAGATAGTCCAGGGCACAAGTGGACTTCCTAGTAGTAAAAGCTCCATCAGCTTACAACATAATTCTCGATCGACCTGGTCTAAATGTGCTTCGGACAGTAGTGTCGACCTACTATTTGAAAATAAAATTTCTAACAAGCTATGAGATTGAAGAAGTCAGAGGAGATCAAGCTCTGGTAGACATTGCTATTCAATTGCCTTGCAGAGGGGTGAGCAGTCAGATTCTTGTTCGATTGATAGGTTGGACGTCTGCGATGATCTAACTGAAGAGTGGAGTAAGCTATTGGAAGATCTTGTTTCCATCCCACTGAATGATAGGAATGCAGAGCACATAGTACAGATTGGCTCCAACCTGGTGGAAGAGATACGAGAGCAGCTTATTGAATTTCTATGGAGGAAGGTAGATATTTTGACTTGGGTCCTCGACGACAAGTTTGGAATAGATGCTGAAGTCATAGAACATCGTCTGACTACTGATCCCAAACATCGACCAGTGAAAGAGAAGATGCGCAACCAAGCCCCAGAGAGATAGAAAGTAATTATAAAGGAAGTTGACAAGCTTCTCAAGATCAGATTTATCCAAAAAGTTAAGTATCTAAATTGGGTCTCCAATGTCGTGCTCGTCAAAAATGCAAACGGTAAGTGGAGAATATGCATAGACTTCAAAAAGCTGAACAAAGCCTCTCTAAAAGATAGCTACCCCCTACCCAGGATTGATCAACTAGTGGATGCGACCTTGGGCCATGAGCTCCTCACTTTCATGGATGCCTTTTCCGGCTATAATTAGAGAATGAGGAAAAAACTGCCTTTATTACTGATCGTGGTCTTTACTGTTACAGGGTTATGCTTTGTAGACTCAAAAATGCAGGAGCAACATACCAACGTCTGGTCAATAAAATTTTCAAAGAGCAGATCGACTGCAATATGGAGGTATATATAGATGACATATTTATCAAGATTCGAGCTTCAATAAATCACATTGCTAATCTTAAAGAGACCTTCAGCATCCCTAAGAGGTACAAGATGAAGCTGAACCCAATCAAGTGCATCTTCGACATGACTTCGAAAAAGTTTTTAGGATTCATGGTGTCGAGGTATGGAATTGAAGCAAATCTAAAGAAAATTCAGGCCATTCAAGAGATGACTGCTCTAAAATCAATTAAAGAATATCAATGCTTGGCTAGAAAGGTGGCAGTCCTGAACCACTTTATCTCGAGGTCAGTCAAGTGATGCCCTTCTTTCAAGTTCTAAAATAGCCAAAGAACTTTTGCTGGACCACTGAATGTCAACAAGTCTTTAAAGAGCTTAAGGACAACCTCTGTTCACCTCTCCTATTAGCAAAGCCCAAATTTGAAGAGAAATTATTTTTGTACCTGGCGGTCTTCCTAGTGGCCTTTGTGATAGTCCTAGTCAAAGAAGAGATGAAAGTACAGTGGCCAATCTACTATATAAGCCGAGTCTTGAGGAATGCCGAGACCATGTACACTAAGTTAGAAAAATTAACTTTTGCCCTACTAATTGTAGTTCGGAGACTTCGACCTTACTTCCAATGGCACACCATAACCCTCCTCATTGATCAACCAATTATCAAGATAGTTCTTCATCGAACAAATGCCTCTGGAAGAATAGCAAAATGGGCAATTGAGCTCACCGAGTTCGACATCAACTACCAGCCTCGACCATCGATCAAAGCCTAAATTCTAGCAGATTTTATAGTTGAATGCACTATTCTGGATGAAGCCAATCCAAAATAGAATGAAGTCAATGTTCCTTGGTTACAACCGAGTTCCTCTGAGAAAGAGTCGACCTCCCTAAAGATTTCTAGGCCCTATATGTAGATGGCTCATCCAATGCTTCAGGAGCAGGCATAGGACTGATCTTGGTTAATCCAAAAGGAGTCATCACTAAATATGCACTACGCTTCAAATTTTCTAACATAAATAATGGGGCCAAATATGAAGCTTTGATTATAAGGTTAGGAATCACCGAAGAAATGGAAGCAGATTGACTCCAAGTCTATAATGATTCTCGATTGGTGGTTGGACAAGTTAGTGGTGATTATGAGGCTCGAGAAGAAAGCATGATAAAATATCTCAAGAAAGTGAAGAACTTGACTCTAGCCTTTAATAGTTTTGACATCAAGCAGATCCCAAGAGCGGAAAATACTAGGACCGACCTTCTCTCAAAGATGGCAATATTGGCCCCAACTGAGCCATGTTGGATTGACCCATTGGTTGCTTATCTTAAATACTAGGGCTAACATCAAGCAAATCGACCATGAGCCATGTTGGATTGACCCATTGGTTGCTTATCTTAAAGATGGAGCTCTTCCTCATGATCCAAAAGGAGCTCGAAAACTTAGAAATCAAGCCTTCTGGTATGTTCTATATGAAGGCAAGCTGTACGAAAAATCATATTTCTTACCACTCTTGAGATGTCTCAAGCCTTCAGAAGCCGACTTTGCATTGTGGGAGGTGCATGAAGAAATCTACAAAAGTCATGTGGGAGCCAGATCCCTATCACACAAACTACTTCGGTAGGGTTACTATTGGCCGACCTTGTATCATAATTCTATAAAGTATGTCAAAAAATATGACCGTTGTCAGAAAAATGCAAACATTCAAACGCAGCTAGCTTCTGAACTTACTCTCCTGAGCGCCCCATGGTCATTTGCTCAGTGAGGGATGGACATACTCAGACCTTTTTCCATGGCATCTGGATAGCATAAGTTCCTCTTGGTGGTAATAGATTATTTCACAAAGTGGCTCGAGGCTGAACCTCTGGCAAAAATCATTGAAGCAAAAATGTAGGACTTTATCTGAAAGTTGACATTTATAGATTTGGCTTGCCATGAATCCTCATAACAGATAATGGGCGGCAGTTTGTCAGAGCAAGATTTGCTAAATTCTATGAAGATTTGAACATCTCACACCATTTTATATCAGTAGCCCACCCATAGGCAAACGACGAAGCCGAAGTAACAAACAGAATTCTACTGCAAGGTATCAAAGCAAGACTTAAAAGAGCAAAGGGGACATGGGTGGATGAACTCTATCATGTACTCTAGGCATACCGAACTATCCAAAGATTGCCAACTAGGGAGATTCCGTTTGTCTTAGCTTTTGGAACAGAAGTGGTCATCCCAATAGAACTCAAACTCTTATCAGCATGAGTCATGGCATTCAATGAGCAGCATAACTCACAGGACGTCAGGGCTAACCTCGACCTGTTGGAATAAGAATGAGAAAAAGCTCAAGTTCGGACGGCAGCCTATAAGCAAAAAGTAGCTCGTTACTACAACTCTAGAGTCAAAGATAAAATATTCAAAGTGGGGAATTAGTACTTCGACGAGCAGTTGTTTCACAACCTCAGAATTAAGAAAAGCTCACTCCAAATTGGAAAGGCTCATATGAAGTAGAGAAGGTCGTCTGGCCCGAAACTTATCACTTGAAGGGGCTTGGAGGATCAACACTCCTATGACCTTGGAATTCAAAAAATCTAAGAATGTACTACCAGTAATTTACCTTCAATAAAACTTTTCTGTTTTAATATTATTATTTCTTATTACAAAAATTATGTGATGATAGAAAATGACTCTCCAAAATAATCAAAAGTGGCCTTGTTAGGAATAGAAAGAGAATCTCATCCTAATATGAGCAAAGTCGAAGGCCTTAATAATCTAAGATAAGATGAGGGGAGATGCCCTTCTAACGGCCCTAATATGCCCCTATAGCCACATTAGGAATAGAAGGAGAATCTCATCCTAACATGAGCAAAGTCGAAGGCCT
The DNA here is from genome assembly GCA_006176705.1 of Cocos nucifera. Lineage (NCBI taxonomy): Eukaryota > Viridiplantae > Streptophyta > Magnoliopsida > Arecales > Arecaceae > Cocos > Cocos nucifera. Next base: position 204,880 of record QRFJ01000942.1, on the reverse strand, counting down.
CGTTAATCTAAGATGAGATGAAGGGAGAGGCTCTTCCAACAGTCCTAATGTGCCCCTACAGCCATGTTAGGAATATGATGAGAACCTCATCCTAATGTAAGCAAAGTCAAAGATCTCGTTAGTCTAAAGACGGAATGAGGGAAGAGGCCCTTTCAATGGCCCTTATGTACCCCTACAATCTTATTAGAAATAGGAGGAGAACCTCATCCTAACTTGAGCAAAATGAATACCTTGTTAATCTAAGATGAGATGAGGGAAGAGGCCTTATCAATGGCCCAATTGTGCCCCTACTACCATAAAAGAAGTAGGAGGAGAGCCTCATCCTAACATGAGCAAGGCAAAGGCCTCTAGTTACTTAAGATAGGAGGAGAGAATTTTTCAATGGCCATAGCAGAAATAGGAGGAAGACCTCACCTTAATAGAAGCAAAAATCAACCTTATCGAGAATAGGAGGAGAACCTCATCCTGATATAAACAAAGACCTTCAGTTACCTAAGGCAGGAGGAAGGACCTTGTCTTAACAAAAGGATGAAGGAAAATCGATGGAGTCAAACATGGAAGGATAAACTCATCCCAGCATAGGTGAAAAATCTTTGATTATGAAAAGACAGGAGAAAAACTATTTTTTCGACAATCATTTCAAAAAAAGTCAAAGCAGAAGAGAGAAATAGGAAAATCAATAGGCACTGAATCTAAACAAAGCAAAAAGATGATCAAAGAAAAATATTTTTTCATTAAAATTGAAGTTCATTACAAAGTGAAGGTCCACGAGACCATGTACAAAAAAGAAAAATGATAAAGTCCTAAGAAGGCTCGGAACCCTCAGACTTTGGGCTGTTGACTCCTGTCATTATAAGAGACTGCTTCAGCCTAAGGATTTCCTCCTCAAGCTCCTTCTTCTTATATAGACCATCTATGTGTATCCTGTTGGCATGTTGGAATTTGCCTTCGAGCTCTTGTTGTTTCTTCCTCAAGACTTCAAACTCGACCTCCACATCCCTGATGGCTTGCTGGTCATATGATAGCTAGATCCTCAGCCATTGAACCTCAGCCTTCTCCCTCCCCATCGCTTCCAAAAGCTCACCCAAAGTCCTTGTTAAGGAGGCAACCTACTTTGATCCCCCATTCACGTCGGATTGATGACGGTCATCGAGTTATTTTTGGAGCTGGGTTACCTCGCTGTTAGCAACACGAAGCCTTTGCTCAAGCTGAGATATCCTCTCACTTCAACCCAACTAATAGGTATCATAAGTAAGCTCGGCATCACACAGTTGCTTCTAGAGTGTAGAGAACCTTTTTGACTAATCCCACTCATACCGAGCCTTATTGGAAGACCACGATGAGCTCCCCTCTAGTAGATGGATCTTCTCTTTCACCATCTTGAGATCGACTTCGAGAGAGTTGATCTTCACCATTAGTGCCCAAGATATATCGCTGGCATTTCTTTTTAGCTCGGCGATCTCCATCTCGAAGCTGTCCTTCCGAATGTTGAAGCTTGCAGAGTCCTTTATGTGTAAATTTCAGAGGCGAGTGACCTCCTTGGTCGCCTCCAAAGCATTCCTCCGAGAAGCTTGAAAGTCGTCCTTCGTCTTCTTCAACTTTCTCTTTAAATGGTGGACTTCCTTCTTTAAGCTTTTTATTAAAGATTTTAGCGGAACTCTCTAAGGTAAGGGATTGGCATCGACTGGAGATGGCAGGTTATGGCTCTGATTATTAGAGAGATTCTGGATAACATAGGGCACAACACTAATATAAAGAAAGGCATAGATAAAAATGAATTTGCTTTCATTTAATTAAGAATTTTTAGGTATAAAGCAAAAGAAAAAAGAAAAAAAAAATACAACTATCAAAGGCCCCCGACCTTCGAAGAAGAAGCAGCGGAGGAGCTCGATACTCCAGGGATAGCCACAGGCTCGGGAGCTAGTTTAATTGATGCTTGGGTAGCGACTTTGGGCTCCTATACGGGCTTAGGCATCTCGGCAGTGGGCTCGGAGGATTCGAGGATCGCTTCGGTGGGAGAGAAGTTGGCTGCGACACCGAACGGCCCCACTTCTTTGTCGGACTCCTCTTTCAGGAAGCTGAGGTCAATCTCAAGAAACCTCTGGGCCACCCTGCCTTCATAGAGTTCAAAGCCCTTTATAAATGCCTCCTGGCTGAATGCAATATTCAAGTCTTTCATTTTGGAGGAGGTTTTGAACTCCTCCCCGGCTTGGGCTGCCACATCCAAAATGAACTTCGACATTTGAGTTTCTAGCTTGATGACTCTAATCTCGACCTCCTTCTTTTTCCCCTCCTTTATGGCTAATGCGGTCTTGAGCCCGATCGTGATGAGCTCCTCCTTTTCAAGCACCCTCCAGAGATTCTCATTTTCAGCCGCCTTCTCCTCCCTAAGGTGCTTGGCCTCGGCAACCTTTCCTTGCAAGCTATCGACCTCAGCCCGAAGGTCCCCTTAGACCTTCAATGCTTCTGCCTCCTGGTGATTTATCCTCTTGAGGTGGGCCAGTATATGATGGCCCAACTGCCATGCATGAGTCACGATAAGATAAAAGATAATAATGATAATTACATATATATGATGAAAAGGAAATGTGGCAAGATGACTACCTTGAGGAAGGTTCCAAGGGATTCCCAGATGAACTGCGTCTGGTCAAGGTTGGCTAGGCGATCCATCTCTTCAGGCATGGCAAACTTATCGATTAGATCTCAAATGATCTCTAGATTATCGAAGGGGTCCGCCCCCAGATCGTCGCTGCTGCTGTCGCTCAACCCGCTCGGATGAGCCTTTTGGACCACCTTCACGACAGTAGCCCTCTTCTTCTTCTTATCGTCCCCGACCCCTCTGGTCCTCTTGGTGAGGGTCTCAGGCACCGACCCTCTAGTGGGGAGACCCGAGGGTGTGGGAGGCTGAGGATCCTCACCTCCGACATTGCCCCCAGTGATTGAAAAGACCTCGATGCCTGGAATGACTTCAGAAGCAACCGTGAGGATATTCGAGACCTCAAAACTTGGGCCACCGACCTTTGTCCTCTTCGAGCTTTCATTTGGGGCCGCCCCCTTTCTCTTCTTGGCATAAAGGCCCTTGGCGAGCTTTCCTATGGCATCGGTGTCCATTTCTACAGCAAAAAAAGATCATGATTAGTCGAGGTATGCATTGAATGTTACAAGAGTCTATACATGTATGCGAATGCACTTAATACCAGCAGGATCCAGAGGGCTCAGGCCAAGATTAAACAAGGTCTATTCCTTCAAAAGCTCGGGGAGACCAGAAACTCGATATGCCTTGAGTCTATTAGAAGACTCGAGGTCGGCTTCATCCAGGCTAGGGGCTCGGTGGACGGATTCCCTAAGGAATCCCCAAGAAGGAAGGTCAAGCAACAAGGTTGGACATTGAATGAAGAAGTACTTCTTCTTCCAGTTATGAATGAAAGGAGTGCCTTTCAGCAATCCCTTCTTACCGAACTGAAGGGAGAAGTACCACCAGTCCTTTGTAGAAGGATGATGTTTGAAGGTATAGAAATTTTGAAACAACGAGACTATTGGCTGAACTTCAGCTAGGCAATAGAGGAAAAGAAAGTCGATTATGAATCGAAAGAAGTTCAGTACTATGAAGGCAAAGGAGATGTTCAAAAAGCAAAATAGGATGACTACAAAGAAAGGAGGTGAAAGTCGAAGCCTGACACACAAGACTTCTAGATACAAACAAAATCGACCGATCGGAGGTGAACTAGCACGGTCATCTGACCTGAGGATCTCAAGGTCGGACTCCGACGGGATGCCATACTATATCCTGATCAGCGAGAGATCATTCGGAGTAAGGATAGAAGGGATGGTGTCCGAAATGAAAGGCTGATGGGACATGTTCCTAGGCTCAACCTTGGTCAGGGGATGGGGTCTAGGAATGCTGATCTAGACGAGCTCCAAGAACCGACGGATTGAAAAATTTCAGAAGACATACAGATCGAAGTAAACCCCCTAAAAAACCCCAAAAGGTAGGAAAAAATGATGTACAAAAACTTGCATAGAAAAATCGAAAGAATAAGAAGTAAAAGAGGCAAGAGTAAATAAAAATAGGTGTTGAGAGGCTGACCTAAGCTGATTAAAAATGACAAAGAGATGATAAGTATGATGAGAATTGGATGGAGGAATGCCTGGAACTAGGAAAGTCAAAGGGAGTAATTGAAAATCTCGGATGGAAGAATAGGTACCGAAAGAAGAAGAAGACTCAGGCAAGAATGGATTCCGGAGGTGGGAGAAGGTCTTAAATAGCCAAGGGGTGCTTGAGACGGTTATGATGGTAGATCTCATTTGGTCGGACCGTGAGTGCCGCGTGTCCCATTCATCATGGCAGAGTAGCGGCTACGAACGAGTCCTTAATTGCACCATGCCTGGGGTAGTGTTGCAGCGGAAAAGTTGAAGGGCAGTCTTCTCGAATTCACTTCAAATTTAAAGAGCTTCAATGCCAGCATGGTAAATGCCAAAATATCTCATCCTAATGAGCACGAAAAGTCAAAAAGAACTTCGACAACCACATCTATACTATTGTTAGGGGTAAACTCGCTCCTATCGAAGTTCGGTCAAATATCTGATTGCGGAATGATCCCATCTGGTAGCGATAACCAAGATTGAGCTTCGACCAAATTTGCAAGATCCCTCTAGACTTCGCCCAGATAAACTTGAATGGTAGTGGTGGCCGAGCTCCTCCACCCCAAGCAGTGGTAGCCAAGCTCCTCCACCCAAGGCAATCAGCCCTCTTTCGGTAGAACTTCCTCCAAATGAACTTTCATGCACTATTGAGAGTTACGGACTTCTCCTTCTACTGGACTTCTCCACCAGTCAAACTCCTTTCGGACTTCTTCTTCAACTAAACTTCTCCACCAATTGAACTTCTTTCGGACTTCTCCTACAGCCAGACTTCTCTACCTATCGAACTCCTCTCGAACTTCTCCTTCCATCGAACTTCTTTCAGTTGCTTAGAAGGATGTCAGCACCGACTCTCAATATGATAAATAATGACCCACACATAACTAATCTTGAGAACCTCCGAGCTCCTCTTGAACAACATCAGTGAGGGATGCTCCATCACCTACAACCATCCCATCCAAACTCTAGCAGGCACATCATGATAATAGACACTACTCTCTATAACAAACTCCATGTGGCCCTGAACAACCCACTACCAAGTGATTACGACTGTCGCTATCAGTTTGTTATAAGCTCCACCTATATAAGAGACCCTCTAGATACGCTTTCTTCTAGAAGCTCTCTCCTCTCTTTCGATACTTTGCTACTTTCTCTACTAAGCATTCCATTTTTGTTGGCCGGAAGAGCAGACTTGATCATCAAAGGGTCCTACCGAAGACACCCATCCTTTTGTTTGGACTTCTTTTGTAGGTCCCGATGGTGACCTCAGCTTCTCCAGCTCCAACCAATTCCAACGTCAACCAGATTCCACACTAGATTCTGCACCGATGGGCGAGATCTTAATTCCACCATGCCTGGGGTAGTGTTATGGTAGGAAAGTTGAAGGGCTATCTTCTCGAACTCACTTCGAATTTAAAGAGCTTCTATGCCAGTGCGGTAAATGCCAAAACATCTCATCCTAACGAGCGTAGAAAGCCAAAAAGAACTTTGGCAGCCGCATATATACTTCCTTTGAATTTCAAACTCGAGAGTGGGGGGACTTTGTTGGGGGGTAAATCTGCGCTTGTCAAAGTTTGGCCAGATATCTGATCGCTGAATGAACCTATCCAATAGTGACAACCAAGATTAAGCCTCGATCAAATTTGCAAGATCTCTCCAGACTTCGCCCAGATGAACTTGAATAGCAGTGGTGGCCAAGCTCCTCCACCCTAGGCAGTGGTGGCCGAGCTCCTCCACCCCAGGCAGTCAGCTCTCTTTTGATAGAATTTCCTCCAGATGAACTTCCATGCATTTTTTAGAGTTTCTAACTTCTCCTTCAGCCAGACTTCCTCACCAGTCGAACTCCTTTCGATCTTCTTCTTTAGTCGAACTTCTCCACCTATCAAACTTCTTCTGAGCTTCTCTTTCCATCAAACTCCTTCTGGCTTCCCAGAAGGATCTCGGCACCAACTCTCAATATGGCGAATAACGACCCATGCACAGTTGACCTCAAAAACCTTCGAGCTCCTCTAGAACAACATCAGTGAGGGATGCTCCATTGCCTACGGCCGTTCCATCCGAACTCCAACTGGTATGTCACGACAACAGACACTACCCTCTTTAACAAACTCCACATGGCCCAGAAAGACCAACTATCAGATGGTTATGGCTATCACTATCACTTTGTTATAGGCTCTGTCTATATAAGAGATCCTCCAGATATGCTTTCGGACAGAAGCTCTCTTGTCCTTTTCGATACTCTGCTACTTTCTCTACTAAGCATTTCATTTTTATTGATCGAAAGAGCTGATTTGACTATTGGAGGGTCCTACCAGAGCCACCCCATTTCTGGTTTGGACTTTATTTACAAGTCTCGATGGCAACCTCGGCTTCTCCAGCTCTGGCCAATTATGGTGTCAACCAGATTCCGCACCAACAAAAGAGAAGAGCTCGAAGAGAAGTTAGGCCTCAGGAGGAGAAGATGAATTTAAATAACCTATGGAAATTGAGGTGGTTATGATGGCAGACCTTCTCCTACCGATCCCCAAGTGACACATGTTCACTCATCAAAGCATACAAGGTGGCTGATAGAGTTTTAATTATGCCGTACCTAGGAATGGGTTTCGATGGGAGCTCAAAAAATTATCTTTACAAATCATTTCATATTAAAGAAGTTTCAATGCTAGTGCAGTAAGGACCATGACTTTTCATCCAGCAGATGCAGAACTCGAAAAAGAACTTCAACAGTCGTTCTTTTTGTACACCCTTCCTTCGAATTTCAAACTCGAGAGTAGAGGGACTATTGTTGAGGGTAGACCCACTCCCATTGAAGTTCAGCTTGGCGCCTTGCCTCAAAGTGATCCCAAGATAGACTTCTCCAGTAGCAAGCTATCTGGACTCCTCTAGTAGCAAGCTATCCAGACTTTCTTCCATCCAAACTCCTCCAGTAGCAAGCCATCCAGACTCCCTTCCATCCGTTCAGACTCCTCCAGTAGCAAGCCATCTAAACTTCCTTTCATCCTGACTCTTCCAACAGCAAGCCATTCAGACTCCGATTTTGAGCCATCCCAACTCCCTTCGAGATAGACACCTCCGATCGAATCCCAATCGAACTTCCTATGGTCGACCTCCTTCTAGATGATCTCCTATGGTCACCTTCTTTCGATTGATCTCCTCCCAATCACTCAGAAGAACCTCATCGCCCACATGAATTTAGCTACCAACTCAACGCAAACCAACCAACATGCAGACAACCTTAAAGGAGTTTGAGCTCCTCTAGAGCTACTGTGACCTGAAGCTCTTCGCCGTCAACACCTATCCCACCCAAACTTTGACCATTAATCCCTAACGTATTGGCACGTCATGATAACAGACACCACTCTCGATTAGCAAGTCCTGACAACGAACACCACCCTTCATAACAAACTTTACGTGGCCTGAATGGCCCAATACCGGATAGTTATGGCTGTCACTATCAGTTTGTTACATGCTCCACCCATAAAAGGGATCCTCTAAATATGTTTCTCCTAAGCTCTCTTCTCCTTCCCGATACTTTGCTTCTTTATTTCTTGAGCACTCCATTCTGGTTGGCCGAAAATTGACTTAAGCATCGGAAGCTCCTACCAGAGTCACCCCCTCTGATTTGGACTTTATTTTGTAGGTCCCATCGATGGCCCCGCCTTCTCCACTCCAGCTATCTCTAGCATCCTTATGGATTTCTACACCAACAAGATTGGTGCTAGATGAAGGGTTTGAACCTTCGTGAGCCCTTATTTTAAAAGGAGTGCTCGGTTGATCTATTTGCCTTTTTCTTCAAGATCTATCTCCATTTGATCCACTTCAGCTCTAAAAATACCTCCAAAGATGACTACCCGATGATCTACGGCCTTCGCTGCTAGATCTGAGCCAAATCCATCTACTTCAACACCATCATTGGCACCACAACCTCCACCACCAGCAGTAATAATGTATCTAGAGCAGTTTAACCTACTGGTGCAGCAAGTTCACGACCTCACCAAAATGGTGCAGGCCATGCAGCAACCCTCAATGGCAGTCTAGCTAGAAAACCCTCCATCAGGGTGTCAAGAATCGATCCCCAAGGAGGCACACTTAGGTTAGTCAATCCAATACTCCTAGGAAGGGAAAATGGAAGGCAGAAGACCCCTGCTTGGACCATGATTCTTTCCTGGAGGAAACCTTCCCCATTGATAGCTAGAAACCCTTCAAGATCCATGATTGAGATGAGGCCCTCAATCAAAAACTTCAAGAAATGAATCAGTAGATTGAGGAGCTCCACCATGTGCCCCAACTAACCATGATAATATCTGCACCGATTCTCTTTTTTTTTAAAGAATCATGCAGGAGTCAATCCTGCCAAACTTCAAGCTCTCCTAATTTGAGAGTTATGATAGGACCACTGATCCGATCAATCACTTGGAGGTCTTTCAGACTATGATGCTGCTCCACGGTGCATCAGATGCCATCTTGTGTCGAGATTTTTTATCTACTTTGAAGAAAGCAGTAAGAAACTGGTACTTGGCATTAAAGTCGGGTACGATCTTCTCCTTCGATCAAATGAGCCATCAATTTATGACTCATTTTGTCAGCAGCCGACGTCCAAGGCAAGGCTCGGACTCTCTCATCAGCATCAAGCAGCAGGAGGGGGAGTCCATCTGGGCTTATGTTAACCACTTCAATGTCGCTGTGCTGAAGGTCCGAAACTTGGATCAATCCATTGCCATGGCCGCATTAAAGGACGGCCTTCAAAAAAATGACCTACTGTTCTTCCTAGAGAAGAAGTATCCTATAAATTTTGTCGATCTATTAGCTCGGGCTGAAGGCTATGCTCGAGCTAAAGAAGCCTTCAAATTAAAGGATGAGAAAGAAACAAAAGAGCGATAGGTGAGTGAGTCTAACAAACCCGTAGTTGAAGAAAAGCTGAATGAAGTTCAACCATGCTCTCAAATCTCCATGAGCACAAGAGAGCCCAAACTCATTCTCGAGCTCACCATCAAGGAAGCCCTGATAGAAGGGTGCAAAGGAGCTCTCCCTTCAGAAGGTTCCACAACTACGCCCCTGTCAATACTCCAAAAACTCAGATACTAATGGAGATCAAGGAGCAACTACCCAAGTCAGAGAGGATGCGCACTCATCTTGACAAATGCAATCCTAATAAGTATTGTCTCTACCATCATGACCATGATCACGATACTGAAGAATACATTTAGCTTCAAGATGATATCGAGAAACTCGTCAGGAGGGGCTGGCTTGGCCGATTTTTGCGATGCTGGCCTAAGGCAAGAGAAGATCGGCTAGGGCACTGCCACAGTCAAAACCACCAATGAGGGAGGAGCAGTAAGAAGATCGATCATCTCTCAGCATTATCAACACCATCTCTAGAGGACTTCGGTGGGAGGAGGCCAGCAGATCTAATGGGCCAGCTAAAAGGCAAAGAATTGAGGAGCCTGTCACTTTTGCTAAAGAAGATGTGCAAGAAGTTCAGTTCTCACATAATGATGTGGTCGTAATAACTTTAAGTATTACAAACTATGATGTGCGCCGCATTCTTTTTCATAATGAAAGTTTGGTCGACGTCTTGTTCTATGATGCTTTCTCCAAAATGTCTATATCTAATAATCGACTTGGACCAATGAGTTTTTCATTGGTTGGCTTCACTGGTGATGCAGTGCCAGTTGAAGGTGTAATAACTTTTATTATGGTTATAGGATGATATTCGAGGCAGTCTAGGACATAAGTGAATTTTTTTATGGTAAAAATTTCATCCACTTATAATGCAATTCTTAGCCGACCTGGTCTAAATGCACTTCGGACAGTAGTGTCAACCTACTATTTAAAGATGAAGTTTTCGACAAGCTGTGGGATCGAGAAAATCAGAGGAGATCAAGCTTTGGCGAGACATTGCTACTCAATTGCCCTACAAAAGGATGAGCAGTTTGACCCTTGCCCGATTGATGGACTGGACATCCGAGATGGCCTTATAGAAGAATGAGGAGAACCTATGGAAGACCTTGTCTCAGTCCCTTTGAATGATGGTAATAAAGAACACTTAGTGTAGATTGGCTCTAATCTGAGAGAGGGGGTACGAGAGCAGCTTGTTGAATTCCTATAGAGGAATGCAGATGTTTTTGCTTGGGTCCCCACAGACATGCCAGAAATTGATGCCAAAGTTATGAAACATCGTCTGACTGTTGATCCCAAATATTGACCAGTGAAAAAAAAGGTGCATAGCCATGCCCTAGAGAGACAAAAGATAATTGCAAAAGAAGTTGACAAGCTCCTCAAGACCAGATTTATCCAAGAAATCTCCTATCCAAACTGGGTTTCTAATATGATCCTTGTCAAGAAGATGAATGGTAAGTAGAGGATGTGTGTAGACTTCAAGAAATTGAATAAGACCTATCCAAAAGATAGTTATCCCTTATCCAGAATTGATCAACTGATGGATGCAACTTCAGGCCATGAGCTCCTCACCTTCATGGACGCCTTCTTCGACCATAACCAAATCCAGATGGCACTAGAGGATGAGGAGAAAACTGCTTTTATTACTGACCGTGATCTCTATTATTATAGGATCATGCCTTTTGGGCTAAAAAATGTAGAAGCAACATACCAATGCCTAGTCAATAAGATCTTCAAGGAGCAGATCAATCGCAACATGGAGGTATATGTAGATGACATGCTTGTCAAGAGCCTAGCTTTAACAAATCACATAGCTGATCTTGAGGAAACCTTCAATGTCCTACGGAGATAAAAGATGAAGTTGAATCCGACTAAGTGTGCCTTTGGTGTGACTTTGAGAAAGTTCTTGGGGTTCATGATGTCAAGGCACGAAATTAAAGCAAATTCGGAGAAGATTTGGGCCATTTAAGAGATGACTGCTCTAAAATCAATAAAAAAAGTTCAGCACCTAACAGAAAAGATGGCGGCCCTCAATCGCTTTGTCTTGAGGTCGGTCGAACGATGTATGCCCTTCTTTCGAGTTCTCAAATAGCCAAGAAACTTCTGCTGGGATACTGAATGTCAATAAACATTCGAAGAACTCAAAAGCTACCTCAGCTCACCTTCCCTATTGACCAAGCCCAAACTTGGAGAATGATTATTTTTGTACTTGGTGATCTTCTCAGTGGCCCTTGCAGTAATCCTAGTCAAAGAAGCAAAAGTGCAGCGATTGATCTACTACATAAGTCAAGTCTTGAGAGATGCCAAGATCAGGTACACTAAACTAGAAAAACTAACTTATGCTCTATTAATTGCAGTCCAGAGATTCCAACCTTATTTCCAAGGGTACACCATAACTCTCCTCGCCAATCAACCAATCAAAATAGTTCTTCATCAAACAGATACCTCTGAAAGAATTGCAAAATAGACAACTGAACTTATAGAGTTTGACATCAATTTTTAGCCTCGACCATCAATCAAGCTCAAATATTGGTAGATTTTATAGTGGAATGCACTATCTCGGATGAGGCCGAACTAGAACAGAATGAGATTAGCATTCCACGGTTATAGCCAAGCTCCTCTGAAGAAAAGGCCAATCTTTCTGAAGGCTTCTAGGCCCTATATATGGATGGCTCATGATGCATACTAATCTATAGCTATGGCAAGTATACCAGTCGATCAAGTAATAAAGTAAGTGAGTAGAGTATCGTTCCTAAAGGATTGAAAAATAAATATTAAAAATATTCTTTCCTAAACTTTATTTAGAAGATCGATTTATAAGATTTAAGAAAATAAAAAGAAATAAAGAAATAATTTAAAATTTGTAAGAAAATAGAGAGGGTATAATTTTTAGGGTTTTAAACTCAAGAATAATAGGTTACTAAGGCATTCGGTTCACCAACTCAATCAATACAATATTTAGGTTATTAGGTTAATTTTATTTCATGTGATGGTGGAGTCTCCTAGTTTATTCACTATCCTTTGGTCCAGGCAAAGTAAAACTATCAATATTTATTAACTATCCTTTAGTCCAGATGTAATTTAAATAAATATCGATGCATTAAGTTTTGTGAAACCTTCTAATTAAAATACACTGCATCCAAAGTGCACTAAAATTCCTGTATGCATATGAATTCTAAATCAATATATAATACAAGGTATATAAATCAAGAAGCAATAACATAGACATACTTGGTCCGTATCATCTATGTTCATCAAATCAATTAGAAGATGGCTAGTAATGTAAAAGCATTAAGATCATATCTATATACTCCTCATGAATAAAATTTAAAATTAAAAATAAATCATACTGAATATTATATCAAAAAGAGTGGCTACACCTTAACCTTAGTAAAATAAAATTTAGCTCATGATAATAAGATCAAAAATATCAAATAAAATAAAAAGCATGAAGAAATTAGACTATTTGTTCGCTAAAATTGGTCGTCCGTTGCACTTGGTGTGGAGAACTCAATGAAGAAGAAGAGTAGCTTTGTATATTGGTCGCTCGTTAGAAGAACCATGAAGAAAGAAAGAAGAAAAGAAAAGAAAAATAAAATTAAAGCATTCTTCCTCTCTCTTCTCTCAAACCTTGTTTTTCTCCCTCAAACTCTCTAAAACCCTCCCTTAGCTCTCTCTCTCTCTCTTTCTTCCTCTATTTTCAACTCTTTGTTATAGGTTCCCTAAAACTATTCCCAAGCTCTCTGCTTTTGTTCTCTGCCTATTCTCCTCGGCAACAGCAGGCAGCAGGCCTTTAAATAGGCTAATATGGGTGGTCTTAGATCGAAATTCCATTGAAATTGGATTTAAAACTCTTAAAATAACTCAAAAAGAGCCCTGGATCAATTCTGACCATTGGATGTTGATCAAACTGGCCAAAAACCACTCAAAAATTATTTTAAAATCCCAAATCAAGTCAAAATTTATTTGGACCATCGGATCAACCTTGAAGATCGAATCTAGGCCATCAGATCATGCCTAAAGAAGCCTCTGATTCTTAGTTTAAAAATTAGATCGCCTGACCGCCGTCGGATCTTGATCGGCTAGAAGATCAGCCATCCATCAATGCCTTGTTCTCTACTGTCGGATGAGAAAGCAACAAACAACATCCATCGGATCCAACAAAATTTTTAGAATACCCTCTATAGACCATGTGCGAGTCTGAAGTTATGTAGACCGCGGCTTCCTTCAGCCAATCGAAACGCACTTGCCCTCATGAAATCTCCGATATACCCCTCACTCGGGTTACTGTAGCAGCCTATGGGCCACGAAAAATCCTGACGTCAGTGCGACATCAACGGAAAGTCAGTCCGATTTTGAGTGCAGTCAGGCTGGGCCGATTTGATGAGTTGGTTTGAACCAGACCGGGCAGCATTTAAATATTCTTATTTTTTTTCTTTATTTTTTTATTTCCTTTGAAATTCAATTTTGGGCTTGTTTGAAGTCCATTTTGCTTGAAACTTATTTTATCTTAACCAAAAAAATAAGATCTTCATATTGGTGACCTTTTTTCCTATATAAAATTAATAAAAGTATCAATTTTTAAAAAATAAATAAATTTATTTTATAATTTAATATTTTTATTAGTGTATTTTTAACACTTATCACACTCCGCAACTTAGTTATTGCTAGTCCCTTAGCAATGCTTTATTTAATACCATAGTTTAATAAGATCATCCATCACAAAGATAGAGCTAGGATTAAAGATCAAAAAGTTTAGAAAATATCACTAACTAAGTATTGAGCTTTAGAAGCAAATTTTGTGGTCAATACAATTAAAAACTTTCTTAGAGTATATCAAAGATCTACAGCACTTGTATTAGTGAAAGCTAACTTAGCATTTTGGTGTAATTTAAAGAATAAAAGTATTATCTCTTATCATCTATTTTGATTAATTTTCTATACATTCTCAATTTTAAGCTCATGAATTAAGGTAGCTTTCACACTACTTCATTTTTTTTTATATATATAATCTATGCTGAGCATCCTGTCCTTTCCTCCACCATTTTATATGAATCTCCACACTTGACCTAGGTGCAGAGATCCAGTTACTAAGCTTTGGGTAATCCACATATACTCTATCTTTTGCACTTTATTTTTAGGCAGATTGCTCTTTTCTTAAATTCAATTTTTTTTGATTAGAATATATATTAATTACCAATTTTTAGTGATAATTGAATCCTCAGTTGGCCTTATAATCAATACCTACTTTGCCTTGCTAGTGTGCATGTGCAATTAGAAGTGCTAATAGTCTTTAGATGACCTAAGTAGGCTACTAAAAGTCTGACCAACTAATCTACTTCTTTAACTCATTACATTCATTAGCAGATACTTCTAACTTTTATCATTTTTTCAGTCTATCTTGCTCAAGATTTTCTTCTTGACACATGGTTTAAAAAAAAAAAATTTCAAAAATTTTTTCTACCCCCCAACTTATTCTATATTGTCTCAATGGAGAAAGAAAAAGTAAAGGTGCAATAAAGAACAAGAAGGAATACACCTGATTTGGTTTAGTCTGATTCTTTGAAGCTTTGAAATTTGGCATGAGCTCTCATTGATTTTTCTCTACAAAATTAAAAACACACATCAAAGCAGTAAAAGAGCAACAACAAATTACTGAAAAATAAAAGAAAAGAAAATGATCAAAACTAAAAAGAAAAGAAACAACCTATCTAGTAGTTCTGATTTATAGTCTTCAGCTTGACTTTCTTAAGGCTCTATGTTGGATCTTGTAATTGGAATGCTTCCTTCTCCTTCTCAAAACTTCCATCAATGTAATTTTTCAGCCTGTGACCATTTATCTTGAAGGTACCTTTTGATTCGTCAAAGATCCACTGCTTCATATGGAAATACCTTAGTAATTATTTAGAGACCTGTCGATCTTGATTTTAGCTTTCCTGAAAACAAATGTAGCCGCACACTATACAAAAGAACTTGCTGTCCCTCATGGTTTCTTAGTACGTTCTTTGTAGATTTTGGCATTCTCATAGGCATGTGGTGAAATTCGTCCATCTCATTCATTTGCATCAACCTATTCTTTCTTGCATCTTGTATATCAAAGTTAAGAGTTTTCATGGCTCAATATGCTTTATGTTCTAGCTCAACAGGGAGATGGCATGTTATACCAAAAAGTAGCCTACATGGGGACATACCAATAGGTGTTTTATATGCAGTCCTACATGCCCATAATGCATCATCTAATTTTAATGACCAATTTTTCCTAGATGCACTTATAGTCTTTTCTAAAATTCTCTTTAATTTTCTATTAGACACCTCTACTTGACCGCTAGTTTATGGTTATATGGGATAGCTATTTTATGAGTGACACTATATTCATGCTTAATAGATTTTCAAATTGTTTATTATAAAAGTGTTTATATCCATCACTAATGATTTAGGAGTGCTAAAACATGTAAAAATATGTTTTTTTTTTACAACTACCTTAGCATCATTAGTTGGAAAAGCTGCTACTTCTATCCATTTTGAAATATAATCTACAGCCACAAGTATATATTGATTTAAAAAAGAACTAGGAAAAAATCCTATAAAATCAATATCCCAAATATCAAAAATTTCACAAACAAGAATATTGTTTAAAGGCATTTCATGTCTCCTAGAGAGATTTTCAATTCTTTGATAGCGATCACATGAAGAGATATAAGTATGAGCATCTTTAAATAGAGAGGGCCAATAAAAACCTGATTAAAGAACCTCATAAGCTATTCTAGTTGGGCCGAAATGTCCTCCTACCTTTCAGTCATGATAATGATGCAGAATTTTCTCCATTTCTTCCTTCGAAATGCATCTTCTAATGACTTGGTCTGCACAACACTTATACAAGAAGGGTTCATCCCAAAAATAATATTTGACAATAGATAAGAACCTCTTCTTTTGTTGAAAAGAAAGATCAAGTGAAAGAACCTTACCAACCAGGTAGTTAATAATATCTGCATACCATAAAAACGTTCTACCTGATATAGCATAGAGGCGCTCATCTGAAAATTCCTCTTTGATAGGGCAAATATCTAATTCCTTCTCTATGATGTTTTTCGATCTAGAAAGGTTATCAGCAGCTGAATTCTCTGTGCCCTTCTTGTCCTTAATCTCTAAATCATACTCTTATAGCAAAGGAATCCATCTGATCAGTCTGGATTTTGCATCTTTCTTGGTAAGGATATACTTTAGAGCTGCATGGTTGGTGTATATAATAACTTTAGATAAAATAAGATAAGAATGAAATTTATCTAATGTAAATACTACTACCAGAAGCTCCTTTTCTGTGGTTGCATATTTTTGTTGGGCTTCAATCAAAGTACGGCTAGCATAGTATATAGTTTGAAAAATCTTATCCTTTCTTTTACCAAGTACTACTCCTACGGCTATCACTAGCATCACACATCAACTCAAAAGGTAGGGACCAATCTGGTGCTACCATAATAGGTGCTGTGACCAGCTTCTCCTTGAGGGTGTTGAATGCCTACAAACACTCATCGATATGGGTAACTTTTCGATCACCTCAAGCTTAGCTCTATCCACTTCAATCCCTTTGCATGAAATCTTGTGGCCTAACACTATGCCTTCCTATACCATCAGATGACACCTCCTAATTTAAGATAAGACTAGTATTCTCACATCTTTGTAAAATAAGAGATAAGTTATGCAAGCATTTATCAAATATGGATCCAAAGATAGAAAAATCATCCATAAATTTTCAAAAAAAATTTTGATCATATCATAAAAAATAGCCATCATGCATCATTGAAAAGTAGCTGGTGCATTACATAAACCAAACGGCATTCTTCTAGAAGCAAATGTACCATAAGAACATATAAAAGTAGTTTTTTCTTATTCCTCGGTGCTATGGTAATTTGATTATAACTAGAATATCCATCTAGAAAGCAGTAAAAATCATGTCCAGCTAACCTCTCTAACATCTTATCAATGAATGAAAGAGGATAACGATCTTTTCTAGCTGCATCATTTAATTTTCTATAATCTATACATTCTCTCCATCCAGTAACAGTTCTAGTAGGAATTAATTTATTATTATCATTTTGAACTACAGTAATCCCACCTTTCTTAGGAACTACATGAACAGGACTCATCCATGAACTATCGAAGATAGGATAAATAATACCTGCATCAAGTAGCTTGATTTCCTCCTTTTTGACCACTTCTTGCATCTTAGGGTTGAGTCTTCTTTGGGTTGGACCATAGGCTCATAGTTGTCCTCCATGAGAATTTTGTGCATACAAATTGAGGGACTAATTCCTTTAATGTTTGCTATGGTCCATCCAAATGCCTTCTTGTGCTTCTTAACAACTTTTCTTTCATTAAATCTATCAAAGAAGAAGAAATAATAATCGGTAAGTGTGAGGAACCTTTCAAGAAAACATATTTTAAGTGAGAAGGAAAATGTTTAAGTTCAAGAGTAGGTGGCTTTTCAATTGATGTCTTTGGAAGAGGAGTAGATGATCTTTCTAATTCTTCAAATCGTGGTCTATATGAACGTGGAATATATGATTTGGCCTTTAATAATTTTATGCATTCTGTTTTCCTTTCATCTTCAGCTGAACCATCGTGTGATTGGACAATACAAGCTTCAATAGGATCCTCAAACCTATTTTCTAAAAAATACTCATGTACTAAATTGTCAATATCATCTATTCGAAAATAAGTTTGATTATCATTGGAATGTTTAATAACTTTAAAAACATTAAAAGTAACTTTGCTCATCTTGGACTCTAAGAATTAATTTTTCTTATTGAACATCTATTAAAGCTCCTCCAGTAGCTAAAAAGGGTCTCCCTAAGATAAGGGGTACATCATAATCTTCTTCCATATCAAGAATAATAAAATCAATAGGAAAAATAAACTTGTTTACCTTTACCAAGACATCCTCCACTATACCTCTTGGATATTTGATGGATCTATCAACTAATTGAAGAGTAATAGTGGTAGGCTTTGATTCTTTTAGATCCAGCTTCCTAAAAATAGAAAAAGGCATAAGATCAATACTTGCTCCTAAATTATATAAAACTTTATCAAAACTACAGTCACCAATAATACAAGGGATAATAAAACTCTTTGGATTTTTTAGCTTCTATGATAATTTATTTTGAAGTATTGCTGAGCATTCTTCATTCAAATTTATTCTCTCATGCTTCTTCAGCTTTTTCTTATTTGTTAAAATTCTTTTGAGAAACTTGGCATACCTGGGCATTTGAGTGATAACATCTATAAAAGAAATATTAATATATAAATTCTTTAAAATCTTAAAAAAGTTAAAAAATTCCTTATCTGGATGCTGTATTTATCTCTCTAGAAATGGTAGTGGCGGCACATAGGGCTTCACATTTGGATCGACAAACTTTATACCTGGAGACCATCCATCTACTGGTTGTTTTGGTGACTGATGAATTTTAGTTGATGGTTTCTTGTTTGTAGTTGGCTCTTTAGTCTCTTTCTTTTGATGTGGCTCCTCCAACTTTTTACCACTTCTTAAGGTGATAGCATTGACTTTCTCCCTTGGATTGGTTTTCGTGTTGCTAGGCAAGGATCCCTGAGGTCTCTCGAAGATTATCTTAGCCATTTGACCTATTTACATCTCCAAGTTTCGAATTGCTGCTGCTTGGTCGTGTCTAAGCTTGGCTTTCAAATTTTTTATAGTTGCTTCTTGGTTTTGCATGAATTTGACCATAAGATCCTCTATGTTGGATTTCTTTTCAGATACTTGGAACCTCGGGGGTGGCTGTTGTGCTGCATTTTGATTGCACCATAAAAAATTTGGATGCTAACTCCACCCTTGATTGTATGTGTTGGAGTAGGAATTGTTTTATTATGGCCTGAAAAAATTATCAACATAATTAGTTGTATCAGTAGCTTTAGCAAAAGGATTACCTGTCTGATAGTTGCTCGTATCGTGTTCTCCTCCACACAGGTCACAAGTGATGCTCTAAACATGCATAGCCGTTCCCTTCAAGTTATTGACTTCGACTCTAAGGGCTATAATTTCAGCTAGTAAGATTGGTATGCAATCTACTTCCTGCACAGCTGCTGGTCTTCTTGGCATCATGTATTCTGTTTGCCACTGATAGCTATTTGATGCCATCTCATCGATCAGATCAAAGACTTCTTCCTCTATTTTTTGATTAATGGTTCCTTCTGCTGCTGTATCAATCATAGAATGATTAGTAGGAGATAAACCATTATAGAAAGTTTATACTTGAAGCCATATGGGTAGTTGATGATGTGGACATCTCCTCAGCAGTTCCTTAAAATGCTCCCAAGCCTCATATAGTGTCTCCATGTCCATCTGCACGAAAGAAGTGATATCATTGCGCATCTTGGCAGTCTTGAAAGATGGAAAGTACTTGGCTAAGAATTTTTGCGCTAGGGCATCCCAAGTTATGATAGATCCTGTAGGAACAGAATGACGTCAACTTTTAGCTTTATTCCATAAAGAGAAAGAAAATAACCTTAATCTAATAGCATCATCCGACATCTAATTAATTTTAAAAGTATCATAAAGTTTAAGAAAGTTAGAAATATGGGCATTTGGATCATCATGAATGTGTCCACTGAATTGGATAGCTGATTGAATCATCTGGATCATCGTCAATTTTATTTCAAAGTTGTTTGCTCACACAGACGGTCTCCTGATGCTCGAAGCTGCATCGACTATAGATAGTGTGATGTAATCATTTAATGGACGATGTGTCGCTTGAATAGCTTGTTGCCGTCCCTTGGTTGCCATATCCAATCCCAGATTGATATCGTTAGGATCTTCAGCTGTCATATTTCTTTCTTGTTGTAGTCTTCTGATGGTCCTTTCAATTTCTGGGTCTAAAGGTAGTAAGTCACTATGTCCAGTACGTGTCATGCATCGAATAAATCTAAAAGTAAAGTAAGAACAAAAATTGAAAATAAAATTCTAAAGTAAAGTTAGGATTAAAATTTTAATATTATTTTAGACACAATCCCCAGCAACGGCACCAAAAACATGATGCATGCTAATCTATAGTTATGACAAGTGCACTAGTCGATCATGTAATAAAGTAAACGAGTAGAGTATCATCCCTAAAGGATTGAAAAATAAGTACTAAAAATATTCTTTCCTAAACTTTATTTAGAAGATCGATTTATAAGATTTAAGAAAATAAAAAGAAATAAAGAAATAATTAAAAATTTGTATGAAAATAGAGTGTATAATTTTTAGGGTTTTAAACTTAAGGATAATAGGTTACTAAGGCAATCGGCTCACCAACTCAATCAATACAATATTCAAGTTATTAGGTTAATTTTATTTCATGTGACGATGGAGTCTCCTAGATTATTCATTATCTTTTGATCTAGGCATAGCAAAACTATCAATATTTATTAACTATTCTTTGATCCAGGTGTAATTTAAATAAATATCGATGCATTAAGTTTTATGAAACTCTCTAATTAAAATACGCTGCGTCCAAAGTGCACTAAAATTTCTGCATGCATATGAATTCGAAATCGATTCATAATATAAGGTATATAAATCAAGAAGCAATAAAATAGACGTACTTGGTCCATATCATCTATATTCATCAGATCAATTAAAATATGGCCAATAATCTAAAAGCATTAAATCAAATCTATATACTCCTCATGAACAAAATTTAAAATTAAAAATAAATCATACTGAATATTATATCAAAATGAGTGGCTACACCTTAACCTTAGTAAAATAAAATTTAGTTCATGGTAATAAGATCAAAAATATCAAATAAAATAAAGAGCATGAAGAAATTAGGCTATTTGTTCGCTAAAATTGGTTGTTCGTTGCTCTTGGTGTGGAGAACTCGATAAAGAAGAAGAGCAACTTCGTATACTGATCGCTCATCGAAAGAAGAACCATGAAGAAAAGAAAAGAAAAATAAAATTAAAGCACTCTTCCTCTTTCTTCTCTCAGACCTTGTTTTTCTCCCTCAAACTCTCTAAAACCCTCCATTAGCTCCTCTCTCTCTTCCTCTATTTTCAACTCTTTGTTATAGGTTCCCTAAAACTATTCCCAAGCTCTCTATTTTTGTTCTCTGCCTATTCTCCTCGGCAACAACAGGCAGCAGGCCTTTAAATAGGCTAATCTAGGTGGTCTTAGATCAAAATCTCATTGAAATTGGATTTAAAACTCTCAAAATAACTCAAAAAGAGCTCTGGATCAATTCTGACCATTGGATGTCGATCAAATGGGCCAAAAACAAATCAAAAACCATTTTAAAAACCCAAATCAAGCTAGATTTTATTGGGACCGTTGGATCAGCCTTGAAGATCAAATCTGGGCCATTAGATCATGCCCAAAGAAACCTCTGATTCTTAGTTTAAAAATCAAATCACCTAGCCACCGTCGGATCTTGACCGATTGGAAGATCAGCCATCCATCAGTGCCTTGTTCTCTACCATCGGATGAGAAAGCACCGAACAGCATCCATCGGATCTGGCAAAATTTCTAGAATGCCCTTTGTAGACCGTGCGTGAGCTTGGCATTATGTAGACCGCTGCTTCCTTTAGCCAATCAAAATGTGCTCGCCCCCATATAATCCCCGATATACCCCTCGCCTGGGTTATTGTTGCGGTTTATGGGCCGCAAAAAATCCTGACGTCAGTGCGACGTCAATGGGTGTCAGCAAGCAATCGATCTGGTTCTAAGTGCGGTTGGGCTGGGCTGATTTGATGAGTTGGTTTGAACCGAACTGACCGACATTTAAATATTTTTTATTTTTTCTTCATTTTTTTCATTTCCTTTGAAATTCAATTCCAAGCTCGTTTGAAGTTTGTTTTGCTTGAAACTTATTTCATCTGAACTAGAAAAATAAGATCTTTATATTGGTGACTTTCTTCTTATATAAGATTAATAAAAATTTCAATTTCTTAAAAATAAATAAATTTATTTTATAATTTAATATTTTTATTTATGTATTTTTAACACTTATCAGCTCATCCAATGCTTTGGACGCAAGCGCTGGATTGATCCTGATAAATCTAGAGGGAGTTCTTACTGAATATGCGCTATGCTTCGACTTTCCTGCAATGAACAACGGGATCGAATATGAAGCTCTGATTGTGGGATTAAGAATAGCCATGGAGTTGGAAGCAAACCGGCTCCAAGCTTATAGTGATTTTCAACTAGTGGTCGGACAAGTTAGCGGTAGTTATGAAGCTCGAGAGGAAAGCATGATAAAATATCTCAAGAAAGTGAAGAACTTGATTCTAGCCTTCGACAGCTTTAGCATTCGATAAATTTCGAGAGCAGAAAATGCTAGAGTCGATCTTCTTTCCAAATTATCCACATTAGCTCCAGCCGAACTACCTAAGAAAGTCTTTTTTGAAGTTTTGAAATGCCTAAGTTTGAAAGAATCATAGTCTGTGATGCAAGCTGAGCATGAACCAAGCTGGATTGACCCACTAGTCACTTACCTTAAGAATAAAGTTCTACCTCATGATCCAAAAGAAGCTCGAAAATTAAGAAATCAAGCCTTTCGGTATGTTCTATACGAGGGCAAGTTATACAAAAGATCATATTCTCTACCACTCTTGAAATATCTCCAACCTTTTGAAGCTGACTTTGCATTATTAAAGGTACTTGAAGGGATCTACGAAAGTCATCTGGAGACTAGGTCCTTATCCCATAAACTACTTCGGCAAGATTACTATTGGTCGATAATGTACCATAATTCTATAGAGTATGTCAAGAAGTGTGATCGGTGCCAAAGAAATACAAATATTCAAAGACAACTAGCTTCTAAGCTTACACCCTTGAGCTCCCCATGGCCATTTACACAATGGGGAATGGACATACTCGGATCCTTTCTCATGGCATTCGGATAGTGAAAGTTCCTCCTGGTAGCGATTGATTACTTCATGAAGTGGGTCGAGGCTGAACCCTAGGCGAAGATTACTGAAGCAAAAGTGTAGGATTTCATTTGAAAGTCGATTGTTTTTAGATTCGGCCTACCTTGAACTCTCATAATAGATAATGGATGATAGTATGCTAGAATAAAATTTATCAAGTTCTGTGAAGACTTGAATATTTCTCATAATTTTACATTAGTAGCCCATCGACAAGCTAACGGTGAGGCTAAGGTGACCAACAAAATCCTACTTCAAGGTATCAAAATAAGACTTGAGAGAGAAAAGAAAACTTGGGCAGATGAACTCTATCATGTGCTCTAGGCATATCGAACTACCCAAAGATTGCCAACTGAGAAGACTCCATTCACCTTGGACTTCGGAACAGAAGCAGTCATCCCAATAGAACTCAAACTTCCATTAGCATAAGTCGTAGTATATGACGAGAAACATAATTTGCAGGATCTTAGGACTAACCTCGACTTATTGGAAGAAAAGAGGGAAGAAACTCAAGTTCGGATGGCAGCCTACAAGCAAAAGATAGCTCGCAACTACAACTCCAAGGTCAAAGGCAAAATATTCAAAGTGGGAGACTTGGTACTTCGGCGAGCAGCTGTTTCACAATCTCAGAACCAAGAAAAGCTTGCACCAAATTGGAAGGGCCCATATAAAGTTAAGGAGGTTGCCTGGTCCGAAACTTATTACTTGAAGGAGCTTAGAGGAGCAACACTCCCACAATCCTAGAATTCAGAGAATTTGCAAATGTATTACTAATAATCTTACCTTAATAAAACTCTCTCTCTTTTCAATATCTCTATCTTTTAGTGCAAAATTATGTAATTACAGGAAGTAACTTAACCAAACTTTGTTCCTAAATAAGCAAGAAGACTCCTGGTCCTTTAAGCCAAGATGGGGGAGAGGCCCTTTCAACGGCCCTTTTGTGCCCCCCCCCCCCCCCCCGATTTTATTAGGAATAGGAGGAGAACCTCATCCTAACTTGAGCAAAGCGAAGACCTCCATCCTTTAAGCTGGGAGGGGGAGAGCTCTTTCAACGATCCTTTTGTGCCCCCTAATCCTATTAGGAATAGGAGGTGAACATCATCCTAACTTGAGAAAAGCGAAGACCCGATCCTTTAAGCCAGGAGCGGGGAGAGGCTCTTTCAACGATCCTTTTATGCCCCTACAGTCCTATTAGGAACAAAAAGAAAATCTTGTCCTAACTTGAGCAAAGCGAAGACCTCTAGTCCTTTAAGCCAGGAGGGGAGGAGAGATCCTTTCAATGATCCTTTTGTGCTCCCACAGCCTTATAAGGAATAGGAGAAAAACCTCATCCTAACTTGAGCAAGAAATAACTACGTCAGAAATAGGAAGTGAGCCTCACCTTGATGACCTCTAGTCACCTAAGATAGGAGGAACACTACACCTTGATGGAAGTAGAAACCTACCTTGTTGAGAATAGAAGTGGGACCTCACCTTGATGAGGGGACAAAGGAAAACCAACTAAATTGAAAATGGAGGGATAACCTCATCCTAATGAGAATAGAGTCTGGCAGTGCTAGGAGAAGAAGGAGAATCTTGCCTAGACACAAGAGAAGATCTCTGATTAAATAACCCCGACAATCATGTTTTCAAAAAAAAAAGAGAAGAAAGGGAGGAGAAGAAGAAAAAAGAAAAGGAAGGAAAGGAAGAGAAGTAGAGCTATTGACAAACATTCAACCCACATAGAGCAAAAATGAGAAAAAATATCATTTCATTAAAATTAAAGTTGAGTATAAAGTAAAGGTCTGAAAGATTGGTTATAAAAGTAAGAAGGAAAAAGCTGAAGTTCTAACGGGGATCTGATTTCTTGGACTTCAGACTGCTAGCCATCACCAAAGACTCTTTCAGACTGACAATCTCCTCTTCGAGCTCCTTTCTCTTTATCAAGTTATCGTGGATCATCCTGTCAGTCTTTGATAGTTCTCTTCGAACACCTATAGCCTTTTCCTCAGAACTTCAGACTCAACTTCAGCATCCTTGATGGCTTGCTGTTCGCAAACCAATTGAAACTTCAATCACTAAACTTTGGCTTTCTCAATCCTAATTGATTCTGAGAGTTTGCCTACGATCCTCTTCAGGAAAGTAATCTCCTCTAACTTCCTGCTTGTGCCAGATCGATAACTATCGATGAGCTATTGTTGAAGTCAAGCTACCTCGCTGTTGGCAGCTCGGAGCTGTTTCTCAAGCTTAGATATCCTTCCACACCAGTCCAACCAATAGGTCTCATAGGTAGACTCAGCATCATACAACTACTTTTGAAGTGTAGAGAATCTTTGAGACCAATCCCACTCATACCGAGTCTTGTCAAAAGACAATGGCAAACTTTCCTCTAATAACTTAATCTTCTCCTTTGCCATCTTGAGCTCGACGTGGAGGGAGCTGACCTTTGTAGTTAATGCTCAGGACTTATCACTAGTGCTTTTCCTAAACTCGGCCAACTCTCTCTCGAAGTTGCCCTTCTTGATGTTGAAGCTCGTGGAATCCTTCATATGAAGTTTGCGAAGGCGAGTGACCTCAATCATTGCCTCTGAAGCATTCTACCTGGATCTCCGAAGCTCATCCTCCATTTTCTTCAACTTCTTCTTCAAATGATGGATTTTTCTTTTTAAATCTTTGACTATGGGTTTCAAAGGGATACCATGGGATAAGAGCTCAACATCGGTCGGAGATGGCGGACCTTGATTCTGGTCACTAGAAGGGTTCTGAACAATATTTATTGCAACACAGGTATCAAGAAAGGAAAGTTCATTTTTATTTCTCAAAATATTTGGCATACATCAAAAAAAAAGAAAGGGAAAAAAAGTACAACTATTTAAAGTTTTTAGACCCTAAAAGGAGCAGCTGCGGATGGGGTCGAAGCGCCCTCTGTAGTCTTGGGCTCTGGTGCGAGTTTGGCCACCCCAACAACAGCTTTAGAGGTCTCGAAGGTGACTTCAGTAGGGGAAGGATCGGCCGCAATGGTGGATGGGCTTGTCACTTCAGCAGGCTCTTTCTTGTATAATAAACTGAGATCAAGCTTAGGGAACTTAGCAGCCACTCGATCCTCCTAGAGCTCGTACCCCATCTGGAAGGCATCCTGGCCAAAGGCAATGTTTAGGTCCCTTATTTCAGAAGAGATCTTAAACTCCTCCATCGCCTAGTTCTTCACCTCTAGGATCTATTTTGAGGCTTGATCCTTCAGCTCTTCGATCTTTGCCTTGGCCTTCTTTCTTCTTTCCTCCTGCAAGGCTTAAGTGGCCTTCAGCCTCACCGATGTGAGCTCCTCCTGCCTGAGTGTCTCCCGCAGACCTTCGACCTCGACTGCCTTATCCTTCAAGAGATGCTGAGCTTCGATGATCTTTTCCTGGAGGCAGTCAACTTCGGCCTGAAGATCCTCTTCAGCTATCTACGACTCTAACCTCAGTTGATTCACCATTTTGATGTGCGTCGGTATTTGGTGACCCGACTGTAGTGGGTAAACCATGTTAAAAAAAAAGAAAAGAGGGAAACCAAATCTGATAGGTTGACTACCTTGAGGAAGGTTCTGAGGGAATCCTAGATAAGCTACGTGTGGTCAAGGTCAGCCATCTGGTTCATCACCTCGGACAGGGCAAATTTGTCAGTTAAGTCTCAGACGAGGTCTGGGTCGCTAAAGGAATTTTCTCTTGGATTGTCGTCGCTGCCATTGGATCCACCAGGGCATGCCTTCTGGTGCACCTTCACGATGACCTTCTTCTTCTCCTTCTTCTCTCCTCCCTTATCCTTTTTGGTGGGAGGCTGTGAAGCTTGATCTTTAGCTAGGGGACTCGAGGATGTCGGAGGCACGAAGCTCCCATCAGCAGCACTGACCTTAGTAGTGGGGATAACTTTGGTGCACCCGGCGACCTCGGGGGTGGTAGCACGGTCGCAGAGGACGTGAAGCTTCGGGCACCGACCTTTATCCTCTTCAAGCTTTCCCCAGGAGCTTTTCCTTTTTTTTAACGGGGCTGAAGCCCCTTGGCAAGCATTTTGACCACCTGGGTATCCATCTTTGCAACAAAGGGGGAATCACAATCAACAACATATGCACATGAAAACTTATTAAAGTTTGCAAAGTCAGAAAGTATACCTGCAGGGTTGAGGGGACTCAAGCCCACGTTGAATAGGATATGTCCTTTTAAAAGTTTGAGAAGAGGTGGAGCTTGGTAAGTCTTAAGTTTATTGATAGAATTGAGGTCTCCTCCATCTAAGCTAGAGGCTCGGCAGACTGATTCTCTCAAGAGACCCCAAGGAGGAAGCCCTAGCATCAGAGTCGGGCAGTGTACAAAAAAAATTTCTTCCAGTGGTGGATAGAAAAAGAGGCACCTTTCAGCAATCCCTTCTTGTCGAACTGGGGCAAGAAGTACCACTAGTCTTTTGCATAAGGATGGCATTTGAACGTATAGTAGTTTCTAAAAAGTAAGATGGTTGGGCGAACTTTAACCAAATGGTAGAAAGAAAGGAACCCGATTATGAACTTAAAAGAATTTGGCGCTACAGAAGCCAGGAGATATTCAAAAAATGAAAAAGTTCAACTACAAAGGATGGAAGAGGAAGTCTTAACCCGGTCCAGAGAGTTTCCAAGTACAGGCAAAATTGGCCAGGCGGAGGGGAGTAGGCTCCATCATTAGATCTGGGGAGTTCTAGTTCGTACTCCTGGGAGACCCCATATTGAATCCTAATTAATGAAAGATCATTTAGGATTAGGGTGCATGAGATCATCCCCAAGGTGAAGGTCGGAGGGGGCATACCTTTAAGGTCGGTCTTGTTTATAGGATCGGGATTTTAGAATGATGGACTGGATGAACTCCAAGAATCGACTGAATGAGAGGTCTCTGAAGACATTCGGATCAAAAAATCCTTGATAAATCAAGAAAATAAGGGGTAAAATCCTCTTGAGGAGACCAATAGGGTGAAATACAAAAGATGCCAAAATAATCAAAGGAAAGGATGCAAAACTAACTAAGATCAATCGAGGAGAGCAATGGAACAATGAGCTGAAGGAACCAGATCTAGGGTTTCACAAGTAGATTTTGAAATTTTTTTAAGATCATGTAGCGGAAGACTTAAATAAATCAAATATTTATTTAAATAAATATATAAACACATAGATCTCAGATCTATTATATGATCAAGGCATAATATTAAATCAAAAATTAAAATCAAACAAGAAAGAAAAGGTTGATCAAATCAACCTAAATCTACACTACATCAAATGCTGGTATGAAGTTAATAGATCAGATCTATTACCTGAGCAAGTTAGATGTTCTAACTTACTGATCTAGGCTTAAGGATGAAGTCACATGCCGCAGATGCATCCGACATCTAGGAGTCATCCACACGAGCCCACGAGCACGGTCAGAGATCCTGATGCAGAAAATCAGCACGATATGCTAGCACTGTACTGATCTCTCTTCGACGATCGATCCGATGCTTCCTTCTTCAAAACTTGGACTCTTCAAAATACTAAAATAAAAGAGAAAGATTTGTGATACTGAGACACCTCTCAAAAGCTCACAAAATGAGAGGAAGAGATCTAGAACAAAAACCCTAGAAGAAGACCCTCTTCTTCTTCTTTGTTCTTTTTCTAGACATCCTGATTTGTGTTTTCAATATCTCTATGACTCAGATAAATTTTTCTTTGATTTTTCTACACCCAAAGAGAACTCTCCCAAATATCTGCATATTTCCATAAAAACATTTCAGCCATAAAATTCATTTCCAGTAAATAAAGAGATATGTAGAGTCCAAGTTAGGTCAAATTTCTAGACTAGGAATATCCAAACATGAGAAAAGTTGTTGGAGTGCCCAACTCTTGGGTGCACCTCCACCTTAACTTTTCTGGCCATGGATCGGAGCAGAGAGGGCACACAAAAAAGAAGATCCCTATTTTCACTATGAATAATTAGAAGGAGATTAATTAGGAAGAGGGGGTCAGCACTCAATGGGAAGATGTTTTGATCAACAAGGATTCTATCTCATAGAATCCTTAAGCAAAACCTAATTCCTCCTTTTGACTTGGTCTTCCACCTAATTTCCAATATGATGAACTTAAAAGGAGCGAGAGGAGGCATGTGAGAAGCCAAAAAGAATGGAGATTATTCTATGTAAAAATATCTAAAGAGAATAGGTATGGAGGGCGTTGAGAACCAAGGTGGCGCAAGGAGATAGGGAGTCCTAGTCACACTAGGACTCCTATTTTGACTTAGATCAAAACAAGATCTTTTAACCAAATAAAAATCAAGATTAAACCAACCCAAATTAAATAAGGACCCTAACCCTATTTAAGAACCTAATTAAATTAGATTAAATTAATATTTAATTTTAAATTTAATTTTTCTAATCAAATTAGAAAATTAGGTTAATCCTGAGTCCTAGTTAGACTAGGACTAGTTCTTCCTTGCACTTGGAATTATCCAATAAATCAAGTTGAACTTGATCCAATCAAGTCCAAACCAAATCTAATTAAATCATATTTAATTAGACTTAATCTCAGCCTATTGGCTTAATCAAATTAAGTCAATTAGCAATTGAATTTGCTAATCGATCCTCCTGCAACACTTGCACTAGGTTCAAACACCAATCATATTGATTCGTTTAACCCTAGAATGATTCTAAATCATTGATCAACCATCCGATCAAGATCATAAGCTCTAATATGTGTGCAATCTTCATAGGATTCAAACCTAAGTTGGTAGCATAAAAATAAATTCTTATACCAATCGAAGTGACCATCTAGCAGTGATATCCGATGATCGGATAGGTCGAAAGGTGTAGGACACCATCCTTAGAACCCATGCGAATATAGTTTCCATATAATTCATCCCCTTGATCAAAATACTCATAGGACACCTCAGAGTTCAACTATCAACTTTAATTAGGTTATCCATATTGTATTTCAAAATGTCAAATCCATCTGATGGATTACCTTGCCCAAAGTTTTGCTATATTGAAATACAGTGATACATTCTTCTCCAACTCTTGGAGTGGTCAATTCCATCTTGATCATACTTCAACTTTGCAAGTACTTGGCTATGCCTAGAAGCCTTCTATTGCTGAATTAAAAATTTAGTTAGTCTGGTACCAAAACATAGTGAATTGCTTGAAAGCCACTGAGATGATCTCAGGTCTAAGGGATATTTATACCTATATTCCATCAGAGATATTCTCGACAGTAGAATGCTCTAGAGTTGGTCACATTCAATGACATGTATCCATACATCTCACCTGTATGCCATACCAGTGTCTCCACACTCCTTGGTTAAAAGGACAACCAACCTATATAGCATATAGCGACCTATGCACGATAGATGTCATCGTCCTAATTAATAGTCTATCATTTGATCGTGAACAAATTTAAAGACTAATCGATAAATTTTCTCTTTATCGAAACTAAATAGTCCTAAGGACTTCATCACAATAATGGAGTTCATTAAAAGATATAAATTTATGATGAAAAAAGATGCTAAAATATTTTTTATTAATTAATAAATTAATTATAATATATCAATCATCAACAGGCTGATGATTGGCTTTGGGACATAATTTTCAACATGAGCATGGCAAAAATCAAGCAAGAAAATACTTGTAGGCGGAAGGAATAGAGTGGGAGATTGGAGAACTCTCAGGCAAAGGGATGCCGAAGGAAGAAAGAGAAGAGTTCGAAGAGAAGGGAGACCTCAGGAGGAGAAGATGAATTTAAATAACCTATGGAACTCGTGGCGGTTATGATGGCAGACCTTCTCCCACCGATCCTCGAGTGACATGTGTCCCACTCATCATAGCATACGATTGGCGGCTGATAGAGTTTTAATTGTGCCGTACCTAGGAATGGGTTTCTACGAGAGCTCCAAAAGTTGTCTTTACAAATCACTTCATATTAAATAAGTTTTGGCGCCAGTGCAGTAAGGGCCACGATTTTTCATTCAGTAGGTACAGAACTCGAAAAGGAACTTCAACAGTCACCCTTTTTGTACACCCTTCCTTTGAATTTCAAACTCATGAGTAGGGAGACTATTGTTGGGGGTAGACCCACTCCTACAGAAGTTCAGCTTGGCATCTTGCCTCAAAGTGATCCCAAGATAGACTCCTCCAGTAGCAAGCTGTCTGGACTTCCTTCTATCTGGACTCCTCCAGCAACAAGCCATCCGAACTCCCTTTCGTTCAGACTCCTCCGATCCCAAGCCATCCCAGCTCCCTTCGAGCTAGACTCCTTCGGTTGAATCCCAACCAAACTTCCTACAATCGACCTCCTTTCGGACGATCTCCTATGGTCGACCTTCTTCCAGTCAATCTCCTCCCAGTCATTTGGAAGAACCTCATCATCCATACGAATTCAACTACCGACTCAACACGAACCAACCAACATGCGGACGACCTTAAAGGAACCTGAACTCCTCTAGAGCTATTATGACCTAAAGCTCTTAGTTGTCAGTGCCTATCCCACCCAAACATTGGCTATTAATCCCCAATGTATTGGCATGTCATAACAATAGACACAACTCTCGACTAGCAAGTCGCGACAACAAACACCACCCTCCATAACAAACTCCACATGGCCTGAACGGCCCACTATCGAATGGTTATGATTGTCACTATCAATTTGTTACATGCTCCATCCATAAAAGAAATCCTCCAGATATATTTTTCCTAAGCTCTCTTCTCCTTTTTGATACTCTGCTTCTTTATTTTTTGAGCACTCCATTTTGGTTGGCCAAAAATTGACTTGAGCATTGGAGGGTCCTACCAGAGCCACCCCCTCCGGTTTGGACTTTGTTTTGTAAGTCCCATCGGTAGCCCCTCCTCCATTCCAGCTATCTCTGGCATCCTCATGGATTTCCACACCAGCAGCATCCAATAGGGTTCACACCCTTTGGTGCATCCATTAAAGTCCATACTTTGTTGGTGTATATGGAGTTCATTTCTGATTGCATGGTAGCCAGCCATTTGTCAGAGTCCCTACTCATGACAGCTTTCGTATAGATCAGAGGTTCATCATTCTTAATGACTTATGCTTCATTATTCTCAATAATGAATCTATACCTCGTAGGTGCATGTCTTACTCTATTAGACCTACGGATTGGAGTTGTGTGTTCTAGTTCTTCCTTATTTATGTCTTTGTTTGGTTGAGAAATATCTTTTTATTTTTCTTGAACTTCATTAAGTTCAATGTTTCTTCCACTACCTCTTTCTAAGATGAATTCTTTCTCCATGAATGTGGCATGCCTACTTACAAACACCTTTTGTTCAGTAGGGTAGTAGAATAGATATCCCATACGATCTCTAGGATATTCTACAAATAGACATTTATCTACTCTAGCATCTAGCTTATGACCAAAATTTTTTTTGACATATGTTGGATAATCCCATATCTTAAGATACTTAAGATTAGATTTTTTACCTCTTCATATCTCATATGGAGTGCTAGATGCAGACTTAGAAGGTACTCTATTCAAGATATATGCTGCAATCTCTAAGGCATGACTCCAGAAGAAAATAGGTAATTTTATGAAGCACATCATGGATCATACCATATCCAATAAGGTATGATTCCTCCTTTCAGCTACACCATTTAACTATGGTGTATAAGAAGAAGTTCATTTAGAGAGAATTCCTTTTACTTTAAGATAGTCTAGAAACTCATTGGATAAGTATTCTCCTCCTCGATCAAATTGAAGGATTTTTATACTCTTTCCAGTTTGTTTCTCGACCATACTTTGATACTCTTTGAATTTATCAAAAGCTTCGGATTTATATTTCATAAGATATAGATATCCAAACCTAGATAAATCATCGGTAAATATTATAAAATAAGAGTATCCTTCTTTGGCTTGAGTTGTCATAGGACCACATTCAACTGTATGTACTAGTCCTAATAATCCATTTATTCTTTCTCTATGTCCACTAAATGAAGTCTTGGTCATTTTACCTATGAGACATGATTCACAAGTTCCTAATAATTCATAATCATAAGGATCAAAGAACTTTTCTTTGTATAACTTGTTAATCCTGGTCTCACTAATATGATCAGGTCGGCAATGCCAAAGTAAAGTATTATTTATGTTCTCTCTTTTACACTTTCTACTTTCATCAACATGAAAAATATTATCATCCAAACATAGAGTCAACAAACCATTGTTAAAAAATGCCATTGCATATTATTTCATTAGAATATTTGATAGAGCAACCGTTGCTCATTACATCAAGATTATAATCTTATTTTAATAACAAGGATATAGATATAATATTTCTAATGATCTTAGGTATATAATAATAATTTGTCAACTCTAAGATCTTCCTAGAAGGTAAATTCAAAATAGTTGTCCATACAACTTTCGCTTGGATGGGCTCTCCTCTAGCGCTGTAGAGCTCAAAATCACCTTTCTTCAAACTCCTAATTTTCTACAGCCCCTACAATGATTTGCAGATATGAAAATCATAGTCGGTATCCAATACCCAAGAGTTTGAAATGAAAAAATTTAATGACAATATTGTATGTATCTCATACATACCTTTTGGTGCATTATTTGCACCAGTCTTTATAGTTGCAAGGTAAGCCTTGCAATTCCTCTTCCAATGACTTGCTTTGCTGCAGTGAAAACTGGTTGTTTGTCTGAAGGCTTTCTTCCCCTTCTTCTTATTTATGCCATCTTTTGGATTCAACCTCCTCTTTGAATCCTTTTTGCCTACCTTCTTCTTGGAGATCCCATCTACAAGAAGAAGAGGAGCCTTATCCTTCTTGATATGGCTCTCTACTATTTTGAGCATATTTAATAGCTCAGGCAAGGAAGTATTCAGTTTGTTTATGTGATAGTTCATGATAAACTAAGAAAATGATTCTTAAAGTGATTGTAGGATCAGATCCTGACTCAACTCCCCATCCATGACAAAATCTAATTGGCTTAATCAAGTGATTAGGTCAATTACCATCAACACATGATCTTACACGGATGAGCCCTCTACCATCCTGGCATGGAATAACTACTTAAATATCTAATATCTAGCAGTTCTAGTCTGTTCTCCATAAAACTCTTTTAGGTTGAGCAATATGGAATAAGTATCCATGCCATCATGCTGCCTCTGTAACTCGTTACTCATGGAGGCAAGTATGATGCACTTGATAGTAAGAGAATTATTTTGCCACATCTTGTATATGGACTTTTTTTCCTCTGTAGCATATTCCCCTAATGCCTCAAGATCAGGTGCATCAAGAATATAAGAGAGTTTTTCTTAACTGAATACTATTTTTAGGTTTCTCAGTCAATCTGCATAGTTAGGACCGGTCAACTTATTTGAATTCAAAATTGAACATAGTGAAAGTAAAGAAGCCATTTAATCTACATAATTAAAGAATATTACATAAGCAAACAACTCATGATGACATACATTATTAAATTAGGATTTTAATTTAATTATGGCTTCCACTATTTTATAGAATATCATAACCCTCAAATATGATAATCGAGAAAACCTAATTATTTTCTTAGTGAGATTGAAATCCTAATTTCTTATAGAAGATCTTGTGGTTGCACAACAAACTTTTTATAAGTTTAAAGATAGGAAACTCTTTCTAATTGCATCTGATGCAATTCTTAATATATTCTTGACCTTTCAAACATTAATAATCTTGTGTTAGCACAATAAACTATAATGTTTTAGTTAAGTTGGACCCTTCATTTCTATACAGTCATAATGAAATATAACTGCCCTTATGGTTACACAACAAAGCAGTATATCCAAAATGCCATAAGCATGATTATGCACTAGATCAATATTACATCAGTCCCCATAATTGGTCTTGTGATTACATAACAAATCTAATATGGTTTATGACATAATAATAAACTAGCATGAAGGAAAGCCTTAATGTAGTGAATCAATCGAATCCATTTGTCAAGTCGGCTCAATCCACAGTCAAGCTGGCCCGATAGGGTCTGGCCTGAGCACTACTTTCTATCAGCCTAAGAGAGCTGGCTCGAATCTACCTCGAGCTGGCTTGATCTCATCCCAAGCTGGCTCGATTGCATATCTGAGTCGGCTCAGCTGAGTATCGAAGCTAGATTCCAATAGGAAGGCACTAAGCACCTAATCTAGAATTAAATCAATCTAATCAGTCAGGTAAGTGGGAGAGAGGTAGGGGTCCCCTCGTTGCTTTTCTTAGACACCAATAAATTAGCCAGGTCAGACAATGGAATCAATTAGAAACCACGTTCTCTTTACCAATCATGAACTACTTTCCTAGACACCGATTGATCAATTAGACATCTAGACTGGTTCGATCGATTAATTACACTACAACTTAATATAATTTTATAGAGAGCTTTAATTGATCTCTATGTGAATTCTAATTCAAAATATATAACATACATGAATTAATCATATCAATCATACCAATCACATCAGCAAGTATCATCACTCTGGGACAACCATCACCACATAGTGAACATTTGCCACTATGCCAGGGCAACCTTATAGAATGATATATGTTGGTGCAGAAATCCGTCGCCGCCGGGGGTCGCCGCAATCGAGGCCGCTGGGCGCCGCCGGGGACCTGCAAAACGAAGTCCCGTCCGGAACCGGTGGGGTGGTGGCTCCGGCAGGACCCTCCGACGGTCAAGTAGTTTCTGACCAACAGTAATGGAGTGCTCGGAATGAGTTTCGGAGCTTAGAGATGTGGAGGAGAGCTTAGAGAGTCGAGAGTCCAGAGAGCTTCCCCTTAGTGTGTCGGGAGGGTCCTTGATATAGTGGAGCTTGATGGTGACAACTGCAGCCGCGTGCTGGCGGGCCGCTCGAGGTTCGGTGGAGTCAGTCTCACTGGCGCCGCGTGCGGCGGATGGAGGGTGACAGCCATCGCCGCCTGACAGTGGGTCGCTATCGCCCGCGGCGGACTGACCGATGGTGCGGCGGACTGACTGATGGTGATGGTTGCAGAGCTTGCCGAATGAAGGGATGAAGGCCTTCGTCGTGTGCCCATTTCGGAGGAGTTCGGGCTCCTGAAGAGGAAGATAGGAGGGAGTTCGGCTCCCATAGGCGTCTGGCGAGAGGTATGCAGCTAAGGCCCGTCCGCAGAAGAGTTCGGCTGCTGAGAAGCCGCGGCTCGGCCGTCTGGGATTCGGCCGGCTGTTGGACTTGGGCTGAGGCTTGGACACTTGAGAGTTCGGTAGGAGCTCGGTCGGCCGAAGTTTGATGAGGGCGACCGCTGAGGAGTTCGGCCCAGTGACGACTGCTGAGGAGTTCGGGCTCCTGAGTGACGATTGCTGAGGAGTTCGGGCTCCTGAGTGGCGACCGCTTGGGGATTCTACTAAAGCCCGTCCGCTGAGGAGTTCGGCCGCTGAGAGGACTTCATTGAAGCTCGGCCGCTTGGAGTCGGTCCGAAGGAGTTCGGCCGTGGGAAGTCCGAAGGAGTTTCGGCTGCACGGGCTCGCCTGGGGTCGGTCCGAAGGAGTTCGGCCGCGGGAAGTCCGAAGGAGTTCGGCTGCACGGGCTCGCCTGGGGTCGGTCCGAAGGAGTTCGGCTGCACGGGCTCGCCTGGGGTCGGTCCGAAGGAGTTCGGCCGTGGGAAGTCCGAAGGAGTTCGGCTGCATGGGCTCGCCTGGGGTCGGTCCGAAGGAGTTCGGCCGTGGGATCCGAAGGAGTTCGGCCAGGGCTCGCTGATTCGGCCTCTAGGGAGTTCGGCCCGGACCTCGGTGCAGGGGAGTTCGGCCTCTAGGCAGTTCGGCCGTGTTAGGGGTTCGGCCTGGCGCCTGGCGCTGAAGCTCTTCAGCGGCTACTGGTTACATTGGGCTGAGCGTTGGGCCGGGCTTCGGCAGGAGCGGGATTTATCCCCAACAGTAGCCCCCCCACTCCCGAGTTCAAAAATTGAAGGAAGGGAGTACCAAAACAGGCGACTGCCGAAGTCTTCTTCCAGGCTCCGCATTTGTTGCAGCTGAAGCTCGGGGGAGGTCTCATCTCCAGCCAATATTGACGCTGAAGTTGAAGCTGAGGCTTGGGGGAGGTCTCATCCCCAGTCGATGTTTGGAGTTGAAGTGGGACTCGTTTCCAGCCAAAATTAGTGAAGCCGACGTTGAGGCCGGAGTCAATGTCGCCCCCCGTGGTCAGGGTCGGAGGTGACATTGCCTTCATCAACCGAAGTCGATTCGGGGGAGACCTCCTCTTTTGCAGTCAAGGTTATGATCGCTTGGGGGAGATCCCGTCTCCCGCTGATGCTGATACCGAAGTTGAAGCCGAGGTCTGAAGGAGACCTCGTCTTCTGCAGTGAAGCTTGCCGTAGACTCTGGGGCTCGGCCTTGGACCTTGCTCGCGTCAGGACGAGGTTCTCCTCTTGTTCCCAACGGGCTGTGGGGGCACATGGGGACCGTCGTCCTCGTCTCTCCCCCCATCCCGTCCTTGGTGGACGGGGCCTTTGACTTTGCTCACGCTAGGACGAGGTTCTCCTCCTGTTCCTAGCCGGCTGTGGGGGCACATGAGGACCGTCGTCCTCGCTTCTCCCCCCATCCCGTCCTTTGCGAACGGGGCCTTTGACTTTGCTCGTGCTAGGACGAGGTTCTCCTCCTGTTCCTAGCCGGCTGTGGGGGCATTTCCGCTCGCTTTTTTCCCAGTGACCCTGAAACGATAGTGTCGAGCAACAAGGTTTTATTGAGGGAAACTACTGGTAGTACATTCTCAGGTTTTCTGAGTTCCAAGGTCGGGGAAGCGCTAGTCCTCCGAGCTCCTTTAGGCGATAGGTACCAGGTCGGATGACCTCTACCACTTCGTACGGACCTTCCCAATTTGGGACGAGCTTCCCTTGACTCTGGGGCTGGGAGACGGCTGCTCGTCGGAGCACTAAGTCCCCAATTCTGAACGCCTTGCTTTTGACTCTGGAATTGTAATACCGAGCCACCTTCCGTTGGTAGGCGGCCATTCGGATGCGGGCTGCCTCCCTCTTTTCTTCCAGAAGGTCGAGGTTGGTCCTGAGGTCCTGGGGGTTGAGTTGCTCGTTGAAGCCCACGATTCGAGCAGACGGGAGTTTGAGCTCGATCGGGATGACTGCCTCGGTGCCGAAGGCCAAGGCGAAGGGTGTCTCGCCGGTCGGTACCCTCTGCGTTGTTCGGTATGCCCAGAGGACGTGGTAGAGTTCGTCTACCCAGGCCCCTTTTGCCCTGTCGAGCCTCGTCTTGAGGCCTTGCAGCAGGGTCCGATTGGTCACTTCGGCTTCCCCATTGGCTTGCGGATGAGCCACCGATGTGAAGTGGTGGGAGACGTTTAGTCCTTCGCAGAACTCGGCAAACCGGGCTCCAGCGAACTGTCGCCCATTATCGGTTATGAGGGCTCGGGGCAGACCGAACCGGCAGATCAGCGTCTTCCAGACGAAGTCCTGCACCTTGGCCTCGGTGATCTTCGCTAGTGGTTCCGCCTCGACCCACTTGGTAAAGTAGTCGATCGCGACCAGGAGGAACTTCCGTTGTCCGGACGCTGTTGGGAAGGGGCCGAGGATGTCCATCCCCCACTGCGCGAAGGGCCAGGGTGCAGTGAGCGGAGTGAGTTCGGATGCCGG
Organism: Cocos nucifera; assembly: GCA_006176705.1. Lineage (NCBI taxonomy): Eukaryota > Viridiplantae > Streptophyta > Magnoliopsida > Arecales > Arecaceae > Cocos > Cocos nucifera. The sequence continues at coordinate 166,353 of QRFJ01000942.1, read as the reverse complement.
CTGCCTTTGCACGCTGGCGTTCTTCTGGCAGCGGTCACATCTCTTCACGTATTCCGTGGAATCACGAAGTAGGGTTGGCCAGTAGTACCCTTGCCGAAGTAGTCTTTGCGATAGGGATCTGGCTCCCGCGTGACTTCCGCAGAGTCCTTCGTGGACATCCTGTAGCGCGATGCAGGCCTCAGAGGGTCGGAGGCACCTCAGCAACGGGAGGGAGTACGACCTTTTATATAACCTGCCCTCGTACAAGACGTAGCGGGAGGCTTGACTCCTGAGCTTCCGAGCTTCTCTCCGATCGTGGGGGAGGACCCCTTCTTCGAGGTAGGCGATTAGCGGATCGATCCAGCTGGGCTCGAAGTCCGTCCGCAGGACGGCCTGAGGTTCCTCGGTGGTCGGGCACTTCAGAGTTTCCAGAAACACCTCTTTTGGTAGTTCGGCCGGGGCAGAGGTGGCCAACTTGGAGAGGAGGTCGGCCCTTGTATTCCCGGTCCTTGGGATGTGCCGAATGTCGAAGCTGTCGAAGGCTGGTATTAAGTTCTTCACCTTCCCGAGGTACATCACCATGCTTTCCTCCCGCGCCTCGTAGCTGCCGCCGACCTGACCGACCACCAACTGGGAATCGCTATAGACTTGAAGCCGACCCACCTTCAATTCCCTGGCTATCTGCAGCCCGGCTATCAGCGCTTCATACTCGGCCCCATTGTTGGTTGTGGGAAACTCGAAGCGCAATGCGTACTCGGTGACGATCCCCTCGGGGCTAACCAGGACCAGCCCTGCGCCGGCCCCGCTAGAGTTGGATGAGCCATCCACATGCAGAACCCAGGCGCCTTCAAGAAGGTCGGCCCTTTCTTCAGGGAAGCTCGACCGCCACAGCTCGGCTTCGTTGGGGCCTGGTCTCCCTCCGATGATAGTCTCGCTTGATTCAAGCTCGGCTTCAACTGGTGCGGTGCATTCCAGCACGAAGTCCGCCAGTATCTGAGCCCTGATCGATGGCCTGGGCCGGTAATTGATGTCGAACTCCGTGAGCTCGATCGCCCATTTGGCGATTCTTCCTGAAGCATCTGCTCGGTGGAGGACGGCTCTTATTGGTTGGTCCGTGAGGACCGTGATGGTATGCTCCTGAAAGTAAGGTCGGAGCTTCCTGGCTGCGATCAGAAGACAGTAAATTAGTTTTTCTAACTTGGAGTACCTGGTCTCCGCGTCCCTCAAGGCTCGGCTCACGTAGTAGACTGGTTGTTGCGCCTTCGCATCTTCCCTGACCAGGACAGCCGCCAGGGCCATTGGAGAGACAGCTAGGTATAGGAGCAGCCCTTCTCCAGGTTCGGGCTTTGCCAGCAGTGGGGGCGCGCCGAGGTAGTTTTTAAGCTCCTCGAATGCCTGTTTGCACTCCGCTGTCCAGCAAAAATCTTTCGGTCGCCTGAGGACCTGGAAGAAAGGCAGGCACCGCTCGGCCGACCTCGAGACAAAGCGGTTCAGGGACGCCACCTTCCCAGCCAGGCGCTGAACTTTCTTAATTATTTTCGGGGCAGTCATCTCCTGGATGGCTCGGATTTTCTCGGGATTTGCCTCAATTCCGCGTCTCGACACCATGAATCCTAAAAATTTTCCGGAGGTCACGCCGAAGGCGCATTTGGTCGGGTTCAACTTCATCTTGTGCCTCCTAAGCGCACCGAAAGTTTCTTCAAGGTCGGCGAGGTGGTCTGTCGAGGCTCGGCTTTTGACCAGCATGTCGTCCACGTACACCTCCATGTTGCGGCCGATCTGCCCCTTGAAGACCTTGTTGACCAAGCGCTGGTAGGTGGCTCCTGCATTCTTGAGTCCGAAAGGCATGACCCTGTAACAATAGAGACCTCGGTCAGTAATAAAGGTGGTCTTTTCTTCATCCTCGGGCGCCATGCGTATCTGGTTATAACCAGAAAATGCGTCCATAAAAGTGAGGAGCTCGTGGCCCGAGGTTGCGTCCACCAGCTGATCGATCCTCGGCAGGGGGTAGCTGTCCTTTGGGCAGGCTTTGTTCAGCTTCTTGAAGTCGACGCACATCCTCCATTTGTTGTTTGCTTTTTTGACGAGGACCACGTTCGAGACCCAGGTCGGATAGTTGACCTCCCGGATGAGTCCAGCTTCAAGGAGCTTATCCACTTCTTCGGCTACCGCCTTCTGTCTTTCTGGGGCTTGGCGGCGTAATTTTTCTCTGACGGGTCGGTGCCTTGGGTCGATGGCCAGCCGATGTTCTATGACATCGGCGTCGATCCCTGGTACATCCGCTGGGGCCCAGGCGAAGACGTCTGCATTCCTTCTGAGGAAAGCGACGAGCTGTCCCTTGACCTTGGCCGCTAAGTTGGAGCCGATCCGCACCTCATGCCCCGGGTCTCCATCGCGTAAGGACACAGGGACGAGGTCTTCCGCAGGTTCGCCCCGTTCTTCAGTGAGGTCGTCGCGGACGTCCAGTCCATCAACAAGGCAAGGGTCGGGCCGGTCTCCCTCGCGCAGGGCGATTGAGTAGCAGTACTTTGCCAGGGCTTGGTCTCCTCTGACTTCGCCGACTCCATGGCTCGTCGGGAATTTCATCTTTAAGTAGTAGGTTGACACTACCGCCCGTAGCGCGTTAAGGCCTGGTCGCCCAAGGATTGCATTATAGGCGGACGGGGTCCTCACGACAAAAAAGTCGATCCGCGCCTTGGCCGATTTTGGGGATTGGCCCGCCGTCACCGCCAAAGTCACCATGCCTTCGACTGGAACGGCGTGTCCGGCAAATCCCACCAGGGGGGAATTTACAGGTCCTAAGCGGGTGTCAGGTAGGGACATTTTTAAGAAGGCATCGTAAAACAATATGTCCGCCGAACTTCCATTATCCACCAAAACGCGGCGTACATCATAATCAGCGACGTTTAAAGAGATTACAACCGCGTCGTTATGCGGAAATCTGATCCCCTGGGCGTCTGCCTCGGTGAAGGTCACGGGCTCCGAGGTCCTCTGCCTCTTTGCCGATCCCTCGGATTCGTCGGTCTTTCCCTGCTGCGGTCCTCCCGAGATGGTGTTAATGACGCCAAGAGACGGCCGGTCCTCCTGCCGATCTTCCCCATTCGGCGGCAACATTCTCGGCCGATCTTCCTGCTCTTTAGATCGTCTTCGCAGGAATCGGCCAAGCCTGCCCCGCCGAACCAGCTCCTCGATTTCGTCCTGGAGCTGGATGCACTCCTCGGTATCGTGACCATGGTCACGGTGGTAAAGGCAGAACTTGTTGGGGTTGCATTTTCTGGGATGGGAACGCATCCTCTCCGGCTCCGGAAGTTGTCCCTTGATCTCCAGCAGCACTTGAGCCTTCGGGGCGTTGAGGGGGGCGTAGCTGTGAAAACGCCGTCGGAGGGGAGAACCTTGGCGCGGGGAGGGACCTCGTCGCGAGGGAGAACCTCGGCGCCGGGGGGAACTTCGGCGTCGGGGGGGACTTCGGTGCCGAGGAGAACTTCGGCGCGCCCTTCCGTCGGCGGCTTCCCGCCCCCGAGCCTGAGGTGAAGTCCGAGCACGCCCGCGACCAGGGGGAGTTCGGGAACGCGGCCAGGCTTCGGTGCGCTTTCTTTCCTCGGCAGGCCTTCCCGCTCTGCCTACTCGTCGCTTGTCGCGAGCTTCACTATCCTTGGCCTCGAAAGCCTCTTCTGCCCGGGCATAGCTTTCGGCCCGAGCTAGCATGTCAGCGAAGTCCCTGGGATATTTCTTCTCCAGGGAAAATAGCAGGTCGTTCTTCTGAAGGCCGCCCTTGAGGGCGGCCATAGCAACTGATTGGTCCAGGTTCCGGACTTCCAGCGCGGCAGCGTTGAACCGGGTGACGTAAGCCCGGATGGGTTCCCCCTCTTTTTGCCTGATGGCCAACAAGGAATCCGAGCCTCTGCGCGGCCGTTTGCTGCTGACGAAGTGGGCCGCGAATTGTTGACTCATTTGGTCAAACGACAGGATGGTGCCCGGCTTAAGCGCCGAGTACCAATTCCTAGCCGCTCCCTTGAGGGTAGAAGGGAAAGCCCGACACAAAATGGCATCAGGCGCGCCATGGAGTAACATCGTCGTCCTGAAGGCCTCCAAATGGTCGACCGGGTCAGTGGTCCCATCGTAGCTTTCAAAATGCGGGAGCTTGAAGTTCGGTGGTACCTGTTCCTGCATAATTTTCTGTGAGAAGGGAGGATCAGTGCAAATATCGTTACCGCGGGAGGAAGGAGTATGACGAAGTTCTTCTATGCGCCGTCCCATCTCCATGAGCCTTTGGTCCAGGAAATCTTCGCGATCCTTAATCCTCAAGGTCTTCTCGCGGAAGGGGTGCGAAGCTTCTCCCTGGGTTGAGCCGCGGTCCGAGCAGGGGCTCTTTGCCGGCTGCCCTTCTCTCCCGAGGGCCGGAGGTTGGGTAGCCCACATCGGTCGCTCCTGGACTGGATTCCCGGGCTCCGGGGAACCCCGCGCCGGTCGAGTGGGCGCTGGACCTCGCGAATGCGTGGCTTGCACTGCCTGCACCGCCTCCGTAAGATCGCGGACCTGCTGGGCAAGCAGGTCGAACCGCTCCGCATCTACCGCGAGTACGGAGCGGGCCCGCATCGCCGGGGCCGGAGTGGGAGCGGACGGACCCGAACGGGATCGGGCCGCGGAGGCTGCCGACCTCCGGGTCGAGGTTCTTCTGGGAGGCATTTTTCTTTTCAGAAAAGGAATACTGAAGAGGGAGGAGAGAGATCCGGAGCAGGGGAGGGAAATCGTCGCCGAGCACTCCTTTAAGAACAAGGGAACCTCGAAGGTTCGGGCCCTTCCTCTAGCGCCAATCTGTTGGTGCAGAAATCCATCGCCGCCGGGGGTCGCCGCAATCGAGGCCGCTGGGCGCCGCCGGGGACCTGCAAAACGAAGTCCCGTCCGGAACCGGTGGGGTGGTGGCTCCGGCAGGACCCTCCGACGGTCAAGTTAGTTTCTGACCAACAGTAATGGAGTGCTCGGAATGAGTTCCGGAGCTTAGAGATGTGGAGGAGAGCTTAGAGAGTCAAGAGTCCAGAGAGCTTCCCCTTAGTGTGTCGGGAGGGTCCTTGATATAGTGGAGCTTGATGGTGACAACTGCAGCCGCGTGCTGGCGGGCCGCTCGAGGTTCGGTGGAGTCAGTCTCACTGGCGCCGCGTGCGGCGGATGGAGGGTGACAGCCATCGCCGCCTGACAGTGGGTCGCTATCGCCCGCGGCGGACTGACCGATGGTGCGGCGGACTGACTGATGGTGATGGTTGCAGAGCTTGCCGAATGAAGGGATGAAGGCCTTCGTCGTGTGCCCATTTCGGAGGAGTTCGGGCTCCTGAAGAGGAAGATAGGAGGGAGTTCGGCTCCCATAGGCGTCTGGCGAGAGGTATGCAGCTAAGGCCCGTCCGCAGAAGAGTTCGGCTGCTGAGAAGCCGCGGCTCGGCCGTCTGGGATTCGGCCGGCTGTTGGACTTGGGCTGAGGCTTGGACACTTGAGAGTTCGGTAGGAGCTCGGTCGGCCGAAGTTTGATGAGGGCGACCGCTGAGGAGTTCGGCCCAGTGACGACTGCTGAGGAGTTCGGGCTCCTGAGTGATGATTGCTGAGGAGTTCGGGCTCCTGAGTGGCGACCGCTTGGGGATTCTACTAAAGCCCGTCCGCTGAGGAGTTCGGCCGCTGAGAGGACTTCATTGAAGCTCGGCCGCTTGGAGTCGGTCCGAAGGAGTTCGGCCGTGGGAAGTCCGAAGGAGTTCGGCTGCACGGGCTCGCCTGGGGTCGGTCCGAAGGAGTTCGGCCGTGGGAAGTCCGAAGGAGTTCGGTTGCACGGGCTCGCTTGGGGTCGGTCCGAAGGAGTTCGGCTGCACGGGCTCGCCTGGGGCCGGTCAGAAGGAGTTCGGCCGTGGGAAGTCCGAAGGAGTTCGGCTGCATGGGCTCGCCTGGGGTCGGTCCGAAGGAGTTCGGCCGTGGGATCCGAAGGAGTTCGGCCAGGGCTCGCTGATTCGGCCTCTAGGGAGTTCGGCCCGGACCTCGGTGCAGGGGAGTTCGGCCTCTAGGCAGTTCGGCCGTGTTAGGGGTTCGGCCTGGCGCCTGGCGCTGAAGCTCTTCAGCGGCTACTGGTTACATTGGGCTGAGCGTTGGGCCGGGCTTCGGCAGGAGCGGGATTTATCCCCAACAATATACATCATAATCTAATTATGAATAATTAAACATGATTACATCACATTAATAACATGCTAAAATTTTAAATATGATATCGTATTTACAATATTTACCATTAAAGTATAAACATAACAATATATGAGTTAACCTAATAAGGATGGCTCTGATACCACTAAAGGTTTGGCATATAGGGCAGAAGCATGGATTTCAAAGCAAAATTATGAAATCATAAAATCAAACCCAAATTCTAGGACCATCTTATTAGAATTTAAATCATATAATATGCATTTATAACATAAATGAAGGTATTGGAACATACCTCTGATCGCTAAATCCTGACTTGACCCTGATCGCCGGCAGTAGTCCATCAAGGGTTCCACTAGGTGCCCACATGTTCATCCTCCAATGTTGATCCACACGGAAATCTATTCAAGACACCAGCACCTTTGATTATTTTAATTAAAATTTTTATGATAAGAACTTTAATTATTTGAGCAGAACCTTTTCTAGGCTTTGCTGTCATCCTTTTGGCCTACTCTTTCTTATCTTTCTTTTCTCTTTGTCATCCTTTACAATCTTTTAAAGCTCTTATCCTAAAGTAGACCTTTTGTCCTTAATTAAGACTTATCTTAACAAGGGAAGGAAGAAATAAATTGGACAACTAGGGAGACTGCTAAGAAAGAAGAAGAGTTTTGAATACCTTAGACTCTCGGAGTGCACCCCTATTTATAATGTACGTAGAGGTGCCTCCAAAAAATTTCTCATGCCTATTCCTTATTCTCATCTCACACCCATTCAAAAATATCATGCCCCATCATAAGAAAATGCTATGTGGAATTCAAAAAATTAATATGAAGAGATGCCTTAAAGCAGAAGGACTCTTCGTATAATTCTACGTAACTTTCTTCTAAAGGGACGCAATACTTTCATATTGGTGCCATTAATTTCTACCATTGATCAACATCAAATGTTGATCCAAAAGTCTAAAAAAATGGTGCCAAATCAAAAGATGTCATGGGAAACTTGAGTGTGAAAAAGTCAAAGCTTCAAGGTATTTGACTTGGTCCAAGAGGCGCCTACAACCAAGGGGGCAGCAAAGAGTTGGTCTTTATCCAATTTTTAGATAACCAATGAAGAGAATAACTAGCAGAAGAACTCTTCTATGCCCTCCTCTCTTCATCTAAAAGCATGTAACAAAATTTACATGAAAAAATAAGGAAGACTTTGGCATCAAAACTCATCCATGTACCACATCTCCCTAGCACATGGACCAAAAACCTCATGCACCAAGAGAGAGAGTCTTTGGCATGTGGGTTGCTATTAGATGATGCCTAGACCCTGTTCACCAAGCCAAGGTTAACCCAATTAGTTAGCCAAATTTGATTTGACTCAAATTGAATTTAATTAGCCCAAATCGAAATCCAATTTGAATTTGATTCGAATCTAGGTGCTAGGGTTTGCAATATGTGCTAGCATATTCAACTTGCAAACATGATCTAATCTAATTAGACCCTTGATTAATTTTCTTTGTGTGTGACCCATTAGGTTCCATATCTAGTCAGTAGTGGATCCAGATGTAATTTGACCTAATTTGGTTAGAACTCAACCAAACTGATTTAGGTCAAAACTAGCTAACCCGATTTGATCAATTAGAATACTTTCTTATTAATGATCAAATTAAACTCTTTAATTTGATCAAACCCACAAGACAAGATTGATGTCTACAATGTATCATGTCTACCTAGAAGATATAAAATTTTGATAAAAATACCAAAAATATCCTTTAGTGAAAAGTTATCGTGCAACATGATCCTTCAATCACCTTGCATCCTGAATATGACTATGGATATAGAATCATGTCAAATCCATTTTCATATTTATTTTTTTTCAATCATATGATGATGATTTGATTAATAAAATATTAGAAACCATTTCTAATTTTCATCATGCTTTGATCAAAATCTTCCTAAATCATCATTCGATTGAAGCAAGTAGGATGCGATCTCCTCTTACTAAGATTGATCAATTCCTAGTTGACCTACTCATAACCTCCATATACAATCCACCATATCTAGATCATCCCGTACATGACTAAGTCATGAATGAGCATGAACCAAAATATGGATTCAAGCATATAAGGTTCTATGGTAGTCTCAGGTCAAAGGATTACATGCACAACTCTCAATATGAGAACCATTTATTGACATGTAGATAAGACTCCATTAGATGTTCTAAAGTTTGATCAATTCAGTAAACTCATTTTCTAATGAGCACCCACATCCTTATATTAGTATCATACATAAGTGATTGTGAGATCAATCACTCTCTCTATCAATCATACAAAAGATGTGCCAGTCTTACCAGAAACATTGATTCCCAACTCAATGTTTCATCAATTAGGAATATTTTAGATTAGGATTTTAAGATTTTAGACCTCACAGGTATGATCTCATCATAATCCTAAAACCATAGCCCTAATTTATAGGATTCATCAAAATCTTAAATAAATAATTAAGATGCAGTATATGATGAAATAAATGTCTTTATTTATTTGAAAATGTCATTACATGAGTTTGGAAGATAAAAGAATATCCCATCAAATTATAAATTTTGATTGGCTTGAGGGCATATTTCTTTCATAGGATAGAGACTTATCCTAGGGGTCTTAAGGTCTGGTTTGAGAGGACTTAAGAAGGCTAACTCATGTATAGGTCAGGTTTAGATCCAAAGGATGAGAGCATGGGAGACATGGGTGAACATGGGCTCGGTGAGTGCTTTCACATATTGGGTTAGCCAAGAAAGTTTTTTGGTTGGGCCTAATGGCTATATATAAATACATAGGTTGTATTAGGATTTTCATTGAAGCAATCAATACAGATCTTTTCTTCCTCAATCTCTCTTCTCTCTTCTCTTTAGTGTTGTTGTCCTAGATTCTTGAAGAAGCCCTAAAGAGAGGGGCGCCTCCCTCAAGCCTAAGAAGGGAGGAAGGGAGGCACCCCAACATAGATCGAGGTGATGATCTATGATATGCTGTCTTAGAGAACGTCAAAGATCTCTCCAGGTCCATGCTAAAGATCAGAGGTTTCCACAACATGGTATCGAAGCTTGATGATGCTAGGATGATGTGCCAACATTGGTATCAGAGTGGTACCATGATTCCTTATACTTGCAGGTCTCATCGGTGGTCTCGTCTTCTTCAGCTCCAACAAACTCTGACATCAACACCATTTTCTATACCAACAGGATTAAACAAGAATTTTAGTTTTATTCAATTAGTATCAGATAGCTTATAATTTATCTTATATTTTATTAATTTATCTTCTAACAAAAATAAAGGAATATCTTTATCACCAATCTAAATTCTTGATGTTATATCATTTGAGATAAATCCAAGAAATTCATACCTTTTCTAAACTTAACTATATGGTATTTCATAAGAAAAGAGATGAAATGATATTTCAAAGAATAAGAGAAAATCCATTCATAATTTAACTTGAATGATTTACTAACATCAATTCAAATTAATTTATCATTTTAAATTTTTAAAATTATTTGATTTGAATCAATGTAGCTTTATCACTTCAAAACTAAAATAATTGGTATTAATTTTTTTTGGAAAGTTGCTATTTCAAAATATCTAGTATCAAGCTAAATTTATAAATTAATTTTTTTCTTGATCTTTAAGTAACATCAAACTTAAAAAAAAAAACTCATTAATTGATCTGAATTTCAATTCTATTGATATCATGAAAACTTCCAAACAAATTATTCAGTTTGATTTTTAAATAATTGGTATCTAAAATTAATATAGAAAGAATTTGTTTTATAATTATATCAAATAGAACATCAAAATTGACTTTGATTTGTAAAATCAATATCAAGTAGAACTTACTTTCAATAGATAAATTTGAAAGTCAATCTTCTCTAACTTTTTAGTGGCATCAAATTTTTTTTTAAAAAAATTATTATTTGATCTAAATTTTAGTCCAATTAATATCAAGATAATTATTATTTAGTCTGAACTTCAAAACTCTTGGTTTCAAAAATTTTACAATTGCTATCAACAGCACATCATTACCTTGCACTCTAATGCCTTACCTTTTAGCAAAAAGAAAAAAATGTATTTATTTCAAATCTAAGTTTGCACAACCAAAATTTTAATAAGATATTATTTGAGATAAATTATAAATATTTAATATCTTTTCGAAACTCAATGTATAATATTTCTTGAGAAAAAAAAGAAATATTTTCTGAAAAAATAAACATATCTCTTTATGATTTATTTTGAATGATATATCCAAATTTCTAATTTTAAAAGGATCTATATATGTCAGATTTATAAAGTTCAAAGAAACAAATAAAAACTTCTTTCAAATGATACAAACCAATAGTTTTTCAAAAATTTATCATAATTGGTATCATAATTTGTATCAAATAGCCTATTTTTGTCTTGAATTCCATTGCATTATCTTTTGGTAAAAAAAATCTCAAATTTAAATTTTTATGATTATATTCTTACTATTATATTATTTGAAATAAATTCTTATGATATATTTTTAAATAATTTGCTTTAGTATTAAAAGGAGAGAAGCATTTTAAAGACTATATTATTCAAAATTTTTAAAGTCTAGAGTTCTTTTAATTAAAATTGAAAAGTATGTATGCATCTATATTTTTAAGAAAAGAAAGAACTCTTAATCTAAATTTGAAAGTAAAACCCACATTGTATTTTTTATAAAAAGAAGAGAATCTTAAAGAAGATGTAATCTTTTAATTAAAAATATACTTGAATTTAAAAATCTAAATTTAAAAGTTAAATAATCTAAATTTTTAAATTTGGCATCAGTTAAGCTCATAATAAATATGCTCAATTTAAAAGATAGGAAGAGAAAGTAAAATTTTTACTCTTAAAAGGTTACTTGATTGAAAATATCGTGACGTAAAGAAAAAAGTTTATTCAAGATGAATTGATTACTAAATTAGTATTAATTAAAGTTTAATATGGTATCAATTTGAAAATGTTTAACTTGAAAGAAAAAGAAGTAGTAACAAAAATTGTAAAGCTCAAGATGCAAACTTTGAAAAAGAAAAGAAGAAGATAATGCTAAAGAATAAATATATATATTTCAATTTGATAATCTAAATTTAAAATATGATTATTTTTAAATCAATAGGGAGAGAAAGTTGAAAAGTAAATTAATCTACCTATTAATATAAAAAATAGGGGGAGAGATATTTTCTAATTTAATTTGGTTGAAAATAACAATGAACTTTTAATCTAAAATTTTCAATCAATTATTTTATTTTAAGTTTTATTATATTAATTTTCAATTTTCAATAAAATGCCTTATAGTATGGTCAATTTATGCTTTCATGTGTTTATTCAATTTGATTTACTTGATTTAAAATGATATTGATTTAAAATAGTTTTTGATAAATAAATTATTATTCAATAATTAAAAATTTCTTAAAGTCGTATCATTGATATGTTGATTTCATATTTTAATTTGCATGATTATTTATGATAATTGATTAGAGTTAAATTAAATTAAAAATATATTCTTACTCCAAGAAATAAATTTCTAAACTTAATTTTGAAACTTATTTAAAAATTTAAATTTGATACTAAATTTTTAATGTGCATTGCAAAATCCTTATAAATTATTTGTATTATAGCAATTTTTACTCAAAGTAGTGAATTTAAAAATGTGACTATCCTTTGTTTTGATATTATTTATTTTACTTTGCTCAATACTCCGATATTTTTTTTTTCCAAGCTTAATTGACTAAAATTTTTTAAGAAAAGAAAAGATTGAATATTAAAGTGCATATTATGCTTGATTTCATGGTTAAATCTTTTGAAAAACTCTATTCCTCTTAAAACTTAAAAGTGCATATTTAAAAATTATTGTCCAACAAGACAACCCAAGAGGGGGGATGAACTGGGTTTTTCAAAATTTAAACAAGTAATGTGGTATTTTCAAAAACTAGTGATGTGTTGAAATATCTTATGCTTCTATGCTATCAAGTATACAAAAATGCAAAAATATAATAGAAGTGATAAAACAAGGCAATCACAAATATAAAAAAATTTTAGTGGTTCGGTGTTTCTTGTACGTACGTCCACTTCCTAAGACTCACTTGAAAATTTCACTATAATCTCTCGAAGATTATGGTCGGATAGTTTTTCAAGATTCACTCTCCAAAACCTAGTCAATTTTATACGGACTCACCAACCACATCCAAAGCCTAAGCCAACCTCTTAGCTTACAATCTAATTTTCAAGCTTGGATAGGCCTTTCCCTTAGCTTTAAAATCCTATAGAAGCTAAGTTACAATGAGAGTATGGATTACACAACAAAAACAAAAATAAAGTTCCTTTAATAAGCAAGTCGATGAAGCTTGTGGAATCTTCTTTGAAGGAAGCTTTTGAACTGATTGAGCTTGTTTTCTTGCTAAAAAGAATCTCTTGATTTGATGTTTCTTAGAGTTAGGAGTTGAATACTTTCTATTCAAGGCTTTTTGGACTCTTTCTCTTGACTTCTTATTTCTCTCAATGATTGAATGGTCATATCACTTCCTTCAGATGTTTTATAGCTTATTCCCCATGTTTGGTAGGCTAGAGAAGGATTTTTGACTATTAGAAGAGTGAAAATAGCCATTTGGAATAATTCTGCATAGTTCTTAACATTCTATAAAAACTAGCCATTGGAGCTCGAGTCGAAGCTCGAATCGACTCGTTACTCTGCTCGAGCTGGAGTTGACTCATTCCTCTACTCGAGTTTATTCTACACTTCATCCTAAAAATTAAGTTCTTTGTATTTTTCCAAGACCTCGACTCGAGGACCTCGGGTTGAGGCTCGAGCTGAAGCTCGAGTCAACTCGTTTCTTTGCTCGATATCTTGCCAAACTGTGTTCTAAAAATTTCATTCTTTATATTTTTTTATGACCTCAACTTGAGGAACTTGAGTCCACTCAGTCCTCTACTTGAGACCATACTAGTTGAAACTCTCGCATGCCAGTCTTCTTTCTTGTGCCATTTCAACTCTATCTGAATAAGTGATCGAATAAGGGGTCGACTTGAGGCCTATTTATGTTGAAAATTTTTGCTTTGACTAATTGATTTTTTCTTCAATTTTGGTTTTGGTATATCTCTTTTAGGCCTTGTTTTAAGTGTGATTTATGCCTCAAAAGTCTCCAACTTTTCTTTGTCAACTTCCAAATGCATTTTTAGGGATGTCTCAATTGATACTCTAAAATATATCCTGAAACATGATCTCAACAAATTCATTAGTCCAAACGTATACTCAAATATTTTGTTACTCATCAAAATCAATCCTTGGGGTTAACAATCTTCCTCTTTTTGATGATGACAAAATTTTAAGTATATGAGCAAGAAATATAATGTATTAAGGATATTTTCAATAAACTAATGATTTAACTCTTTTCATAGTTTCATATTTAGCTCTCCCTCAATTCATGCTCATATTTTTAATATATTTTATCACTTTGGAGTTAAATTTTTAGTTTGTGCTTATTTGAGCGATAATCTATCAACATTTATCATTTGTATGTAATAGGCATGAGTTCTCTTTATTGAACAGTCATGTGCTAAGCTTGCATTTGGTATATAGAGTATATATCATGACACAATTTATATAATTAATTATACTATATTTAAAATTCTATTAGCATGAGTACTAATTTGACATATACTTTATATGATTAAACATGCTTAGCGCAACACAACAAGATTAATATATACTCATGTACATCTTACATCTTACAATTTTATCCAAAAGAGAAAAACTAGTAAAACAAGCTAAAAAAATTCTAAATTTAAATATTGAATGTGTGTATGCTCATATACATATCTTACTCCCCCTTTTTGTCATCATCCCAAAAGGTAGCCATTGCATGAGAACATATCAAGAGATTTATTCAGTGAAAGAGTAAGTAGCCATATAAATGTGTTTTTCATTGCATTCACAAAATGAGTGTGTTCTCAACATACAAAGATACAATAAAACACCAAATTCAAGACAAGACTAACTTAAATCATTACATATATGTGAGTGTCCAAGAAGCACTTAACATAGAGTGACATACAAATATATACTCCTTAAGAAGTACCCAACATAGGTCTAAGGACAATAAATAATGAGACATCATCCCCCTATGAGGCTACTCGTCGTCATCAGAAGGGATCTCTAATGTCTTGGATGAGGCTTGTGAGGTGGAAGGTTTGGCTCTCCTACTCCTAGTCCTAGCAGATGGCCTAGCTATCTACAAGAAAGTAGGTCACATACGAGTATAGACCCTTAGTGGTGGTCTACTCTCACTCGTGGATACCTAAGTAGACTGACCAGGTGACATAGATGGAGGAGGCAAAGGACGAGGCATCGTTCCCCTGGCCGCTGTATTGACTGCTGCTGCTGCTGGTATTGCACCTAAAGTACGTCTCTCGATCTTTCCTATCAGACTGCCCATAGCTCCAAGTACTGAGATGATGCCCTATTATTATGCCTGTCCTATCTCAGTAATGGCTGGCATCATCTCTATCTCTCCTGACTCAACTCTCCTCCTGAGTTGAGCAAGCTCCTTAATAATACTGGAGTGATCAATGGGTGTGACATGTGTGTGCTCTCTCTGCTCTAAAATGGTGAGCCTCTGAGATATAGATCTCATCTCTGCCTACACACCCTCCACCCTCTTAGATAAATCCTATATATCTTTACTAACTTTGGTAGAAATCAAATCTACTAGTCTCTCCATGGATACAGAGTCAGTAGGTTGAGGCTGAGAGAATCTACCTATGGATGGAGCTCGAGGAGTCATAGGCATACTAGGGTCAGGTGCATCTTTGGGTGCAATAGGAGTAGAGGGCTCTCCTGCCTCCACTACTCTAGGCACTCTCCTCTCTTGACTAGAAATATTCTTTACCCATCTTTCTTCCTCCATATAATACTACATTCTGGTCAGAGCTCTCATGTCATAGACATCAAAATGGAATAAACTCTTATTGCCTTCATTCTCCAAGGGTACTACTGCTGTCTCAAAGATCCTGATCAAGAACATGCCATAGGATAAACACACCTTATTTCTAGATGTTGTCTCTCTCATCTAATGCACCATATGTTAAAAAACGTATCCTAAAGCCAATCATCTAAGTGGTAGATGATTGGAATTAGTATATGAATTATCCAATAATAATTAATATTTGGCTGGTTCATCATAAAAGTTCTATCTTTCTTAAATAAACTCCTAAATTATGATGAAGTTTTTAGAATCACAATCAATCAATAAAAAAGGATTTATTAGATAATTCTTAAATTATTCATAATCAAATGATAAGTTATTAATAAGAACAATAACTTATCGAGTGTAGGTCATTGTATGCCACATGCGTTGATTGTCCTTGTAACCAAGTGGTGTAGAGATACTAGTATGGCATTCAGATTAGATGTAGGAGTACATCTACACTGAACATGACTAATGTAGCACTCTACTGTCAAGAGTAGCTAGCTAAGGCTAATGGATATAAGTATCCCTTTGACCTGAGATCACCATGGTGACTTACAAACAACTCACTATACTTTGGTGCTGGACTGCCTGTATTTCTAATATAGATTTAAAAGATTTTTAGGTACAATCAAGTACTTATGAAGTCGGTGTGTAAGTTAAGATGGAATTGACCACTCCTAATTAACTTCAAGAAGACAATGACTTGCTATGTTTTAATTTAGCAAAACCTAGGCCTGGGTAATCCTCTTAAGGTGTCACAGGATTTGCAAAATTTTGAGACATAATAAAGATGACTTGTATGAGTGTTTGATAGCGTACTCAAAGTTATCTTGAGTATTATTGATCATAGGGATGAATTATACGATAACCATAAGTCAGGATTCTAAGAATGTTGCTTTGCATACATTCGACCTATCCGAACATTGGGAACCATTGCTAGATGGTAACTTCGATTGATACAGGAATTGGTTCTTATGCTACTGGCTTAGGTTCAAATCTATGGGATCACACACATTAGAGCTTATAACCTGATCAGATGGTTAATCAATAATTAAGAATCATTCTAAGGTCAATCCATCAATATGATTGATGTTTGACCTAATGTAAGTGTTGCAGAAGGATCGATTAGCGATTGAATTTCTATATGGCTCAATTTGATTGAGCAATTAGATTAAGATCAAGTCTAATTAAATTAGATTCAATTAGAATTGATTTGGACTTAATTAAATTAAGTCTAGTTGGTTTATTGGATAAGTCAATTACAAGAAAGAATAATTTCTTGTTTGACTAGGACTTGGGTGAACCTAATTGACTTAGGATTTAAATTAGATTTAAATCTTGATTTAATTTAATTTAATTGAACTCCTAGTTAGACTAGGACCATCCTTAATTGGGTTGCATGTAATCTAGTTTAAATAAAATTTAAATTGGGTTCAAAACTAATTTGACCTAGTCAAACAAGAGGAGTCCCAATTGGACCGGGACTCTCTCTCTTTCTCTTGTTCCTAAGAGCCCACGCCCACATCTTTTAATTCTTGATTTTTATGTGAACATTCCCACACCATAAGAAGGTCTCCATGCCCCTCATATCTATTTATTTGGAGTTTGTTTTGACTGGGTCAAAACTACAAGGAAGTTAGGATTTATTTCCTTCTTAGATGAGTCCCCTTTGACCAAAATTCGTCCCCGCTCTTATGTGCCAACCTTTCCCATTCCCAATCTTTTGTTCTACCCTTTATCCCCTTGGTTTTGTGTGGGAGATTCAGAGGATGCATGCCAAAATTATGGGAGGGGTGTCCAAGAGTTGGATGCCCCATAGGAGTCCTCTTTTGACTAGGTTTTGACCTAGTCTTGCAATAAAAGAGGAACGCCTCCTGATAAAAGTGGTGGGCATCCAAAACACCAGGGATTTCATGGTAGAAATCAGAAGGAAAAGGGGGAGAGGCATGGGAGGATGAGGTGCCAAATTCATTGGAGTAGTTCTTCTCTTTTGGACATCAAACTTTGATGTCTTGATGAAGACAAGGTATGACAAGATTGTCTTCTCTTGTAATTTTGTTCTATGTTTCTCTCTTTGTATTTCTTATATGATTTTTATATGATAAAGATTTGAGAGAGAGAGAAAATGAGATGGCATAGGGATCCATGCTTTAAGGTGTTGAAGCATAGTGATTATCTTTGGATATGATCTGATCATGTCCTGATGAGAGAAGGAGAAGAGAAGAAAGGTCTTCTCTTAGGATTTCTTGGAGAACCCCTTCTCTAATTTCTTGTAAAAATTTTACATGAATAAAATAAAAAATATTAGATCTAGAAACTTAGAAAAAATTCTAGAGGAGAAGATCTGCTTCTGTCCTAACATAGAGATGTTTTCAGGACATCAATCATTGATGTCCTGAAGGAGAAGACTTGTCTTCTCTTAGGATTTAATTTTCTTTATTTTTATTTTTTGATTTATGAAAGATCCAAGAGTTGGACTTATTCCTTATTTTTACTCATATTTTTCATCTCTTGGATTGTCCAAGAGATCCAAAGAATATATTTTTGATTGACCATCAGAGGGATCCACAAAAAGCTAGCACTTTAAGTGGATCTTCGTTCGACGAACCTTCGATTTGTGTTGCAGGTTTGTGTGGATCACTTGTAGAGGCCGAATGCATATGTGGCTCCAAAGGTAATAACAAAAATCAATCATGAAGTTCTCGACCTGTGCAAAGATAAGAGATCTAATCTCTTGGTGACCTAGATGTGATCTAGGGTTTGATCTAGAATTATTCTAGATCTAGGTATTGATTTGATCAATACCAATTATGATTAATTTATTTTTAAATTTATATTTACATCATGATATATTATAGATCCTTGATGTAGGATTTTGTAATATGATTATATGCTTTTATAGATTAAATAGTTTAATCTGCATCTTCCACTGCGTATAATTTCAAAAATATTTTGAAATTCAAGCATGAAACCCTACATGTTTTCTTTTAGTGGTATTAGAGCATCTAGGTTCTTTTATAATATATTCATGTATGCTTTAGAATAAATCTAAAAATTAAAATTAAAGATTGCACATACTATCATAATGTTGTCCTATTGTAAGGTTAATCTCTTACAATGAAAAGGTTGTCCTAGTATTAGCTGATCTGAATCTGAATCATGAATAATTTAAATTAGATCTAAGAAAATTTATGATTCAATTTTTTGATTTAAATTTAAAATTAAATAAATATTATATCTATTTTAAATTATTTAGATTAGATCTAAATAATATCAGGATTGCACATACTGCCATAAGATTGTCCTATTGTAAGGTTTACCCCTTACAGTGAAAAAATTATCCTAGTATGTGCTGATCCGAGAAACCTAAATTATAAATATGTTAGATGAGATCTAAAATAATTTATGATTTATTTTTAAATTTTAAATATAATATTAAATAATTTATGACCTAATTTTGATCATTTAGATGAGATCCATGTGATATGTTTCATGTTTTGATCTAGATCTTCATGTTGCATACTTTGATATGTAGCTTCATTTTTGAATCTAATTTGCATATATATGACATATAAGTTTTATAGAATTTAAATTATGAACTTACTTTTTACAAAATCCTAGATTCGAAATCCTAGGACATGATCAAAACATTGAAACAAATCAAATCTAAAACCATCATTTGAATTTGATTCAAAGTAAAGTATTTATAATTTAAAAAATATTTTAAATAATAAAATCATAAATTAGTTCTGAGGTTCCATAAACCCAAATTCATAAGCAATGAACTTAATTGAGAATTAAGTGATTGTTTAGGATCTAGGTTTATGATTTGAAGATCCTGAGATAATTTCATAAATCATAGATTAAAGGATCATGGGTTAGCTTGATCAGGTCATTAACTGGGTTAGACCTAGGGTTAGATTAAATATAGACTTAGTTAAGAAATTGATCAAACCTAATTAATAGTTAATTAGAATTAGGTCATTTCTTTAGATCAATTCAATAGTTGTAGTTGATCAAAGTCCATACATCTAACAAATGGATATTGATCATAGCTCAGTGGTCGAGCCCAAGTCTTTAGGCAAACCAAATCAAAATTGATAAATCGATTGGTGTCTAAGGTAAGTTTGGCATTCCAGACTGATGGTTTTTAATTGGCAGCCTACTTATCTAGCCATTTCTGATGGTATCTAAGGCAATCCTTGGCAGACCCTTCCATCGATCTTACTTACCTGGCCAACGTGGTTAATCAGGTTTTGATTAGGTTGCTCAATGATTCGTGCTAACCCATGTCACATAGAAAATCAGTGAGACTGATTTTACTTAGTGAGACTGATATAGGTGCCCATGGACTAAAATTGATCCTAGTCCTTGTCGATGACTTAAGAAGTCAGTGGGAGGACTTGACTTGGTGAAGTCAGTAAGAGCAAATTGGTCCATATCCTTTCTATCCTTAAATAACTAATAATTTAAATCTTCTAAAATTATTAGGTTCTTAAAATGATAAAGTTATGAAGATAATTGAGTCATAGCCTCCTATTAAGGTGTTTGATAATGGATCTATTAACTCAATAATCATTGTAGGCCCAAAGGTTTGGTGCTTGTTGACTAATGGAATTATCATCCATCATATGATGACTTGGATTTGTCTCTCTAATGGTGGTTAGGTTGGTCAATCAAAGTTGGACTTAATTATTCATTGGTTAGATGCACCAAGTATGGTCATGTTAATGGTTGGACCTAATCGGATTCTTACAGTGGAGGCCAAAGCCTACTGATTAGGTTTCTAGGGCAAAATTAAATTACCAGAAGTTGTTTGGAGAAACAATTGGTTATGAACCTATCCTTAGATGTACATGGGTTAGCCAACCAAAGTTGGGCTCGTGTGCAGTCTATGTGGATTCTAGTACCTACTAGAAAATAAAATAATTCCTCGAATTGAAGGTAGAGGCTACCAGTTTGAATAAAATAGTGGAAGAATATTTAGACTAAAGTCCAAGTCTCTAGTCTTAATATAATTCATATACTTAGATCATTATTCTCTTTTCTCAAAATAGGGCTAAACCCTAATTGCTCCTATCACTGTTGGATAGTGATGACTTATGGGATCCAACTTCGATAATTAGTATCAAAAGTTGAATTTGGTTCAGCAATACGAATGGGTTCATAGTGGGGCTTCAAAGTTTAGTCAAAATAATTAATCCAAAATTGATCCAAATCAGGCATAGTGCTTCTACTATAAGAAGCAGGATCATAGGAAGAAGAATTGTCTTGTTTTTCTTGATCATAACAGGCTGAACAAGAGAAAGAAACAAAAGTTGCTCATTAAGGATATTATATGATAACACCTTAAAATTTCTCTATATGAAATTCTGCTACCTGGGTATGAGATACTGATAGTTCTATACAATTTGTTGTAAGAACTATAGGTAAATAGAATGTTTGAAAATGGTGAGAAATATCTAAATATTTTTTATGGAAGTCTTATTCCAATCCTAGCTTTAGAAATTGTCGAGCTCATTTTCAAAGATGTCATTTTGAGTGATTGTCACTATTGTCCATCTTTATGATAAATATGTTCTCTATTGGCCTTTTGGCCAGGGATGGTTATCATTTATCAATAAAGGAGATTATTGTAATATTATTATGAATAATATTATAATAATACATGGATAATAAAGAAATGATATTTAATATTTACACAGTCTGTTAAGTATAATGTACACATCCAAGTTAGATTATGTCATGGATATCTATCTTTGGCATTATAAGCTTAGTTATATTGACAAGAACAAGATAAATGGGTTAGCTTGAGAGAAAAACTCGACATCATTAATTGTGAATCATTGATAGCCAGTGAATCTTATCTTCTTGGAAAGATGATAAAGTCATCTTTTACTGAAAAAGATGAAGGTGCTGATAAAGTTCTAAGTCTCATACATAGTGATGTATGTGAACTTGTAAACTTAAGTGTCAAAGGAAGATATTAATATTTCATTACAGATGACTTATCTAGGCATGGGTGCATTTGGGCTGAATCATTTGAAATGTTCAAATGATTCAATAATGAAATAGAAAAACAAACTAGATAAGATATTAAAACTATTCAATCAAATCGAGGAGGCAAATACTTATCCAGTGAAGTTTGTGACATATCTAGAAAAGAATAGGATTCTCTCTCAGTGGATTTTTTTTTGGAACATAGTATATCTGAAAGAAGAAAATTGAACTTTGTTAGACTTGGTTCAATCCATGATAGGGTTCACTTATCTTCCTACTTCAGGGTTGTGCTCTTGTTGCTACTAGTTTTACTCTGAATTTATACCAAGTAAATCTATTGTAAAGACTCCATATGGGATATGGATCGGGCATAGACCTAGACTCTCTCACTTTCGATTTTGGAGTTGATCAGCCTATGTCAAATATTTGCACAAAGATAAACTTAGATCCTGATCCAATAGGTATTTAAGAGTGACTAATTCTACCATACTGAAGAGCATGAGATGTTCATCAGCAGTAAGAGCATTCGATTTGGAAGGAAATTTCTTAGAGAAGGAATTGATGTCTGTAAAGTTGAACTTGAAAAAGTTTGACTGATAGAAAAGAATCGACGTAATCTAGTAAACCTATAGAACCAGATTTGATCAGATCAAATTCGGAGCCCATTAAAATATCACCTTTAAGGAGATCTAGTAGAGTACCATATTAGCCAGATAGATACTTCAGTATCTAGGTCCGAGACAGCGATCCTATTGAGCTCAATGAGAACAATAAGGATCCGATTACCTATAGGGATACAATGCAGTAATCTGACTTTGAGAAGTGGCTTGGAGCCACAAGATCCAAATTGAAGTCTATGAAAATCAATAGTGTATGGACACTAGTTGATTCACCTGAAGGGATAAAATCCATTGGATGTGAATGGATTTTCTAAAGGATCAGAGTAGAATAGATGGGAAGGTAAAGATCTGTATAACCCATTTGGCTATTATGTCAATTTTGGAACATACATTTTGAACGTATGTCTATATTATGAATAAAGATAAATCCTATATTTATAATTGGACAAAATGTTTTGTAGTGTTATTTCTTCTGATGTTTGAGGATGAAATTCTCTTAATCGAGAATGACATTTCAGCATTGCAAGGAATAAATGTTTAGCTATCATCTTATTTCTCCATGTACGAGATCAGACATGGTATACTCGCTAAAGATAGTGAGCGGATATCAGTCTGATCCAAGTGAGAGCCACTGAAAGATTGTATAGACAATCCTTAAGTATTTGGAAAATACTAAGGTTTAGTGACTCAAATATGAAAGTACTGACTTAAAACATATGGATATTTTAATTTCAGTCAAAACAAGATGACAACAAGAGAATGTTGGATCATACCCTAATTATAGGAGCAATCTGTTGAAAATATTTCAAGCAGTATACTTTAGCCTATTTAGTTAGTGATGTAGAGTACATCATGGCATATGATACTGCCATGTAAGCTGCGCAATTGCTGAGGTTCATTAGCTGGTTGGGAGTAGCATCCTCCACCAATGGTCCAATCCTAGCGTAGCACTGGAGCCATAGCTTAGGCTAAAGAACCAAAGGACAAGCATATTCTGCATTGCTTTTACCTTAGATTTTAGATCTGGGTGACGTCGATCTTTGGAAGATCGATGTAAAAGGAGAACTTGATCGATCCATTTGCTAAGGCCTCAGAACTAAGGAGTTCTATGAACTCAAATGAAAGATAGGATATTTGACTTTAATCCAAGTGGGAGTTATTAAAAAATATGTCCTAAAGCCAATCATCTAAGTGGTAGATGATTGGAATTAGTATATAAATTATCTAATAATAATAGTTATTTGACTGGTTCATCATAAAAGTTTTATCTTCCTTAAATGAACTCCCAAATTATGATGTAGTCCTTAGAACCATAATCAATTAATAAAGAAGGATTTATCGAATGATTTTTAAATTGTTCATGATCAAATGATAAGTTATTAACAAGGACGATAACTTATCGAGTGTAGGTCGCTGTATGCTATATGCGTTGGTTGTCTTCGTAACCAAGTGGTACGGAGACACTAGTATGGCATCCAGGTGAGATGTAGGAGTACATCTATACTGAACGTGATCAATGTAGCACTTTACTATCAAGAGTAGCTAGCTAAGGCCAATGGGTATAAGTATCCCTCCAACTTGAGATCACTATGGTGACTTGCAAGCAACTCACTGCACTTTGGTGCCGAACTGCTTGTATTTCTAATATAGATCCAAAAGATTTTTGGATATAATCAGGTACTTGTGAAGTCGATGTGTGAGTCAAGATAGGATTGACCACTCCTAATTAGCTTTAGGAAGAGAATATCTCATTGTGTTTCAATTTAGCAAAATCTAGGCCTGGGTAATCCTCGTGAGGTGTCATAGGATTTGCAAAATTTTGAGACATAATAGAGATGAGTTGTATGAGTATTTGATAGCATACTCAAAGTCATCTTGAGCATTATTGATCATAGGAATGAATTATACGGTAACCATGGGTCAAGGTTCTAAAAATGTTGCTTTGCATACATTCGATCTATCCGAACGTCGAGAACCATTGCTAGATGGTAACTTCAATTGATATAGAAATTGGTTCTTGTGCTACTAGCTTAGATTCGAACCTATGGGGTCATATACATTAGAGCTTGTAACCTGCTCAGATGCTTAATCAATGATTGAGAATCGTTCTAAGGTCAATCCATCAATACGATTGGTGTTTGACCTAATGCAAGTATTGCAGGAGGATCGATTAGCAATTGGATTACTAAATAGCTCAATTTGATTGAGCAATCAGGTTGAGATCAAGTCTAATTAAATTAGATTCAATTAAAATTATTTGGACTTAATTAGATTAAGTCTAGTTGGTTTATTGGATAAGCCAATTGCAAGAAAGAATAATTTCTTATTTGACTAGGACTTGGGTGCACCTAATTGATTTAGGATATAAATCAGATTTAAATCTTGATTTAATCTAATTTAATTAGGCTCCTAGTTAGACTAGGATCATCCTTAATTGAGTTGCATTTAATTTAGTTTAAATATGATTTAAATCAGGTCCAAACCTATTTTGACCTAGTCAAGCAAGAGAAGTCCCAATTGGACCGAGACTCTCTCTCTTTCTCTTGCACCTAAGAGCCCACACCCACCTTTATTTAAGTCCTGATTTTCTACATAAATTCCCATGCTAAAGAAGGCATTCCATACCCCATAATTCAGAATTTTGGGAGTTTGTTTTGACTTGGTCAAAATCAGGAAGTAGTTAGGATTTGTTTCCTACTTGGAAGAATCTTCTTTGACCAAAACTCTTCCCTCCCTTGAGTGCCAACTCTATCCACGCCCCTCTATCTTATTCAGCCCTTTCTCCCTAGTTTTTGTGCATAAGAATCAGGGGTTATATGCCAAAAAATAAGGGAGGGGCATCCAAGAGTTGGACGCCCCTATTACTTCCTTGTTTGACTAGGTCATTTGACCTAGTCAACCCTAATTTTGTGCCACCCCCTTCAAGGTATTTGTGGATGTCCAAAACACCAGGATTTCCATGGCACAAACTAGCAGAAAAAGAGGGATTGATGTGGAGGTTTGTGGCAACAAGTTCTTTGGAGAAAATCCTTTCTTTTGGACAACATAGGATGATGTCTTGAAGGATTAAAGGTAAGAGAAGATTGTCTTCTCTTTATTTTTCTTTCATATATTTTTTTCTTGTTTTTTCTAGTGATTTTTATGTGATAAAATTTAAGAAAGAAAGAGGATTAGGGCATGGGCATAAGTGCTCCAAGTTGTTGGGGCATGTTGTTCCTTTTGGACATGATCTGATCATGTCCTAATGAGAGAAGGAGAAGAGAAGAAAGATCTTCTCTTAGGATTTCCTTGAGAATCCTTCTTCTCTATTTATTTATGAGAACTTTCTAAGATAAAAATCAAAGATGTTAAATCTAGAAACCTAGAAAAAATCTAGAGGAGAAGGTCTCCTCTTGTCCTAGCATAGAGATGTTTTTAGGACATCAATCATTGATGTCCTGAAGGAGAAGATTTGTCTTCTCTTAGGATTTATTTTTTTTTATTTTATTTTTTAATTTATGGAAGATCTAAAGGTTTGATTTCTCCTTTATTCCTCATATTCTTTATTTCTTGAAGTATCCAAGAGATCCAGAGAATATGTATTTGATTAACCATCAAGAGGGATCCGCAAGAAGCTAGCACTTTGAGCGGATCTTCATTCGATGAACTCCGATCTATGTTGCAGGTTTGTGTGGATCATCTGTAGAGGCTGGATGCACGTGCAGCTCTAAAAGCAATAATAAAAATTAATCATAGAGTTTTCGACCCATGCAAAGGTAAGAGATTTGATCTCTTGGTAACCTAGATATGATCTAGGGTTAGATCCAGAATTCTTCTAGATCTAGATATTAATTTCATCAATACCAATTATAATTAATTTATTTTTAGATTTATATTTACATCATGATATGTTATAGATCTTTGATGTAGGATTTTTTAATTTGATTACATGCATATTGTACATTAAATTGTTTAATCTATATCTTCTATTGCTTTAATTTTGAAAAAGTTTTGAAATCTATGCATGAAACACTGCATGTTTCCCAATAGCAAGACACTCCTACACAAGAAAATCAAGTTGAGGTTTTAGATACCCAAGTCATCTTGGGTCCTTTGGGGTTAGTGCTTATGGTTCCTCTTAGAACCCAAACTATTTTAATCATTTTTTAATTTAATCTTCTGAAATTACATGTGTAGGATTTATGACCAATTTTTTTCATAATAATAGCATGAGATATTTGAGGTAGAATTTGATGAAGCTTTAACAAATATATTTTTGAGTAGTTTTTGTTTCTTATGTGGTTTGAATCCTAACCTGATCTTATTAAAAATAGCTCTTTGTTTATTTAATAGCATATGCAATTTTTCAGAACTATAAGTAAATTTCTTTATATATGGTTTGACTTTTGCTAATTTCATCATTTAATTTTTGATTTTCTTGAGTTAGCAAATTCAATTTTTCAAAAATCATTTTCTTTTCATGAAAGAATTCAGAATTTTGCTTTTTCAAGTCTCTATTTTTCAAGATAACTTTTCTAAATTCAGTCATAAGTTTAGTGAAAGCATCTTGTAATTCATCAAATATAAAATTTAAAGATTTTCAGCATATACCTCCTCATCATGTGCCATTAAATAAAAGTTGGCCACTTCTTATTGCTCTTCTTCAGAGTTAGAATCCTCACAATCGCTCCAAGTGGCCATCATCGCCTTCTTCTTGAATTTTTTGGACATTTTCTTGAGAAGAGGGCAATCCATTATAAAATGGCCTGGTTTCTTACACTCGAAGCAAATGGGTAGCTCATTTTCTTTCTCTTTTTCTTTACATGGCTCACCCTTGAAATTCTTCTTCTTGAATCCTTGCTTCTTCTTTCTCATAAACCTCTTGAACTTTTTAGCAATCATGAACAAGTCTTCTTCTTCCTCCTCTTCATCGGATTCTTCACTTTCGTCATCCTTGGAAGTAGTTGTCTTGAGAGCTATTATCTTCTTTTTCTTGGTTTCTTCCTCCATATTTTGCCTCATGTTTAATTCATGAGTTATTAGAGATCTAAGAAATTTTTTCAATGGTAGCTTGTTGAAATCTTTGGCTTCTTGGATGGCGGTAACTTTCGTTTTCCAAGTCTTTGAAAGTGATCTAAGAATTTTTTGAGCAAGCTCACTATTAGTATAATATTTGCCTAAGCTTTTCAAACCATTGATAATATCGGTGAATCTAGTAAATATTTTAGAATTAAATTCATTAGTTTTCATTTTAAATAACTCATATTTATGCAAAGCATATTTATTTTAGACTCCTTCACTTGATTGGTACCCTCATGGATAACTTCTAGCCTATCCCAAATCTCCTTAGCCAATGCACATGTAGAAATTTTATTGAATTCATTGGGGTCAAGTGCACAATATAAGACATTCATGGCCTTAACATTTAACTCTATCATTCTCATGTCATGCTCATCCCAATCCTCTTCAAATTTAAAAATTTCATTACCTTCTATCTTAATTGTGAGAATATGTGGATCTTTGATTATCACTCTCCAAAGTTGATAATCAAGTGCTTGAATATAAATGTGTATGCATGCTTTCTAATAAGTATAATTTGTTCCATTCAACAAAGGTGGATGGTTGGTCAATTGTCCTTCAGCAAGAGATGCACTCATACGGGTTGCCATTTGATCTTAACTTTTGATTGTTAAATTAAATGAAGTGAGTACCAATACTCTGATACCACTTATTGCCCAGTAAGACAACTTAAGAGAGGGGGTGAATTATGTTTTTCAAAATTTAAACAAGTAATGTGTTATTTTCAAAAACTAGTGATGTGTTGAAGTGTGTTACAGTTCTATGCTATTAAGTATGCAAAAATGCAGAAATGTAATAGAAGTGATGAGACAAGGCAATCACAAACATAAGAAAATCTATAATAGTTCGGTGCCCCTTGCACCTACGTCCACTTCCTAAGATTCACTTGAAAATTTTACTATAATCTTTCCAAGATTACAGTCCAACAGTTTTTCAAAGTTCATTATCAAAAACCTAATTGGTTTTACATGGGCTTACCAACTACAACCAAATCCTAAGCTAACCCCTTGGTTTACAATCCAATTTTTAGGCTTGGATAGGCCTTCCCCTTAGCTTCAAAACTCTATTGAAGCTAAGTTACAATGAGAGTATGGATTACACAATAAAAACAAAAATAAAACTGCTTTAATAAGCAAGTAAGTCAATGAATCTTGTGGAATCTTCTTTGAAGAAAGTTTTTGAACTGATTGAGCTTGTCTTCTTGCTGAAAAGAATCTCTTGATTTGATATTTCTTAGAGTTGAAAGTTGAATGCTCTCTATTCAAGAGTTTTTAGACTCTTTCTCTTGATTTCTTATTTCTCTCAATGATTGAATGGTCATATCACTTTCTTCAGATGTTTTGTAGCTTATTCCTCACGTTTGGTAGGCTGGAGAAGGGTTTTTGACCATTAAAAGAATAAAAATAGCCATTTGGAATAATTCTACATAGTTTTGAACATTCTGCAGAAACTAGCCACTGGAGCTCGAGTCGAAGCTTGAGTTGACTCATTACTCTACTCGAGTCCATTCTACACTTCATTTCAAAATTAAGTTCTCTATATTTTTTTGAGACCTCAACTCGAGGACCTCGAGCTGAAGCTCGAGTGGACTCGTTACTCTACTCGAGGTCTTGCCGAACTATGTTTCAAAAATTTCACTCTCTATATTTTCCTATGACTCCAACTTGATCCTTTGCTCGAGACCATGCCAGCTGAAACTCTCATGTGCCAGTCTACTTTTTCATGCCATTTCAGCTCGAGCTGAATAAGGGGTTGACTTGAGTCCTATTTATGCTAAAATTTTTTGCTTTGAATAATTGATTTTCTCTTTAATTTTGGTTTTGAGATATCTCTTTTAATCCTTATTTTAAGTATGATTTATGCCTCAAAAGCCTCCAACTTTTCTTTGTCAACTTCCAAATGCATTTTTAGGGATGTCTCAATTGATACTCTAAAATGCATCCTGAAACATGATCTCAATAAATTCATTAGTTCAAACATATACTCAAATATTTTGTTACTCATCAAAATGAATCCTTGGGGTTAACAAAAATCTAATTAAAAAGATCATATTCATTCAAAAAGGAAGAGAGCCTTTGATATTTAAATTCAAGCTAATTTTTAAAAGTGAATGAAGTATTTTAAATATATTTTAAATTAAAAAATAAGTTTTCAAAGAGAAATCATTCATTTGACTTGATTTTTTTTTAAAATCGATACATCTCTAAATTGATATAATTCCTATGTCATGTTGATTTTAATGATAATTTTTTATCCTTTCTATGAGCTTTTTTATATTGTTAAAATGAGGAAGATGTATACTGAGTATATACTTAAAGAATTAATACTTAAGAAACTCAATAAATTTCATGCTTGAAACCTTAACACATATTGATATGAATTCAAATATTATTTTGATATGAGTATAAGAATTATATGAAACATTATTTGGAGCTTTCATGATATTCTTATTTCATATTTTATACTAGCCAATTAGTTGAAATATATTAATTTTATTTTTATGCATATACTCAAAGTTTTGTCATCATCAAAATAGTGGAGATTGTTGATCCACTGATTGATTTTAATGATTTCAAAATATTTAATATAAATGATACTAATCATGTATTTTGGGAATGTATGTAGATTTTTTTAGATGTTAAAATTGAAGAAAGAATCCATTGAAAAGATCTCGTCAAGTTTCACTAAGTCAAGAAATTTAAAAAATAAAGATTTAAGTCTCAGACTTAGTGAAGTCGACCTTAGAGCAAAAGGAGCCGATGCCTTCACTGAAATAGGGTTAAAGATGAAGAATTTCAAGTTTCAGGATGAAAGAAGATGACCCCAGGATGAGAGGAGTCGACTCCAGCTCGTTGGCATGCTTTGACATGTTATTTTTGTATGACCTCATAAAAGGGTCGATCCCTGATGAAAGAGTCCATCCATGGGTCGATCTCTATTGCATGAAAATAAAAAACATAAGCTGAATTTTTAAATGCAATCCAAGTGTTGACACCTGAGCATAAGGTGTCGACCCCAGATTGATAAGTATCATAAAATCATCAATAAAAGCATTAATTTATTAATTAATTTATATTTATTTTTAAAAATTAATAATCAAGTTATACATATTTTTAAGAAAATAATATTTTTATTAATTAAAAATAATAAAAATAAAAAAATAAAATATTATTACTAATAAAAAGGGTTCATTTTTTTTATCACAACAAAATAAGTTTGAAGCAAATTAGAGCTAAAATGGACTAGATATGAATTTAAAAAATAATAAAAAAATAAAATAAAAAAAATAGCTCAGTTGGCTCTGCAAGCAAAGCCACCAAGCCACCAAGCCAAGCAAAGCCATCAAAGCTGACTCAGTCGCAGAAGCCACCAATCGGTCCATAAAATCAAGTATAGACTGCCAGCTCAGCATAGGTCAGCCAATCAGAGCCGCCATGTAGTGGACCAAGATCTCTAAGAGGTTTACAGTATTTTTGTCATGATGCACGAGATATTTTTATCATTTCACTCATCAAAATACGTGCACTGATTGGTTGCAATGTGCGGTATACTCGATCCACATGGTCTATGGGAATAGTAAAGGCGCGATCGGACAGTTGTTGTCGTTTGCGATCAAGATCGGATGGTGGAGGTTTAAAACCGAATTTGATTCAAAATCAGCTTCATGCGGATCGCCATCGGATGGAAGCGCTCACATCTGACTCAGATCTAATGGTCTAGAGTGCTCTCGATGGTGAATCAAACACCAATGCTTGATCCGATAGCCCGTTCTTCTCCATTAAAGCGCGATCTGACGGTCTATAGTCAATCCAACCATGGAAAGGAGTTTTAAAGGGTTTTTGCTTGATTTTGGAGCCATTTGATCAACATCTGATAAGTACCATAAATTTACTAATAAAATTATTAATTTATCAATTAATTCATATTAATTTTTAAGAATTAATGATCAATTTACATATATATTTAAGAAATTAATATTTTTATTAATTAAAAAATTAATTAAAAAAATAACAAAAATTAAAAAATTTTATTATCAATGGAAAGAGTTTATTTTTTTGATCACAACGAAATAAGTTTTGAGCAAAATAGAGCTAAAATGAAGAAGATATGAATTTCTAAAAAAATAAAATAAATAAAAATTAAATAAAAAATAACATACGGCTCAGGCAACTCAAGCTGCCGTGCCATATCAGCCGGCACGTCCAAACGCACCGAGCCAAGCTGACAAGTCGATGCGCCAAGCTAGTAATACTAGTCGACTCAGCCATGAAGTCATCAGCCGATCCACGATCCAGGCGTGGACCGATAGCTCAGCAGAAACCGATGAATCATGGAGTGACACATGGTGGACCTAGACCCTTAAAGGGTTCACAAAAAATCTATCATGGCTCATAGGACATTTTAGACTTTTCACTCAACAATAGGAGGCACTGATTGGTTGCGGTGTGTGGTGCAATCAGTCCACGTGGTCCATGGGAACAGTAATTGCACGATCGGATGGCTATAATAGCTTACAGTCAAGATCAGATGGTGGAGCTTTAAAATCAAATTTGATTCGAAATCAGCTTCACACAGATCGCCATCCAACGACAACGCTCGATCCAGGGGATGATCTGATGGCAGAGAGAGCTCCCAGCGGTGATCAGGACTCCAAACGCATGATCACTGCCAGACATTCTCCATCAATACGCGACCAATGGTTAGAATTTAATCCGACCTAATCTGGGCTGATACATATTTGATTTTGATAATTTTTGGTCCGTTGGATTCCTATTGAATGGCTAGATTTCACCAGACTTCAACAGAATTCATCCAGAAGTCTTTTTAATCCAAATTTCACTTGGATTTCTTCATATTTTGATGATTAAAAAGGCTTTTTATCCTACATTGCCTAGAAGAAAACTCTTCAATCCTCTTAGCTCTATAAATACGACCCCAGGCCTCTAAAATTCATAATCTTCAGTCAACGTAAAGCTTTGGTATAGGGTAGAGCCAGGCTTTGGATTAGAGGCTACTTCAAAGCAATGGGTGCCGAGAAGAAAAGCTGGACTTCTATACCATCTTTCTGCCAATGTCGATCCAAGATCAGAGATCAACCTATTTTAATTTTTTTTCTTTATATATTTAAATTATAAACTTTCTAATTAATATAATATTTATTTTTATGCTCTTTAATTCATGCTTTTTATTTTTATTATAATTTAATTTTTATACTTTAATTATTACTTTTTATTTTATTGCAAGTAGATGCTAAGATCTAACTAGTAGATCTTAGTAGCAAGTTTAAATTTCTACACTTTTTAATTTTTAATTTTTATTTTTTGACTTCACTTTTGATTTCAAAATTTTTTTCTTTTCTTTTTCTTTTAAAAAATCAAAGATTTAAAATCTAAAACACTACCTTTCCTATAGATTCAATCTGACTCACTACTATCTACGTATTTTTAATTATTTTAAGAAGTCAGATTAAACTGATAAATATGGTGTCTTAATGACAATATCGCAATCTTATCAAATTTTTGGCACCATTATCGAAAAAGGCATAGACATTAAATTTTTGATCTTTTTAATTTTTTTATAAATAAATTATAAATAAAATTTTTTATTTTCTTGTAAATATTGTCTGTTAACTTTTTTTTATTTTGCAGAAAAAGAGGTTAAAGAACAAAAAGAATCAGGGCAAGGAACAAATCGTATAGTTTTACTTGGTGAGATCAATCCTAACCCTAGTCCTTTTCTTTTTATTTATTTATTTATTTTATTTTTAAATTAAATTTAAAAAATATATCCACTTAAATCTAATTAAAAATCTCATGATAAGATTAGAAATTCTAACTGCTTAGAGCATGCATCATATTAGTTTTATTTTTAAGATCGCTGGAGACAAGGTAAGCTCTTAAGTTTAATCAATTTCATGCATCTACTTTAGTTGCATAGAATTTCTTGTTGAAAGTGATTGTGCATATGCATCTTTAAATTAATTTAAGGGCACAACCCAATTAATCAAGATAAGATGAAAATTTGATCATCCTTCCTTGGCCCATAAATAATCAACCAACATCCTGTATTGACCTAAGCCTTTAATTTTAAAATCAATTAGACATCAACCCTAAGAGCTCAAGCTCAATAGGATAAGGAATCCTAAGAGTTGAACCAGGTTAGGGTTAGTCAATTTGACTGGTGTCTAGAAAAGTGAATCAGGGATGATTGGGTTCGAAGAAAGGTGGTTTCTAATTGGTTCCGTTAGCTTATCTAACCAAGCATAATTAGTGTCTAAGGCAAGCAACGGGGGTCTCCCACCAACCTTACACTTACCTAGCCAGTTGATTAGCTGATCCAACATGGAAGGCTTGAAAGTGACCTTAGTAGTTAAGAGCTATCTAAATTTAGGATAATCTTTAGTCAGGATTGATTGACCAACTTGATTGCTAATCAACATCAAACCTTATAAAACCTAATTCTTCTCTCTCCTTCTAGGACTCCTTAGGATCTCTTCTTTAGAACTTTTATTTCTTTCTTATTTTTTTTTCTCTTCAAAAATAAAATAAAATAAAATTAAATAAAAATTAAATTAAATTAAAAAATAAATTAAATTAAATCACTAGAAAATATTAAAAATAATAATTAAATTAAATTAAAAATAATAATTTAAATAATTTAAAAATATATAATTTTAAAAATAATAATAATATAATAAAATAATATATATATATTCAAAAAAAATTTTAAAAAAATTTTAACCATACATTAGGGTTACAATAATACATGCACGGTAGGAAATTATTTTTTTTGATTTAGTTGAACTTAATTAAATGGTTGATTCATGTTAAACCTGATAATCAAATGGCTGACCTGAACCTAATAGTCCAAAAATTAGATAAAGTTGACCTTCTTGCCCAGAAATTAGATCAACTCCTAACCCTAGGTCAACAATCTCCTGTACAATTCACATCATCTTCTAATTATCAGGAGTTTTGTTCAATTTATGCTAGCCTAATCCATCATGTGAATGAATATCCTACGACTGCACAATTTCCATCTTTTATCCAAAAACAAGTCCAAGCTATTTAAGGCTACTCCAAGCTAGTTAATGATCCATTTTCAATTTCATATAATCCAGATTGGAGCAACCACCATAATTTTTCTTGGATATCCCAACAGACTCAGGCTCAGACCCAAATTTTACCTATCCAAAACTATCAAAATAGGCACCAATACCAAAACTATGACTATAATAATGGTCAGCCTAGTTAGTTTACCTAGCCATCATATAATAACCAGCTATTATACCCACCTCCTCAATAGACCAATCTAGCTGACGATAGATTTAACCAACTTCAATAATTAATTTTGAATCAATAATAATCGATCTTGACTCAACAAGAATCTATCGCCAGGCTAGAAGTTCAAATAGGATAATTAGTTGAGTCTAGCACGAGGAGAGAACTAGATCAACTACTGAGCCTACCAATTTCAAACAATCCACCTAATGTCCACCAACCACCTAGACCAAGTTATCAATTTAGTGTCTCACTTAAGAATGCCCAATTTGAGAATGCCAAAGTAATTCCTAAACTTAAAAGCTATAGGATTCTTATGGACCTATACCAAGATCAGGTGAGAGAGGCTAGTACTGATGCTAGCCAAAATAAAAATATTGAAGAATAGGTTAGTACTGAGACTAACCACATAGAAGAATCTAAGATCGAAACTAGTACTGACATAGGAAAGAAGAGAATAGATGATTTACTCGAGATCTATAAACCAATAGTACTATTGCCTTCAACCCTAGAAGTGGATTCTTCTTACAAAAATCAAGAGGCATGTAATGAAGTGTCAATGGAGTTGTTTAAGTAAGATCATATTAATTTACCTTCAGAATTAAAATCACCTTTAGTCATCCTTCCAGCACCCATTGAATCAATCTTAACTCCTAATACAAAAACTCCATTCATGAGCATTTTAGAAGAACAAATAGGAGAAATTCTTAATAAACATGGGTTTAAGAATGGGGTCACAAATTATGTTCCCCTAATTAACAAGGAATATATCAATAATGGAATTATAAATCAACTTTCTGAGATTGACAATCCAAAACTATTAAAATTTGACAATCCGGTATTTGACATAGGATAGTAAGCTGCATTGTGTCTGGTTGAAGACGGTAAACTTAGCACTTATTAGGAGGCAATCCAATATTTAATTTTCTTTAGTTTAATTTATCTTTTTAATTAATTTTTTTTAGGATAATTTGAATAAGTTGGAAGGAGAGCTTAAATTTTCAAAGACATGTGCTGGACCAAAAATATACTAAGTCATGTGTATTCTTTCATGTTCTTTATTACATCCTTTATTTTTTTTTCTCTATTGAGGATAATGTCGAATAAGTTGGAGGAAAAGAAAAATAAAAATTTTAAAATTTTAAGTCCTCAAAAAAATTAGTATTTAGTATTTAGACACCTGATTATGCTTAAGAATCGAATTAAACTAAGCATTTTTAAAAAAAAATTGATACATAGATCAGAAAATCTATGAGATATTGAGGAATCAAGTATTAAGAAAATTCAGTAAAGAGTTAAGTCTAGAACATAAAAAAAAAAATTTAGAGTATTT
Organism: Cocos nucifera; assembly: GCA_006176705.1. NCBI lineage: Eukaryota > Viridiplantae > Streptophyta > Magnoliopsida > Arecales > Arecaceae > Cocos > Cocos nucifera. The sequence goes on along the minus strand of QRFJ01000942.1, from coordinate 130,912 downwards.
CTAATTTTTTTGACTAGCATCAAAGAAAAGTCTACTTTTTATAGGCTTATGTAGGGTAACTATATATTTCTTCATATAAAAAAAAATTAAAATAAAATAATTTCTAAGTATTTCTCACTGAGTAACCGGATCTCTTTATCTAAGCAAGCATTGAGTTTCACGTCAAAAGATGGAAAGGGCAAAGAAGCTCATTGTAAAGCTAGTCTTAACTCATAGCCTATTTGATTCGAGCTAGTAAGCTCGAGGGATATTCTATACCTAGTGCCCTAAAGTCAATTGGTTTGAGGGTCATTGGCCCAAGACTCACTACATAGATCAAATAGAAAGCTTAAGGGGTTAACACACTTAATAGTGGTACAATGTTAAAATATATATATATATATTGGTTTCCCACAGAGTAACCAGATCCTGTTGCCTAAGTAAGCAATGATATTCGTATAAAAAAATGGGCAATGTGAAAATAAAAATCAATAAATAAAGGACGGAAGTAGCAATACACTTGCCTATATGAAAGTTTAGACAAATCAGAGATAAAGATGAGATAATTTAGGAAAAAGTTTAGAAAAATTTAATATTCTTTACTTAATTTTTTATTGATAAGTATTAATACTCCAATGATATGACTCACTTAAGCTCTACTGAATATTAATGGCCATTTTGAAAACTGCTTAGGTAAAATTCGAAAATCTAAAGTTAAAAGGTATTTAAAACTAAATTCTTTTTTTACTCGAGGATGAGCAAAGCTTAAGTTATGGGATGTAATAAGTACCATAAATTTATCAATAAAAGTATTAATTTATCAATTAATTCATATTAATTTTTAAAAATTAATGATCAATTTATATATATTTTTAAGAAATTAATATTTTTATTAATCAAAAAATAATAAAATTTAAAAAATAATTTATTATCAATGAAAAGAGTTTATTTTTTGATCACAACGAAATAAGTTTTAAGCAAAATAGAGCTAAAATGAAGAAGATATGAATTTCTAAATAAATAAAATAAATAAAAATTAAATAAAAAATAACATACAGCTCAGTCGGCTCAAGCCGTCGTGCCATATAAGCCAGCGCATCCAAACGCATTGAGCCAAGCTGACAAGCTAATGCACCAAGCTAGCAATGCTAGCCGACTCAACCGTAGAAGCCATCAGTCGATCCAAGCGTGGACCGCCAGCTCAGCAGAAACCGATGAATCATGGAGCAACACATAGTGGACCTAGATCATTAAAGGGTTCATAGAAAATCTATCATGGCTCATAGGGCATTTTGGATTTTTCACTCGATAATAGGAGGTGCTGATTGGTTGCGGTGTGTGGTGCAGCCGGTCCATGCAGTCCATGGGAATAGTAATTGCGCGATCGGATGGTTGTAGTAGCTTATGGTCAAGATCGGATGGTGGAGGTTTAAAACCAAATTTGATTCAAAATCAGCTTCATGCGAATCACCATCCAATGGCAGCGCTCAACCTAGGGGATGATCTGATGGTGGAGAGAGCTCCCGATGGTGATCAGGACTCCAAACGTGCAATCAGTGATTAGATTTTCTCCATCAACACACAATTAATGGCTAAAAATTAATCCAACTTGATCTAGGCTAATAAACATATGATTTTGATGATTTTTGGTCCATTGGATTTCTATTGAATGTCTAGATTTCACCAGACTTCAACAGAAGTTGTCCAGGACTCTTTTTAATCTGAATTTCACTCAGATTTCTTCATATTTTGATGATTAAAAAGGCTCCTTATCCCACATTGCCTAGAAGAAAACTCTCCACTCCTTCTAGCTCTATAAATAAAAACCTAGGCCTCCAAAATTCATAATCTTCGATCAAGATAAAGCTTTGATATAGGGTAAAGTCAGGATTTGGATTAGAGGCTGCTTCAAAGCAATGGGTGCCGAGAAAAAGAGCTGACCTTCTACACCATCTTTCTACCAATGCCGATCCAAGATCAAAGATCAATCTATTTTAATTTTTTTTTTTATGTATTTAAATTATGAACTTTTTAATTAACGCAATATTTATTTATGCTCTTTAATTCATGCTCTTTATTTTTATTGCAATTTAATTTCTATACTTTAATTATTACTTTTTATTTTATTGCAAGTAGATGCTAAAATCTAACTAGTAGATCTTAGTACCAAGTTTAAATTTCTGCACCTTTTAATTTCTGCTTTTTATTTTTCGACTTTACTTTTAATTTCAAAACTCTTTTTTTTTCTTTTTCTTTTAAAATAATCAAAGATTTCAAATCTAAAAAATTATCTTCCCTGTGGATTTGATCTGATTCATTGCTATCTATGTATTTTTAATTATTTTAAAAAGTCAGATTAAACTGATAAACACGGTGTCTTAACGACAACATCACGATCTTATCAAATTTTAGCACTGTTGCCTGGGAACAAACTCGAGTCACCCACGTGACAGGCGGGAATACTCACCACTATACCACTAAACTGAAAAATAAAAATTTTAAAATTTTAAGTCCTCCGAAAAGTTAGTATTTAGTATTTAGACACCTGACTATGCTTAAGAATCGAACTAAACTAAGTATTTTTTTAAAAAAAATTAATGCATAGATCAGAGAATCTGTGAGATATTGAGGAATCAATTATTAAGAAAATTCAATAAAGAGTTAAGTCTAGAACATAAAATTTTTTTTCTTGGAGCATTTCTAATTTTTTCTACTAGCATCAAAGAAAAGTCTACTTTTGTAGGCTTATGTAGGATAACTATACGTTTTTTGATATAAAAAAAAAAATTAAAATAAAATAGTTTTTAAGTACTTCTCACTGAGTAACTGGGCCTCTTTGCCTAAGCAAGCATTGAGTTTCGCATCAAAAGATGGGAAGGACAAAGAAGCTCATTGTAAAGCTAGTCTTAACTTGTAGCCTATTTGATTCGAGCTAGTAAGCTTGAGGGGTATTCTATACCTAGTGTCCTAAAGTCAACTGATTTGGGAGTCATTGGCCCAAGACTCGCTACATGGATCAAATAGAAAGCTTAAGAAGTTAACACACTTAATAGTGGTATAATATTAAAAAAATAAAAAATAAAAAAAATATTAGTTTTTCATAGAGTAACTAGATCCCGTTGCCTAAGTAAGCAATGATATTCGCATCAAAAAATGAACAATGTAAAAATAAAAATCAATAAATGAAGGACGGAAGTAGCAATACACTTGCCTATAAGAAAGTTTAGACGAATCAGAGATAAAGGTAGAAAAATTTAGAAAAAGTTTAGAAAAATTTAATTTTTTTTACTTAATTTTTCTGTTGAGAAGTATTAATATCCTAATGATATGTCTCACTTAAGCTCTATTGAATATCATTGGCCATTTTGAAAACTACTTAGGTAAAATTTGAAACTCTAAAGTTAAAAGATATTTAAAACTAAATTCTTTCTTTACTCGAGGATGAGCAAAGCTTAAGTTGAGGAGTGTGATAAGTACCATAAATTCACCAATAAAAGTATTAATTTATCAATTAATTCATATTAATTTTTAAGAATTAATGATCAATTTATATATTTTTAAGAATTTAATATTTTTATTAATTAAAAAATTAATTAAAAAATAAAAAAAAATAAAAAAATTATTATCAATAGAAAGAGTTTTTTTTATTATAATAAAATAAGTTTTGACTAAAATAAAGCTAAAACAAAGAAGATATGAATTTTTAAAGAAATAAAATAAATAAAAATTAAATAAAAAATAACATATGGCTCAGTCGACTCAAGCCACCGTGCCATATCAGCCGGCACGTTCAAACACATCGAGCCAAGCCGACAAGTCGGTGCGCTAAGCCAACAATGCTAGCCTACTCAATCGTGGAAGCCATTAGTCGGTCCACGATCCAAGCGTGGATCGCCAGCTCAGTAGAAACCGACGAATCACAGTGTGACACGTGGTGGACCTAGACCCTTAAAGGGTTAACAGAAAATCTATCATAGCTCATAGATCATTTTGGACTTTTCACTCGATAATAGGAGGCGCTGATTGATTGTGGTGTGCGGTGCAACCGATCCACGCGGTCCATGGGAACAGTAACTGCGCGATCGGATGGTTGTAGTAGCTTGCAATCAAGATCGGATGGTGGATGTTTAAAACCAAATTTGATTCGAAATCAGCTTCATGTGCATCACCATCCAACGGCAGCGCTTGATCCATGGGATGATCTGATGGTGGAGAGAGCTCCCGATGATGATCAGGACTCCAAATGTGCGATCAACAGCCAGATTTTCTCCATCAATGCACGATCAATGGCTAGAATTTAATCCGACCTGATCTGGGCTGATATACATCCAATTTTGATGATTTTTGATCCGTTGGATTCCTATTGAATGGCTTGATTTCACCGAACTTCAACAAAATTCATCCAAGACTCTTTTTAATCCAAATTTCACTCGGATTTCTTCATATTTTGACGATTAAAAAGGCTCTTTGTCCCACATTGCCTAGAAGAAAACTCTCCAATCCTCCTAGCTCTATAAATAAGACCCCAAGCCTCCAAAATTCATAATCTTCGATCAAGATAAAGCTTTGGTATAGAGTAGAGCCAGGCTTTGGATTAGAGGCTGCTTTAAAGCAAAGGGTGCCAAGAAGAAGAGTTGAACTTCTACACCATCTTTCTACCAATGTCGATCCAAGATCAGAGATCAGCCTATTTTATTTTTTTTATGTATTTAAATTATAAACTTTTAATGAATATAATATTTATTTTTATGTTTTTTAATTCATGCTCTTTATTTTTATTATAATTTAATTTTTGCACTTTAATTATTACTTTTTATTTTATTACAAGTAGATGCTAAGATCTAACTAGTAGATCTTAGTACTAAGTTTAAATTTCTGCACCTTTTAATTTTTGCTTTTTATTATTCGACTTCACTTTTGATTTTAAAACTCTTTTTCTTTTTTGTCTTTTAAAAAATTAAAGATTTTAAATCTAAAATACTATCTTTCCTATGGATTCGACTCGACTCACTGTTACTTACGTATTTTTAATTATTTTAAGAAGTTGGATTAAATTGATAAACACGGTGTCTTAATGATAACATTGTGATCTTATTAGCATCCAACGACCAGAACACATCCAGACTGATGTAATCCAATTTTGACCCAAATTTCTTCATATTTTGATGAAAAAAAAGGCTCTTAGTCCCACATTGCCTAGAAGAAGACTCTCCAGCCCTCCTAGCTCTATAAATTGGACCCCAAGCCTCCAGAATTCATTATCTTCGATTAAGATGAAGCTTTGGTACAAGATGAAGCCAAGCTTTGGATTAATGGCTGCTTCGAGGCAACTAGTGTCAAGAGAAAGAGCTGGACTTCTACACCATCTTTCTGCCAAGCCAATCCAAGATCAGAGATCAGTCTATTTTAATTTTTAATTTTTTTATTTTTCTTAAATTTTATGTATTTAAATTATGAACCTTTTAATTAATGCAATATTTACTTTTATGCTCTTTAATTTCATGCTCTTTATTTTTATTATAATTTAATTTCTATACTTTAATTATTACTCTTTATTTTACTATAAGTAGATGCTAAGATCTAAATAGTAGATCCTAGTACCAATTTTATTTTTCTGCACTATTTAAATTCTGCTTTTAATTTTTAACTTTAATTTTATTTTTAAAATCTCTCTTTTTTTTATAAAATTAAAGATTTTAAATTTAAAATACTATCTTTTCTATGGATTCGATCTGACTCACTGCTATTTACGTACTTTTAATTATTTTAAAAAGTTGAATTAAACTAATAAACATGGTGTCTTAACGACAACATCGCGATCTTATCAAGTTTTTGGTGCCATTATCGGGGAAGGATTAGATGCTATTTTTTTATTAATTTCTTTGATTTTTTTATAAATTAATTATAAATATTTTTTATAAATATTGCTTACTAATTTTTTTATTTATTTTGTAGGAAAGAGATAAAGAAGGATAAAATTAAGAAAAGCAAAGCTTCTAATCCTGCTTGGTGATATCAATCCTAACCCTAGATTTTATTATTATTATTATTTATTTTATATTTAAATTAATCTAAAAAATATCCATTTAAACCTAATTAAAAAGCTTTATGACAAGATTAGAAACCCTAACTGCTTAGAGCATGCATCATGTTAGTTTTATTTTTATTTTTTTCGATGATCGTTGGAGATAAGGTAAACTCTTTAAGTTTAATTAGTTACATACATCTAGTTTAAATTACATATAACATCTTGTTGAAAGTGATTATGCATATACATCTTTAAATCAACTTAAGGGCAATACTCAATTAAATAAGATAAGATAGGGATTTGATCATTCTTCCTTGGCTCACAAACAACCAACTAACATCCTGCATTCACCTAAGCCTTTAATTTTAGAATTAATTAGACATCAGCCCTTGGAACTCGAGCTCATTAGGATAAGAAATCCTAAAAGTTGGACCGGATTAGGGTTAATCAATTTAATTGGTGTCTAGGAAAGTGGTTCAGGGATGACTGTGCCCGAAGAAAGTTGGTTACTTAATTGGTTCTGTTAGCTTACCTGATCAAGCACAATTGATGTCTAAGATAAGCAACGGAGGAACCCCCACTAACCTTACACTTACCTAGCTAATTGATTGGCTGATCCTATACTTTGATGGCTTGAAGGTGACTTTGGTAGTTAGGAGCTATCTAGATCTAGGATAATTCTTAGTCAGAATTGATTGACCAACTTGATTGCTAACCAACATCAAATCTAATTAAACCTAATTCTTCTCTCTCTTCTTAATTAAGGACTCCTTAGGACCTCTTCTTTAGAACCCTTCTTTCCTTTTTCTCCTTTCTTCTCTAAGAATAAAATAAAATAAAATAAAAATTAAATTAAATTAAACTAACTAAAAAATTATTAAAAATAATAATTAAATTAAATTAAATTAAAAATAATATTTAAATAAATAAAATAATAAAAAATTAAAAAAATTAAAATTAAAAATATTTAAAAATATTTAAAAAATGATAAAAAATCTAAATTTTTTTTGACCCATACATTAGGGTTGCACTAATACATGATAGAAAATCACTTTACCTAATCTAGTTGAACCCAACCATAAAATTGAAAGGCTGAATCATATTTAACCCAATAACCAAATGGCTGAAAATTTTAGAGAACCACCTAGGTAAATGAAGGAATACTTTATTTCTTCCATCTATAATCCATTGACTTATATCTAATTACCTAAAATTCATGCTACCCACTATGAGATCAAGCTGACCACAACTCAAATGCTTTCATCTTTCTATGGAAGCACCAATGAAGATCCTTATAAGCATTTGGATGAGTTTTTAGAAATCTGCTCTATGGTGAGGATTCAAAATTTAACTAATGATGCCCTTAGACTAATTTTATTTTTTCTATCATTAAAAGATAAAACCAAGTACTGGCTTGGCACAATAGGAAGATCAATTAAAACTTGGGCTAAGTAAATTTCTTAAAAAAATTTATCCCATAGGTCGAACCAATATTATGAGGCAAGCTATCACTGGATTTACTCAGCTTCTAGGGGAACAGATTCACGAGTCATGGGAGAGACTTACAAAACTTATTAGAAAATGCCCACACCATGGTCTGTCTAAGTGGCAAATAGTTCAAGCTTTCTATGAGGGTTTAGGAGATCAATACAGACAATTAGTAGATGCATCCTATGGAGATGCATTCATGAGCAAAAGTGAGGATGAAGCTTATACACTGTTTGAAACTCTAAGTGAAAATTTGATTAACCATGCCTCACTATATCCTCTTATGAAAGATCAATTTCTCAACAAAAACAGACAAGAATTTATGATATCAAAACTTCAGAACTTAATTCTAAGGCGGACCTGAATCTAATAGCCCAAAAATTAGATAAAGTGGACATTATTACCCAAAAATTAGATCAAGTCCTAATCTTAAGTCAACAATCTTCTGCATAATTCATATCATCTTCTAATTACCTGAAGATTTGTTCAATCTATACTAGCCCAACCCATCATGTGAGTGAATGTTCCATGGTTACACAGTTTCTACCTTTTATCCAAGAACAAATTCAAGCTGCTCAAGGCTACTCCAAGCCTGTTAGTGAACCTTTTTCAAATCCATATAACCCATATTGGAGGAACCATTCTAATTTTTCTTGGATATGTTAATAGACTTAGGCTCAGACCCAAATTTCATCTATCCAAAACTATCAGGATAGATCCCAATATCAAAATTATACCTATAATAATGGTCAGTCTAGTCAATCCACTCAGCCATTGCATTATAATCAGCCATCATATCCACCTTCTCAATAGACCAATCTAGCTGATGATAGATTTAACTAACTTCAATAATTAATTTTGACTCAACAGCAATCTATCACCAGGCTAGAAGCTCAAATAGGATAATTAGCTAAGTCTAATATGAGGAGAAAACTAGGTCAACTACCAAGCCTACCAATTTCAAACAACCCACCTAATGTCCACCAACCATCTGGATTCAGTTATCAATCTAATGTCCCACTTAAAAATCCTCAATTAGCGAATGCCAAAGTAATTTTTGAACTTAAAAGTTATAGGATTCTTATGGACCTATACCAAGACCAAGTGAGAGAGGCTAGTATTAATACTAGACAAGATAAAAATTTAAAGAAAAAGATTAGTACTGAAGGTAACCACATAGAAGAACCTAAGCTCAAAATTAGTACTGATGCTGGTTCTAGTTTAAATGAGATAAATAAAGGAGAGAAGAGAATAGATAATTTACTTGAGACCTATAAACCAAAAGTCCTATTTCCTTCAACCTTAGAAGTCGATTCTCATAAAAACCAAGAGGTATATAATGAAAAGATAATGTAGTTATTTAAGCAAGATTATATTAATTTACCTATAGAACTAAAACCATCTTTAGTCATCCTTCTTGTTGACCTTGAGATTGATTTTGATGATTCCAAAATATTGAGATATTATGTATCTAATCATGTGTTTCAAGAATGTATGTAGGATTTTTCAAGTGTCTAAAATAAAAAAATTATCTCAAGAATAACTTCTCTCAAGATGCCATGCCAAAATACTTAAAAGAGCAAATTTACATATATTTGGGTGGCTTGGCATGAAGAAAGTATGATTGAAAGAAGAAAAATTAAAATTGAAGGAAGCAATTATGTTTAAAAGAGTTTGAGGCAAAGAACTCAAGTGTGGAAGGTCAAACATTGAAGAAAAATGAAGTCAGAATTTTTCAAGATATCTCAAAATTTTTTTAAGAGCTCTCGAGTGGTCTGGCATAATAAAACAGTATTCGACATAGTCTTGAGAGGTCTTGAGTTGAACTCGAGATGTCTCATTCTCAGGAGACAAAAACTTCATTTCTGTGCTCTAAGAGCGAGAGGTCTTGCAGATTTCTTGAGAGGTCTAGCAGTTCTGGCAAGACGTCTTATGAAAAACTGAGAGGTCTCAAAATCTAGTGAGAGATCTCATAAAAAATTAAGAGGTCTCGATCTGCGCAGACAACCTTCAATGAATAGTTTTCCAACGGCTATTTTTCGACCCTAACTGCTATTTTAGAGATTCTAACGACTAAGAACTCTCACTCTAGCCTTCTCTAAAGGTACTTAAAGATGAAGAATCAATTGAAAGAAATAGAAGAAAGAGATTAAGAAATTTAGAGAGAGAATCTTTCAGATTTTATGAGGAACATTGAATATCCAAAGAAAAGGAAAAAGAGAGGAGTGTTGTGCACAAATTTTAGTGAGCTTTCGAAGCAATCTTCTCCAACATCTTTTACATCCTCTCAAGCATAATTTGAAGAAAAGCCAAGCTTTAATCGAGCACATTATCAGCTTGTTCTTTTGGATTTAAAAGAGCTTATACTCTATTTTTTATATTATGCTAAAATTTTATTTATATTTTTTTATTTCTTTACAAATTTCTTTGGAAGAAGAAACTTGGGATTTAAGCCCGTCCAAGCTTAGAATTGAATATTGTAGGTTTTGATTGGTGATCCTGAAAAATCAACTAGATTGTTAGTAAACCCGAAAAACTAACGGTGTTAGATTTTGGTTGGTGCTCCTGTGAAAACCAACTAGGTTTGTTTGTGAGCCTAAAAAAACAAACACACTGTAATCAAGATAGATTATAGTGGAATTCCTAAGGAAAGCTTGGAGAGTGGACGTAAGAGCAGGTTGCCCCGAACCACTATAAATCTTTGTGTGTTTGTGTTGTGCTTTTTTCTTCTATCTCTCTATATATTTTGCATGCTTATAATTCTTACTTTACTTTCATAGTTTGATATTTTTATCTTAATTCCGTTGCTCATATTATATACATCTCATCCTCACCACTTATATTAAAATCAAAGCACATAATTGCTTAGAGTTAAATTTGTCCAAAGCATTTATAAGAATCTAATTCATCTCTCCCTCTTGGGTTGCTACCTCTGGGCAATAATTGATATCAGAGCAGGTGCTCTATAATTGATTATTGACCTAACCATTTTGAGTAAAAGATCATGGCAACCCCATTTAGCTCATTATTTGCTGAAGGCCAATCCACATCAAGACCATCACTATTTAATGGCACAAATTATACCTTTTGAAAAACTAAAATAAAAATTTTCATGCAAGCTTTAGACTATGACTTGTGGGGAGTCATAACTAGAGGACTACACACACCCACAATAGAAATTAATGGTGTGTCTATTCCCAAATTAGAAAAAATTAGGATGAATTTGATAAGAAGATGGCTCAATTAAATGCAAAAGCCATCAATGTTCTTTATTGTTCTCTTGATGTACAAGAATTTAATAGAATATCCACTTGTACATCAGCAAAGGAAATTTGGGAAAGATTGAAAGTGACTTATGAGGGAACAAGCCAAGTAAAAGAGTCCAAAATCAACTTGCTTGTTCATAAATATGAAATTTTTAAAATGGAGAAATATGAGTTAATTTTTGAAATATTTTCCAAATTTATTGATATTATTAATGCTCTAAATGATTTTGGCAAAATCTATACTAACTATGAACTTGTTTACAAGATTTTAAGATCTTTGCCAAAGGAATGGGAAGCAAAGGTGATAGCCATATAAGAAGTGAAAGACCTCACCAAGCTGTCACTAGAAGAATTGATGGGTTCACTCATGACTCATGAATTGAACATGGCTCAAAAGGAGGAAGAGGAAGAGCCAAGAAAGATGAAGACCATCGCCTTCAAATCCATTGCGCAACATGAAGAAAGTGATGAGTCAGAAGAAGAAGAAGAAGATGAAGAGAGAATGAAGATGATGATGAGGATATGGAGCTACTCACAAGCAAATTCAAGAAGTTCCTCCAAAAGAGAAGAATGAAAAAGAAAGAAGAAAAAGAAAGAAAAAGTGTCACGTGCTATAATTGCAACAAAAGGGGACATTACAAGCCGGATTGCCCTCTACTCAAAAAGTATTCCAAAAAGATAAAAAAAATAGCTATGTTAGAAATTTGGGATGATAGTGACACCTCAAGCTCGGATGAGAAAAGGAAAGTAGAAAATCTTTGTCTCATGGCCATTAAGGATAGGGTAAATTCTGAAAACTCCTCTGAGTTTACATTTTAGGAATTGTTTGAAGCCTTCAATGATTTAATAGATGAATTTAAAAAATTAAGACTAAAAAATAAAAAAATCAAAAAATCTAATCTTCTTTTAGCTAATGAAAAGAATAAGTTATTTTATGAAAAAGAAGATATCTTGAAAGAAAAGAATACTTTGACTAAAGAAAAAGAAGAATGGATCAAATCTGAAAATTCTTTAGTTAAAGAAAACATGGAGCTTAAAAAGGATAATGATACCTTAAGATCCTCCCTAAAGGAAAAGAAAAATCTTTTAAATGAAAAGAAAGAGCTCTTGGGAGAAAATAAAAAATTGAGAAGAGAGATTGAAATTTTTAAGCCTATTGTTGAAAAGTTTACCATTAGTTTTCAAAATCCCCAATCTATGATAAAAGTTAATGGGGTTGTTTTCAATAAAATAGAAACTGATCTTAATATTTCAAGAAAATAGCAAAATTTTAGGAGCATTTTTACAAGAACTTCCATTAAAAATCATTCTTTTAAGTGCTTTAAATGTAATCAAATTAGCCATAAGATTTCGGAATGCAACTTTAAAAGAATTGGTCAAACCTTGATAAGATAAATTTGGGTTCCAAAAGGAACCTTAAATACTAACTCCTATGGACCCAAGATGGCTTGGGTACCAAAAATTATGAAGTAATTTTGCAGGTATACTAAGGATCCAATGAAGCTAAAAGAAGAAAATTTTTATGGATACCTTGAAAATGAAAATAGATGGATGGTGCTATTTGGTAAAATCTAAACTATTCTCACACCATGCTATCTTTATTTGCTGAATATATTTTGATTATTATTTAGCATAATTATTAAGCATGTTTGATTAATTTTGATGATTTATCATTGCTTAAAATGATCATACTCTATGAATTGAAAGTTTGATGTATTAACTTTAATGATTTGTTAATATGTATGCATATGATAACTCCTTTCATATTTTGATAAGTATGATTGATTTTGATGCTTGCAATAATTTGAATGCTTTGATTTTAAAGATTAATATGCTCTCCTCTATATATTATGCTATGGATGAAATGGTTTATTTTGAAATTCAACATAATATTTTAAGTCTCTCCATATCAATTTTATAATTAATGAATTTAAATTAAAAGGTTCTTATTGGATATGAATGTTTTAAATTGTTAAATATTCATAGAGAACTTTAGTTTTAATTATTTGATATCAAACAACTTACTATTGCCATGTATCTGATTGATTTATTTTTTGGTAAAAAGAGAAGAATGTCTTTATTTCAAATATGATTTTACATAGCTATATGTTTGATATGATATTATTTGAAACAAATTCAAAAATATATACCTTTTTTGAATCTAATTGCTTGATATTTCTTATGAAAAGGAAGAAATGATCTTTTTGAAGAATGACTAAAAATTTCTTTATGATTTGCCTTAACTAATTTGCTGATATCAATTCAAATTGATTTATCATTCTAAATCCTTAAACTGTTTAATTTGAATCAATTCATCTTGATTTAATTCAAAACTAAAATCATTGCTATCAAGCTGAATTTGCAAATTAATCTTTAAATGGTATTGAACCAAGAAAATTATGATTTGATCTAAAACTTAGTTTAATTGGTATCAAGAAAATCTTTCAAAGAAATGACTTTGTTTGTTAAAGTAAGGAAGAGAAAATATTAAAGAAGAAGCAATCATTTAATAAAAAAGGCCTTTCAAATTAAAAATATATTTTAAATTTTAAAAATCTGAATTTAGCGGTCAAATTCATGTTGAATTTGCTTGATTTAAAATAAAGAAGGGAAGAAAGTTGAAAAGTAAATTAATCTTGCTATAAGTATGAAAAATAAGGGAAGAAATATTTTCCAACTTGATTTGATTAAAATTTTTTTGACTAATTTAAAAATATATTCTTACTCCAAGGAATAAATTTTGAAATCCATTTAAAAATTCAAATTTGATCCTAAATTTTTCATGTGCATTGGAAAATTCTTATTAATTATTTATTTTGAAATAATATTTTACTCAAAGCAATGAATTTGAAAATATGACTATCTTATGCTTTGATACTATTTATTTTACTTTGCTCAATACATTCTTGATACACACCTTTTCCAAATCTAATTGATCAAAATTTCTTAAGAAAAAAAAGTTAGAATATTAAATTTTATATTATGCTTGATTTCATATTCAAATATTTTGAAAAGCTCTTGTTGGCATGAAATCTAGCCGTTGTCGGAGTCAAAGCTAGATTTGGAGAGAACGAGGTCGCCATCGGGACCTGCAAAATAAGTCTCATCCGGAGTCGGGGTGGTGGCTCCAGCAAGATCCTCCGATGATCAAGTCAGCTCTTTCGGCCAATAGAAATAAAATACGTAGAGAGATTCTAGCAGAGTTTTGAGGAAGAGAAGGAGAGCTTCTAGGAGAAAACGTATCTAGAGGATCTCTTATATAGACGGAGCCTGTAACAAATTGATAGGGACAGCCATAACCATCTCATAGTGGACCATTTAGCGCCACGTGGAGTTTGTTACGGGGGATAGTGTCTGTTGTCATGATGTGCGAGCCTGTTGGGATCCAACGGTCGAAGCTCGGATGGGAGAGATTGATGATTCTTTTAGCTATATCGAGGATGAGTGCCGAGATCCTTTGAGGCTATTGGATGGAGTTCGGAGGGAGTTTAGCTGTTTGGAGGAGTCCATCTAGAGGAATCTGGAAGGAGTTTGATTATTGGAGGAGTCTGACTGGGGGAGGAGTCTGGTTGAAGGAGAGGTTTAGGAGGAGTTCAACTACTGGAGGAGTTTGACTGAAGGAGAAGTCTAGTTGAAGGAGAAGTTCAAGAGGAATTCAACTGCTGGAGGAGTCCAGCTGAAGGAGAAGCCCAGAAGAAGTTCAACTGTTGGATGAGTCCGATTGAAGGAGAAGTCTGGAAGGAGTTCGATTATTGGAGTCTGGCTGAAGGAGAAGCCCAAAAGGAGTTCAACTATTGGAGGAGTCTGTTTGAAGGAGAAGTTCGGAAGGAGTTCAACTGCTGAAGGAGTCCGACTGAAGGAGAATCCTGGAAGGAGTTCAACTGTTGGAGTCCGACTGAAGGAGAAGCCCGGAAGGAGTTCAACTATTGGAGGAGTCCGAGATTTAACTATGGAGGCTGCTATTGGATGGGATTCTTTCGAGATCAAGCATCCAGCCAAACTTCGGCAGGAGCGGATTTATCCCCAACACTAATCCCCCTACTTTCGAGTTTAAAGTTCAAGGGAAGGAAGTACCAAGTGTGACTATGCTTGTTAGGATGAGGCATTTCATGGTGCTTCTGCACCGACATCGAAGCTTCATAAATTTGAGGTGATCCGAAGAGACGCCTTTGGAGCTCCGCGCCAAAACTCCGCCTAGGGTATGGCATCATTATGGGTCTGTCCACCACTAGTTTCTGCCATGATAGAGGGGGCATGCATCGACCATAGGCCAGTCAAAGGGGATTCAGAATCATAACCGCCTAGAATCCTTAGGGCTATTTAACCCATTTCCTTCCCCCGAGTCATTACCTCTCCCAAAATCTTCTTCCTCCTCTTCTTCTGGTTGTCTTCTCTTCGTCACACGAGAGCTCAAGCTTTTCCTTCTGCTTCCTTTGATCCCAGGTGTTCTCTCATCTATCTTCTATGGCCTTCATCGTCTTCCTGCCTCTTTCAATCGACTTAGGTCAGCTTCGCTATCCTTTTCTAAGTTATTCCTACATTCTCTGCTTTTTGCTCCTTAGGTCTCTTTGTAAAAGTTTTTTGTGTTTCATTTTCTTAGCTTTTCGAGCATTTTTTATGATTTTGCTTTGATCTGAATGTCTACCGAGGAATCCTGGTTGACCTACTCGAGGAGTTTGGCTCCTCTAGCCTTAGCGAACCTATATCTCAGGGAGGTCGAGCTTTCTGAGTTGGCCCCTCCTTCCTTTGCACTAGAAGTTATAGTCTGCCAACTTCAATCTGACGATCTTTCATTAGCTAGGATTCAGTTCAGTATTCCCTCTGAATATGAGCTCGAACTTTTTGAACCCAACGATAGGGCCTGCTTTTTGCCTCCCAACCGAACCTGCCTATATTTAGAGGCTCTTCGAATTGGACTTAGGTTACCCTTACCCCCTTTCATGGCCAACCTATTTAGATTTCTCAATATCTCCCTTGCTGCTTGGTGCTAAACTCATTTAGGTTCATCATAGGATTTATTTTCTTGTGTACCATGGTAGGCATCCAACCTACCATTTTCTTATTTTGGACCTTCTTCACTTTCAAATGCCATCTGACTGCTAAGGATTGGTGGTATGTGTCTCCCCAATTCAGCAGAAAGGGATCACTTAAGGGCACCCCTCTTCCATCCATGGTTGGAAGGATAAATTCTTCTTCATCTCAAACCCATCCTTAAGGTTAGGACTTCCTCCATGGGGGGAGATAAGGGACTCGATCCACCGAGCTCTAGAGCTGGAAAGTGAGGATCGAAGTTCGGCCGATATATTGAAGGATTTTAATGTTCCACCAATTCTTGACCTTTTGGACAAGCAGATCCTATTTAACCTCGGCCTTAGTCCCCTAAATTCGATAGATAGTCTTTTTTTTTTGATCAATTGTGGGGTGTTCTTTGTCTAGACCTCAGCTTTTTTTGACCTTTCTTGACTTAGATTTTTATTCTTTATAGAGATGACTCCTGAAGAGCGAGACCGTCTGACCAAGGGACTTAAATCCCTCAAGAGGAAAGGCGACCCCACCAGGGATCTTCCAAAGAAGGCCCGCATTGGTGAGTCCAGCCATGCCATGCCAATCTAGGCCATGCCCGCCTACAAGCCTGCTACCACCATACCGAGCCCGACCCCATCCAAAGAGGTCGCTCCATCTGCTCCCCTCTAGTTGGAGGAAGCTATGGGAAAAAGGAAGAAAAAGGCTATTGGCAAGAAGGTCGAAAGGAGGGTCGGGAGCTCTGAAAGTAGGGGTCCCAACCAAGAACAAGCTTCTCTGAATGATCAAAAGGTCATCCAATCACTTATGAAGGAGAGTATTCTTCCCCATATTATGGTGAAGATGCTGCAGAAGGGCGACGTCGAGAGATTCGACAAGTCCTTTGCCACCTACCTTGAGGTAGTCTTCTCTCTCATAGTCTTGGTCTGGAATCTTTTTCCATTTTCAAAGTCAGGGCTCCCTAATTTTAACTTGGTTTTCTATCATAGCTCGGGCATTATCTCTTTGCCCACTCTGAGGTGGCCGGTTAGAGGTGAGCCGAAGTTGAGAGCTTGAGGGTGGCTTCAGAAATCCAATCCATTGAGGTCGAGCATCTTCGGGAAAAGTTAAGGGTGGAGTGTGAGGAGATGACGAATCTGAGGACTGCCTTGGCTCAGAAGGAGGAGGAAAAGAGGAAGGCGCAAGAAGGGGTCGACGCGGTGGTGGAGCGAGCGGTCGAAAGCTTCAAGTCCTCTAGGGACATGGAGGATATTAAAATAGCTTTTGCTCAGGAGGCCTTCATCGAGGGGTTTCAGATCTATCTGGGGAGGGTCATTGAGAATTTTCTCGATGTAGATTTGGACCTCTTGACGGAAGAGCCCAGTGATAGAGCTGATCCTTCATCCCTCAGGGTTGGAGTTGTCCCAGCCGACATCTCTTTTTCTTTAGCTGAGGGAGCTATCTCAGAAGCTCTCGAACCCATTGCTGCGGCGCTCGAGCCTGCCCATAGACCTAACGTGAATGAAGACACTCCGACCTCTCCTATGGTCAAGCTGTCCGAGGTCTAGATTTTTGAAGATCGTGTAGCTTTCTTTTTTTTTTTTATGCTGATGTATTTAAAAACATCCAAGTAAATGAAAGACAAATCTTTTTCTAGCCTTACACTTTGTGTTGTCGTTTGCATGGTTCAGAATGCTCTTGACAACCTAGGTTATGACTCTCCTCTTCTAATTGATGCCAATCCTTTGTCCCATGGGGTTCCAATTAGACCACTGATTAGGAGCTTGAGGAAGGTGATTCATTGCTTGAAGAAGAAGCTGAGAAAAATCGAGGATGATCTCCAAGAATCGAGGAAGAATGCTTCGGAGGTGACTGTCGAAGTTACCCATCTTAGAAACCTGCACAAAAAGGGCTCCACTAGTTTAAACATTCGGAAGGATAGCTTTGAGAAAGAAATGGTCGAACTGAGAAGAAGCGCCAGCAACAAGTCTTGGGAGTTAATGGCAAAGCTCAACTCCCTTGAGATCGACCTTATAGCGGCGAGGAAAAAAATTCAACTACTAGAGGAAACTTCGTCATGGTCTACCAACAGGGTCTAGTATGATTGGGACTGTTCCAAGAGGTTCTCCAAACTTCAAAAGTAGCTTCGCGATGTCGAAGCCTAGCATAATGAGTATAAGCTAACTTGGTCGAAGAAGGTGACTAGGCTCGAGCATGAGCTCCGAACAGCTAACAGAGAGGTGAGCCATCTCCAGCAACAACTGGCTGATGGTCGGTGGTCTATCTTTAGTGGAGAATCAAAGGAGATTGCCTTCTTGAAGAAGACCATTGGCAAGCTTTCAGAGGCTATCGGGGTGGAGAAAGCCAAAGTTCAGTAGTTGAAGCTCCAACTGATCTGTGAGCATCAAGCCATCCAAGACACGAAGGTCACGGTCGAGGTCCTAAGGAGGTAGGGCGGGAGCTCGAGGGCCAGTTCGGGCATATCAATAGAGTGTACATAGACAATTTGTATAAAAAAAAAAGAACTTGAGAAGAAAATCATTAGGTTGAAGCAGGCCTTGGTGATGGCCGACGTTGAGTATTATTTTTAAAAAATTATTAGCAATAGTATATTTTTCTTCACTAATAGACAAAATTCATCACTATAAATATATATTTTATATTTAAATATTATTAAAATTTAAAAATTTTAAATAATTTTAGTGGTGGCTTATGCCATCGCTAATAGTTAATTATTAGCAACAGCACATTTTTTATCACTAATAATCAAATTTATCATCACTAATATTTTTTTTTATTTAAATATTTTTTAAAAAAAATTAAACTTTTAGAGATGGCACTCATCATCACTAATAGTATTAATGATGGTATTTTTTTTGTTACTATTATGATGGTAAAAAATTTTTATTAGCGATGAAAAATTTTACCATCGCTAATATTCAATTTGCTTGTAGTGATCCTTTTTTCTTTTTCTCTGTGTTAGTTTCTTCTCTGATTATTGTTTGTACTTTTCAATTTCTTCTCTGATTATTGTTTGTACTTTTCAATGGCTTCCTCTGGAAGTCATAGGGATGGATCTCTTGAGTCGATCCCCTTAGGGAGCTTCAATCTGGTTCCACAGTACCATATTTTTACCTGATGTCATAAGGTCTAGATTGGGTTTGGTTGATTTGAGTTGCATCCATACTCAATATAGAGACCCTGACTTAATAGAATTAGAACTTCTGTTGATCCCATGATTGATTTTGATGATTACCAAACTTTAAATATATTATGTATCTAATCATGTATTTTAAGAATATGTGTAGGATTTTTCAAATATCCAAAATAAAGAATTTATCTTAAGGATAAATTCTCTTAAGATGCCATGCTAAAATACTTAAAAGAATAAATTCACATACAATTGGATGGCTTCGTATGAAGAAAGTAAGATTGGAAGAAGAGAAAATAAAATTGAAGAAACTAATTATATTTTAGAAGAGTTTGGGGCCAAGAAACTTAAGTTTGGAAGGTCAAACATTGAAGAAAAATAAGGCCAAAAATTTTAGAGACTTCTCCTAAAAATTCAGAGACTTCTCCAAACTTTTTGGCATGCCTCGATATTGCCCTGGCACAAGCTCGAGACATCTCGAAAACAGCTCAAGACCTCTCCATTTCAAGAAATAGAAACATCATTTTTGTGTTCTGAGATCGAGACATTTTGAAAACTCTCGAGAGCGCCCACTGTAAAATTGAGACTTCTCCAAGAAAAACTGAGACCTCTCCAAATGCATGATAGCTTTCAATAAATTTTTTTTGCAACCCTTTCAATGGCTATTTCTCCACCCCAATAGCTATTTTAGAGCTTCTAATGGCTATAACTTTCTCTCCAGCCATCTCCAAAGATATTTGAAGGTAGAGAATCAATTGGAAAGAGATTAAGAGATTTAAAGAGAGAATCTTTCAATTTTCATGAGGAACATTGAAAATCCAAAGAAAAAAAAAGAGAAAAAAGTTGTGCATAGATTTCAGCGAGCCTTCAAAGCAATCTTCTCCAACATCTTCCACATCCTTTCAAGTACAAATCGAAAAAAAGCCAAGCCTTAATCGAGCACATCATCAGCTCCTTCTTTTGGACTTAAAGAGTTTCAATTCAATTTTTATTTTTATGCTGAAATTTTGTAATTATATTTTTAATTCTTTACAAGTTTCTTTGGGGGAAAAAAACTTGAAATTTAGGCCCATCCAAGTCTGAAATTGGATATTGTAGGTTTTGATTGGTGAGCCTAAAAAATCAACTAGATTATTAGTGAACCTGAAAAACTAATGGTGTAAGATTTTGGTTGGTGTCCTGTGAAAACAAACTAGGTTTGTTTGTGAGCCTAGAAAAACAAACACACTATAATCAAAGATGGATTATAGCAAAAATCTCAAGAAAAGCTTGGAGAGTAGACGTAGGTGCAGGTTGCACCAAACCACTATAAAACTTTATATGTTTGTCTTATTGCTTTACTTTTTACTTTTTTTGCTCTCTTTACTTTGCTATTATTTTTGATTTGTACTGTTTATATTCTTAGTTTGCACACACTATTTTACTTTCACTATAGCTTAAAACCTTCACCTCATAAACTCTCTATTTTGCTTAAATTAAGGCACATATTTGTTTAGAAAGTAAATTTGGCTAAAATTTTATAAGAACTCAATTCATCTCCCCTCTTGGATTGCAACCTTTAGGCAACAATTGATATTAGAGAGGAAGCTATAATATTTGATTGTTAACCTAGTAGTTAAAGAGTAAAAAGATCTAGGCAACCCAAATGGAATCTTTGTTTAATGAAGGCCATTCCATAAATAGACCCCCACTATTAAATGAATCAAATTACATACATTGAAAAATTAGAATGAAAATCTTCATTTAGGCACATGACTATAATTTATGAAAAATTATAATCAATGACCTACACACATCCAATGCATTGATTCATGATAAAGAAGTGATTCAAATAAATGCTAAGGTAATGAATTTACTTTATTGTTCATTAGACCTAAATATATTTAATATAATTTTTTATATATTTCAGCAAATCAAATATGAAAAAAATTAAAAATAACTTATGAGAGAGCAAATCAAAAAGAAGAATCAAGCTCCCATGAAGAGAAGAAAGCTCATCCCAATTTTTGCCTCGTAGCACATGAGAATGAAAAGAAGAAAAGAAAGAAGAAATAAAGAAAAAAGAAAGCATCAACCAAGAAGGAGCAATGTAAGAAAAAAAATAATGAAAAAGAGGAAGAAAGAACTACAAATTCTTGCCTCATGGCTAATGACAATGAGGTAAACATTAATAACTCTTTCAATTTTATTTTGATGAGTTATTTGAAGCATTTAACAATTTAATGGATGAATACAAAAAATTAAAACTGAAAAATAAAGAGCTTAAAAGATCTAATCTTCTTTTGAATGATGAAAAGAGTAAATTATTGAATGAAAAAGAAGATATCTTAAGAGAAAAGACTATTTTATTTAAAGAAAAGGAAGAACTTCTCAAATCTAAAAAATCTTTAGTTAAAGAAAAGAATAATTTTTTTAATTAAAAAAGAAAATTTTATGAAAGAAAAAAATTTATTTGCTAAAGAAATAGAAAGTCATTCAAATTCTAAAAAATCTCTTATCGAAGAGAACTCAAAACTAAGAAAAGAGATTGAAAGATTGAAGCCTATGCTTAACAAGTTTATAATTGGCTCTCAAAAGCTTCAATCTATTTTAATCAATCAAAAAACTATTTTTGATAAAGCCAAAATTTGCTATAATTCATTAGGAAAATAAAAATTTATAAATAATATGCTTATCAAAACTTATTCTGAAAATCATTCTAAAGTTTGCTTTAAATATAATAAAATTGACCATAAAATTTCTTAATGTAATGCTAAATAAATTGATCATACCTTAATTAAGCAAATATGGATTCCAAAGCAAACCATAAGCTCTAATCTTAATGGACCCAAGATGGCTTGGGTACCAAAATCTAGTAAATGATTTTGTAGGTACACCAAGGATCCAATGGAATGAAAAGAAAAAAATATTATGAATGGATGCCTTGAGAATGAAATTGGATGGGCAATGATATTTGGTAAAATCTAAACTTTTCTTACATCATAAAATCATTGTTTGCTAAATATATTCTAATTATTAATTAGCATAATTATGGAGTATGTTTGATTGATTTTGATAATTTATTATTGCTTAAAATGATCATACTCTATGAATTGAAGGTTTGATGTATTGACTTTAATGATTTATTAAAATGTATGCATATGATAACTCCTTTCATATTTTGATAAATATGATTGATTTTGATGCTTGCAATAATTTGAATATTTTAATTTTTAAGTTAATATGCTCTCCTTTACATATTATATTATGAATGAAATGCTTTTATCTAATATTTTAAGCCTCCCCATATCAATTTTATAATTGAAAATTTTAAATTAAAAAATACTTAATTGGGTATGAATGTTTTAATTACTAAACCTACAAGAAAAACTAATTCTTAACATTCCCTCCATAAGATGCTAAATTATCTAAAACCTTCTAAAATTTTGCATGAATTAAGTGCTTGGAGATAAGACTTTCAATTATAAAAATCAAGTGGTTGATATGTTGATATGTATTGTATCTTTGGTTTATCTCTAAGAATTCAAAATTTTCTAGTTGAACCAAATCCCATATAATCATTATCTGGATTCTTCTTGATTTGATCATACTTGATTTGTTTGATTATCATATCCCCTAATTGATTACTTTTTGATCCCCTAAATTTAATTGAATATCTTTTTTGATCATCGATTTGACTGTCTTTTTGATATTAAAAGAGAATTTATTGATGAACATTTATACTTTATTTTAATTGATTGATTTTGAAAATTAAATTTGAAAAATACTCTTTTTGAATCTTTTAAAGTTGATACCAAGAAAAATATTTCAAGAAAGTCATCATTTATCTTTAAAGCTAAATATTTATAAAAAACTTCAATTTTAATTATTTATTATCAAATAGTTTATTATTTGCCATGTATTTGATTGATTTATCTTTTATCAAAAAGAGAAAAATATCTTTATTTCAAATCTGATTTTGCACAACTATATTTTTAAAATGATATCATTTAAGACAAACTCAAAAATACATATCTTTTCTGAATCTAATTGCTTGATATTTCTTAAGAAAAAAAAGAAATAATCTTTTTGAAGAATAACTAAATTTTTTTTATGATTTATCTTAACTGATTTGTTGATATCAATTCAAATTGATTTGTTATTCTAAATCCTCAAAATTATTTAATTTGAATCAATTTATCTTTATTAATTAAAAACTAAAATCATTGGCATCAAGTTGAATTTATGAATTGATCTTTAAGTGATATTGAACTATCAAGAAAATCATGATTTAGTCTAAATTTTAGTTTAATTAGTATCAAGAAAATCTTTCAAAGAAATGACTTCTTGTTTCTTCCCATGAGCTTTTTGATGTTGTCAAAAAGAGAGAGAAGTATGTTGAGCATATGAAATATATATATTATAATGATGTGCAATAAATTAAAGGCTTATTAAGAATTTTTTCATGAAGTTTAATTCATTGTTCTTATTTTAATTCACATTAGTTTCTTTGGTATATACTCAAAGTTTTGCCATTATCAAAAAGAGGAAGATTGTTGACCTCATAATTGATTTTGACGATTACCAAGCTTTGAGTATATTATGTATTTAATCTTGTGTTTTAAGAATATGTGTAGAATTTTTCAAGCATACAAAATGAAGAATTTATCTCAAGGATAAAATCTCTCAAGATGCCATGCCAAAATACTTAAAAGAATAAATTCACACACATTTGGATGGCTTGGTATGAAGAAAGTAAGACTGAAAGAAGAGAAAATAAAATTGAAGAAAATAATTACATTTTAGAAGAGTTTGGGGCCAAGAAACTTAAATTTGGAAGGTCAAATATTAAAGAAAAATGAAGCCAAAAATTTTGGAGACTTCTCCTAAAAATTTGGAAACTTTTCCAAGCTGTTTAGCATGCCTGCACATTACCCTGGCACAAGCTTAAGATGTCTCAAAAATAGCTTGAGACCTCTCTATTTTAGGAAACAAAAATCTCATTTTTGTGTTTTGAGACCAAGACGTCTCAAAAATTCTCGAGAGCTCTCGCTATGAAATCGAGACTTCTCCTAGAAAAATTAAGACCTCTCTAAATGTGCAACAAATTTCAATGAGATTTTTCTGCAACCCTTCAAATGGCTATTTCTCCACTCCAATGGCTATTTCAGAGCTTTCAACGACTAGAACTCTCTCTCCAGCCATCTCCAAAGATATTTAAAGATGGAGAATCAATTGAAAAGAGATTAAAAAATTTAAAGAGAGAGACTTTCAATTTTGATGAGGAACATTAAAAATCCAAAGAAAAAAAAAAGAGAAAAAAATTATGCACAGATTTTAGCGAGCCTTCGAAGCAATCTTCTCCAACATCTTTCACATCCTCTCAAGTACAAATTGAAAAAAAGCCAAGCCTTAATCAAGCACATCATCAGCTTCTTGTTTAGGATTTAAAGAGTTTTAATTCTCTTTTTACTTTTTTGCTGAAATTTTGTAATTATATTTTTGTTTTTTTACAAGTTTCTTTAGAAGAAAGAAACTTCGAGATTAGGCCCATCCAGGCCTAGAATTGGACATTGTAGGTTTTGGTTGGTGAGCCTAGAAAACCAATTGAGTTGTTAGTGAACCCGAAAAACTAATGATGTAAGATTTTGGTTGGTGCTCCTATGAAAATCAACTAGATTTGTTTGTGAGTCTGAAAAGATAAACATACTATAATCAAGGATAGATTATAGTGAAAATCCTAAGAAAAGCTTAGAGAGTAGATGTAGATGCAGGTTGCACCAAACCACTATAAAACTTTGTGTATTTGTCTTATTGCTTTACTTCTTACTTTTCTTGCTTTCTTTACTTTGCTATTATTTCTAATTTATACTATTTATATTCTTAGTTTGCACACACTATCTTACTTCCATTGTAGCTTAAAGCCTTTACATCATAAACTCTCTATTTTGCTTAAATTAAGCAAAATATTTATTTAGAATGCAAATTTGGCTAAAATTTTTATAAGAACCCAATTCACCCCTCCCCCTCATCTTGGGTTGCAACCTTTGGGCAACAACTTCTTGGACCTTTGGGCAACAACTTCTTAGACCTAATGATATGAAAGGTAATCCTCCTCTAGGAAGGATTGGTTTGTATAAATAGGCATTCAAGGCCGGAGTTAATCTACCGATTCATCCTTTTGTAGTTGAACGTTTTAGCTTCTACAATATCTCCCTGTGTTCAATTTTTCCAACTCCTTTTGTTTTATTCTTGGCTTCATCATCCTTTATTTTTTTGCCAAAGTTCAACCTACTGTTCCTTTATTCTGATCCTTTTATTCTCTCAAGAGACATACTGATGATTGGTGGTACGTCTTTCTCCAAAAGGGGCCAAAGCTTTGCTGAAAAAGGCTCTTTCTTCAATTCATGATTGGAAGAACCGATTCTTCTTTGTATCTAATCCTTCTATTGATGGATTGAAACTTCCTCATTGGCGTCGACCAAGGGACTATCCCATAGATTTCGAAGCTTGAAGAGATAGATCTTAAACATTATACAACTTTGAAGGAGCATAAGATTCCTCCATTGAAGGAGCTATTATTGAAGCAAGCTCTTTTTAATGTTGGCCTTAGTTCAGCTAAACCTAAAGGTGATTTTATTTTTGAACTGACTCTTTCTTTTTTTTTATAAATGTTGATCCTGATCTTTTGCAGTTATGATGCTAGAAGAGCTAGCCGAACTAAGGAGGGGTGCGGATAAAAGAAAAGCACCTCCACTAACCATCAAAGCCTCCAAGAAGCTAAAGACCATGGAGGAGATTCAAAAGAAGGCATCGGCCCCTAATCCCAGTCAATTAGGGGTCATTTCTATTTCTCTGATTCTATCTTCTCCTCTGAAACTTGATGCTCCTCCGATTCTCTAGGTTGATTTTGTTCCAGCGGGGCCTGACTCTTTAGGAGAATCTATAGAACGGAAGCAAAGTTTGGTTGCAATGGATGGAAAAGATTTTTTTGGTAAATGAAGAACTGGCCACCATTCTCTCAAAAGGATGCTCTATGATTCTGGCTTGCAGAAGATTGAGAAAGAGAGCAAGGCTAATGAATAGAAGTGGTTGATTACTTCTATAATCCGAGTATGTTGTTCTTGCATTCTATTCCACTCTTTTTTCTTTTTCTTTTTTTTTTAATTCTCTCTGGATGTAGATGGGTCATTATGCTGCCATGGTTATCAACCAAATTATGGATGCTAAAAAAGATATGGCCACATTGCAAAGTAAATAGGAGAAGGTTGATGCATCCAATGTTAAGGCTAAGGCAAGAGCTGAAGCTGCTAAGGCAAGAGCTGCAGCCAAATCTAAGGCAGAGGCTATAGAGATTGAAGTAACTCATCTGAAGAAGGCATTGGAGGAAGCCAAAGCTTCAAAGGCGAAGGTCGAGGCAAGCTTGAGGAAGAAATGGCAGAAAGCTTGATCGAAGGCTACTAATCTTGAAAAAAAGATGGGGGATCGGGTTACCAAAGTTGGGAAGGAGGTGGTGGTAGCTTTTAGAGCCTCCAAGAAATTTTCTCAAGAGAAGATCAATTTTGGCCAAGAAGCTTATATTACGGGTTGAGATATTAGTTGTCAGAGAGTGGCAGCACATTTTTCAAAGTTAGACCTAAGCTTCTTGGATAGAGAATATGATGAGGGGGAAGTTGGAGTTGGAGGAAATTCATCCAGTGATAAAGTTGAATGGGAAGTTCAAGCATCATCTACTAAGAAGATGCTTGCTGAAGAACTTTTCGAGTTTGCTCCGATAGGGCTTCTAATTGAGGTTACTCTAGCACAACCACAAGAGATTGTAGAGTAGTTGCCCATAGCTATACCAGGTCCTTCTAATCCTCTTAACGAGGTCGGTGATGTTTGAACTTGTATTTTTTTCTCTTTTCTATATGTAGTGAAAACTTTTATCAATGGAAAGATATTTACCTATCTTCTGGTTTGTATTTTCATGCCCTTTAGCTAATTTGATGTGAATGTTGTGATCACGAGTTTATGCGATATCATGTCAGGTGTTTATCTCAAGCTCTTTATTTGAAAGCTCGGCTTATTAAGGTTGAAGAGGATTTGCTCCAAGCCAAAGGAATGTTATTGAATCTTAAAAGAAGCTTCGAAAAATGGAGAAGAATCATGAAGAAGCTTTTTTTAAGATAAAGAGTTTGACCAAACAAGTTGAGCATATAGATAAAGAATATGCTGCTTAGAAAATTAACTGGAATAAGGAATGCCACAAGTGGGATGAAGAAAGAAGCAATCTCTTGAAGTCAATTACTGGGAGTTGGCATCAGCACCAGCTATAATCAAGGAGTTATGGAAGAAATAAGAAGTTATTGATATGTTGAAGTGAAATTGATGGAGTTCTATCGATAAGGTTGATACATCGATTCGGTGTGATCTCCATTTAGCTGAGGATAAAATCGTAGAGTTGAAATGTTTGTTCGATTTGAAAAAATCAAGTGCTGACGAAGCTCTAAAGAAAAAATTATGGGAGGCCCAAATAGAAATAGATACATTGAAACATGCCCATTCGAGTTCGGTTGATTAGATTGATAAACTTTGGCATGATCTTCATCAACCAAAGATACAATTGTGGAGCTAAAACAAATGTTGAATTCGAGAACAAGTGTTGGTGAGACTCTGAAGGAGAGGATCTTGGCCTGTGGTACTACAGCCAATCTTATGAGAGACTGGGATAAAGAAAAATCCAAATTGTTTCATCCCTGTATAGAATTGGCAAAAAGTGAAGCAATTACTAGGGAAGCTGAATATACACTTAAACAATTGGAGAAAGCCAGAGGTGATCTCAAATGAATAGAAAAATTACTTATTATGATTCGGCAAACTACTGATCTCAAAGTGGTAGATATAGCAGCTATGGCAATCAAGGCTAG
Source organism: Cocos nucifera (assembly GCA_006176705.1). NCBI lineage: Eukaryota > Viridiplantae > Streptophyta > Magnoliopsida > Arecales > Arecaceae > Cocos > Cocos nucifera. Next base: position 103,111 of record QRFJ01000942.1, on the reverse strand, counting down.
GTTTGAGATAGGTGGGCGCTTGGTTAGGTGACTGTTTTTTGAAGCTGATCTTTCTTCTTCTGAAATTTTTGGTTCTGAACAACTTGAACAGGATGCTGCTACTATAGAATAGTCAAAATTGCCGAATGTAAATTTAGCTAACTATTGAAATATCCTATTATGTTATGAGATGTATGCTACTATAACTTTATTTTGTATTTTAGTTTATGAGATGAACTTTTGAAATATAAATTTTGTTTCTTCTAAACCTTGAGTAATTTTTAGAGTTACCATAATCATAGGATGAATTTTGAGAATAGGTTTCCAAAACAAATGGTTGAAGTTGATGGGCCTAAGTTCATGTGACTTCATGGGTGTTAACCTACTGAGAAACAAGTTCGGCCTTCAGGGGTCTTAAGAAGTTATCCCCTACTGCTTAGTCATGAAGGTCTTCGGCATGTGTTGTTGTTTCTCTTGCAACTATCTTTATGGGCATTGACCTACTTTTTGGCAAATTCGGCCTTTGAGGGTCCTAAGAGGTCATCCCCCCCTACTTAGCTATCTTTTGTCAAAGCTTTGCATTTGTACAGCTAAGGTCTTCACGGGTGCTGACTTGTTAAAAAGCAAGTTTGGCCTTTAGGGGTCCTAAGGTCCTAAGAGATCCTCCACTGCTTAGCTATCTTTTATCAAAGCTTTGCATTCGTGCAGCTAAGGTCTTCATGGGCATTGATGCTGAAAAACAAGTTTGGCCTTTGGGGGTTCTAAGAGGTTATCCCCCACTGCTTTGCTATCTTTTGTCGAAGCTTTGCATTCGCACAGCTAAGGTATTCATAGGTGCTGACTTGTTGAAAAGCAAGTTTGGCCTTTAGGGGTCCTAAGAGGTTATCCCCTGCTATTTAGCTGCCAAAGTTTCTATGAAGAGATTGGGAGAAAGATGATTATATTAAGAAATTTAAGTGTGTAATTGTTGTACCTAAGAATTATGTTACTGTTCAACAATGGACCCTTAATATTGAATAAAATAAAACTAAGAGAGAATAGTCATTTTCATTAATAAACTATTCATTCATCATTGATAATACATACAGAGGTTTTCAGAATTCCATGGCCTTGATAGAGATGTTCCATCCAACTATTGTAGATGATATGTTTCAAGTTTGATGACTTTTTCTACTTGATAAGGACCCTTCCACTTAGGTGCCAACTTTCCATGTTTAGTAGGTTGTGAAACTTTGGCCCGACATAGGACTAAATCACCAACTTTAAACTCCTTGCTTCTGACACAGGAGTTGTAGTATCGGGCCATCCTTTGCTGATAAGCTGCCACTCGTACTTGGATCTTTTCTCAAACTCCTTCAAGTAGGTCTAGTTTTGCCCAAAGTTGATCAGTATTGTTTTGATCATTATAACTTTCAACTCGGTGTGAAGGAAGTTTGATTTCCATAGACATAACAGCTTCTATATTGAAGAAAAGATTGAATGGAGTCTCTCCTATAGGGGTTCTTTAAGCAGTTCTATAAGCCCAAAGTACGTTGTATAATTCATCTACCCAGTTTCCCTTAGCTCGATCAATCCTGATCTTCAAATCCTGCAGGATAGTTTTATTAGTTACTTCGGCCTCACCATTGGTCTGCGGGTGCCCCATCGAAGTAAAGTGTTGGGAGATGCAGTGGTTTTGATAGAATTTGGCAAACTTGGAGCCTTAAAATTATCGATCATTGTTAGTAATAAGCACCCATGGGAGACTGAATCTGCAAATAATAGACTTCTAAATGAAATCCATCACTTTAGCTTCGATAATCTTGACTATAGGTTCTGCTTCGATCCATTTGGTGAAGTAATCGATGGCCACAAGTAGAAACTTTCTCTGTCCAAATGCTTGCAGGAAAGGACCCAAGATATCCATTCCCCATTGTGCAAATGGCCAAGGAAAGGAAATTGGAGTTAGCAAAGTAGTTGGTTGATGTTGGATGATGGCATTCCTTTGACACTAGTCACACCATCTGATGAAGTTCATGGCATCATCTTGCATTTTAGGCCAGCAGTAATCCTATCGAAGCATCCTATAGGCCAAGGATTTGCCGCTCAAATGATTTCCACAAATCTCTTCATAAATCTCCCAAAGTGCATATTCAGCTTCAGAAGGGTGAAGACATCTGAGGAGCAATAATGAGAATGACCACTTATAGAGTTTATTTTCATAAAAAAATATAGCTAGTAGCTTGACATTTGATCTTTTGAGCTTCGTTTGAATCAGCTAGTAATACTCCATCCTTTACGAAATGGACTAAAGAGCCATCAAGCATGGTTCATCATCAACTTGTAATACCTGAATCGGGTCCTCGACATTGGGCTTCTTCAATGTTTCAAAGAATGTTCTTTGAGATAGGCTATTCGAGAATGACATCATTGCCAATTTGGAAAGTAGATTAGCCCTTGAATTCTCAGGTCTTGGAATTTGTTGAATATCAAAGTTAGAAAATTTTAATACCAGATCCTTCATGTTTTGAAGATATTTCTTCATATTTTCTTCTCGAGCCTCAAAGTCTCCCTTTACTTGTCCTGCCACCAGTTATGAGTTTGCACAAATCTTAAGCTCGTGTATTCCAAGTTCTCTGGTGATCCTTAATCCTGCTAAGAGGGCTTTATATGCGGCTTCATTGTTTGTAGCTAGAAAATCAAACCTTAGAGCATAATCTATAATGAATTCATCTAATCCCAGAATTAATAGCCCAGCTTCGATACTATTGAATTAGACGAGCCATCTACATGTACTGTGTAAAGTTGGCTGAATTTTTTGATGAACCTTGCCTGATCATCACTTCTTTTTAAGTTGGGATTGTAGGCCAAGGATTTGCCGCTCAAATGATTTCCACAAATCTCTTCATGAATCTTCCGAAGCGCATATTTACCTTCAGAAGGGTGAAGACATCTGAGGAGTGATAATGAGAATGATCGCTTATAGAGTTTATTTTCATAAAAAATATAGCCAGTAGCTTGACATTTGATCTTCCGAGCTTCTTTTGAATCAGCTAGTATTACCCCATCCTTTACGAAATGGACTAAAGAGTCCATCTAGCATGGTTCATCATCAACTTGTAATACCTGGATTGGGTCCTCGACATTGGGCTTCTATAAAGATTCAAAGAATGTACTTTGAGATAGGCTATTCGAGAATGACATCATTGCGAATTTGGAAAGTAGATCAGCCCTTGAATTCTCCGATCTTGGAATTTGTTGAATATCAAAGTTAGAAAATTTTGATAGAAAATTTTGATACCAGATCCTCCACCTTTTGAAGATATTTCTTAATATTTTCTTCTCGAGCCTCAAAGTCTCCCTTTACTTGTCCTACCACCAATTATGAGTCTGTACAAATCTTAAGCTCGTGTATTACATGTTCTCTGGTGATCCTTAATCCTGCTCGAAGGGCTTTATATGTGACTTCATTATTTGTATCTAGAAAATCAAACCTTAGAGCATAATCTGTAATGAATCCTTCTGATCCCAGAATTAATATCCCAGCTCCGATACTATAGTATTTGACGAGCCATCTACATGTACTATGTAAAGTCGTTGGGTGAATTTTTTGATGAACCTTGCTTAGTCAACACTTCTTTTTGAGTTGGGCTTGTAGGCCAAGGATTTGCTGCTCAAATGATTTCCACATATCTCTTCATGAATCTCCTAAAGCGCATATTTAGCTTCAGAAGGGTGAAGACATTTGAGGAGGGATAATGAGAATGACAGAGTTTATTTTCATAAAAAATATAGCCTATAGCTTGACATTTGATCTTCCGAGCTTCTTTTGAATCAGCTAGTAATACTCCATCCTTTACGAAATGGACTAAAGAGTCCATCAAGCATGGTTCATCATCAACTTGTAATACCTAGATCGGGTCCTCGACACTAGGCTTCTTCAAAGTTTCAAAGGATGTTCTTTGAGATAGGCTATTTGAGAATGACATCATTGCCAATTGAGAAAGTAGATCAGCTCTTGAATTCTCAAATCTTGGAATTTGTTGAATATCAAAGTTAGAAAATTTTGATTCTAGATCCTTCACCTTATGAAGATATTTCTTCATATTTTCTTCTCGAGCCTCAAAGTCTCCCTTTACTTGTCCTGCCACTAGTTATGAGTCTGTACAAATCTTAAGCTTTTGTATTCCAAGTTCTCTGGTGATCCTTAATCCTACTAGGAGGGCTTTATATGCGGCTTCATTTTTTGTAGCTAGAAAATGAAACCTTAGAGCATAATCTGTAATGAATCCTTCTGATCCTAGAATTAATAGCTCGGCTCTGATACTATAGTATTAGATGAGCCATCTACATGTACAATCTAAAATGGACTGAATTTTTTGATGAACCTTGCTTGGTCATCACTTCTTTCTGAGTTGGGCTTATAGGCCAAGGATTTGCTGCTCAAATAATTTCCACAAATCTCTTCAAGAATCTCCCGAAGCGCATAGTTAGCTTTAGAAGGGTGAAGACATCTGAGGAGCGATAATGAGAATGATTGCTTATAGAGTTTATTTTCATAAAAAATATAGCCAATAGCTTGACATTTGATCTTCTAAGCTTCTTTTGAATTAGTTAGTAATACTCCATCCTTTACGAAATGGACTAAAGAGTCTATCCAGAATGTTTCATCATCAACTTGTAATACTTGGATCGGATCCTCAACACTTGGCTTCTTCACAGTTTCAAAGAATATGTTCTTTGAGATAGACTATTCGAGAATGACATCATTGCCAATTTGGAAAGTAGATCAGCCCTTGAATTCTTAGATCTTGAAATTTATTGAACATCAAAGTTAAAAAATTTTGATACCAGATCCTTCACCTTTTGAAGATATTTCTTCATATTTTCTTCTCGAGCCTCAAAGTCTCCTTTTACTTGTCCTGCCACCAATTGTGAGTTTGTACAAATCTTAAGCTCATGTATTCCAAGTTCTCTGGTGATCCTTAATCCTACTAGGAGGGCTTTATATGCAGCTTCATTGTTTGTAGCTAGAAAATTAAACCTTAGAGCATAATCTGTAGTGAATCCATCTGATCCCAGAATTAATAGCCCAGCTCTGATACTATAGTATTAGACGAGCCATCTACATGTACTATCTAAAGTCGGCTGAATTTTTGGATGAACCTTGCCTGTTCATCACTTCTTTTTGAGTTGGGCTTGTAGGCCAAGGATTTGCTGCTCAAATGATTTCCACAAATCTCTTCATGAATCTCCCGAAGTGCATATTTAGCTTCAAAAGGGTGAAGACATCTAAGGAGTGATAATGAGAATGACCGCTTATAGAGTTTATTTTCATAAAAAATATAGCCAGTAGCTTGACATTTGATCTTCCGAGCGTCTTTTGAATCTGCTAGTAATACTCCATCCTTTATGAAATGGACTAAAGAATCCATCAAGCATGATTCATCATCAACTTGTAATACCTAGATCGGGTCCTCGACACTAGGCTTCTTCAAAGTTTCAAAGAATGTTCTTTGAGATAAGCTATTTGAGAATGACATCATTGCCAATTTAGAAAGTAGATCTGCCCTTGAATTCTCAAATCTTGGAATTTGTTGAATATCAAAGTTAGAAAATTTTGATACTAGATCCTTCACCTTTTGAAGATATTTCTTCATATTTTCTTCTCGAGCCTCAAAGTCTCCCTTTACTTGTCCTGCCACTATTTGTGGGTCTGTACAAATCTTAAGTTGTTGTATTCCAAGTTCTCTGGTGATCCTTAATCCTACTAGGAGGACTTTATATGCGGCTTCATTGTTTGTAGCTAGAAAATGAAACCTTAGAGCATAATCTATAATGAATCCTTCCGATCCTAGAATTAATAGCCCAACTCCGATACTATAGTATTAGATGAGCCATCTACATGTACTATCTAAAATCAGCTGAATTTTTTGGTGAACCTTGCCTGGTCATCACTTCCTTTTGAGTTGGGCTTGCTGCTTCTTAATCATCAGGAATGGTACATTATAAAGTCTTCTAAGATTTGAGCTTTGATAGATGACCGAGGCTAGAATTTGATATCAAACTCTATAAGTTCAATGGCCTACTTTGCTAATCTTTTAGAGGTATTAGGCTTGTGCAAAATAACTTTAAGTGGTTGATAAGTCAGCACTATGATTCGATGTACATAAAAATAGGATCAAAGTCTTCAAGCTATGATTACAAGGGCAAAGATTAGCATTTCTAACTTCGCATATCTTATCTCAGCATCATATGAGACTCGGTTAATATAGTATATTGGTTTCTAGATTTTATCTTGTTCACTGACTAATATTGCACTAATGGCAATCAGAGAGACTGTAAGATATTAATATAGTTCTTCGTCAACCTTCAGCTTACTAAGAAGTAGTGCAGATCTAAGATATAACTTCAGTTCTTCGAAGGCCTACTGACATTCTTCAGTCCATTGAAAGTTTTTTGGTTGCTTCAAAGTTCGAAAGAATGGGAGACACCACTCGGCTGACCTAAAAATGAATCTATTTAGTGAGGCTACTTTACTAGTAAGGCATTGTATTTCTTTTATGTTCTTTAGTGGATTCATTTCTAAGATGGCTTGGAATTTTTCTGGATTTGCTTCTACTCCTTGATTGGATATCATGAAGCCTAGGGACTTTCTTGTTGCAATTTCGAAGGTGCATTTGCTTGGATTCAACTTCATCTGGTATCTTCTTAATATAGCAAAGGTCTCCTCAAGGTCTTCTATATGGGTTCAGGATGTTTTGCTTTTGACAAGCATGTCATCCATGTAGACCTCCATGTAGTGACCAATTTAATTTTTGAAGATCTTATTCACAAGGCATTGATAAGTGGCACCTACATTTTTAAGACCAAAAGACATTATCTATAACAAAACAAGCCTCGATCAATAATAAAAGCACTATTCTCTTTATCTTCGGGAGCCATCTGGATTTAGTTATATCCCGAGAAGGCATCTATGAAGGTAAGGAGTTCATATCCCGAAGTTGCATCTACTAGTTGATCGATTGAAGGTAGTGGATAGCTATCCTTTGGACACGCCTTGTTAAGATATGTGAAGTTGATGCAGACCCTCCATTTGCCATTAGTCTTTTTTTACTAGGACCACATTCATAATCCACTTTGGATAAGCTACCTCTTGAATGAAGCCAGCTTCAAGAAGTTTGTCTATTTCTTTAGCAATCACCTTTTGGTGCTCAGGTGCGAAGTTTCTTTTCTTCTGCCTGATCGGCCAATGGTTTGGGTTGATACTTAATTTATGTGTCATTATCTCCAAATCAATGCCAGACATATCAGTCAAAGTCCAGGCAAACAAGTCAATATTGTTCGACAAAAAAAGAGATTAGACGTTCTCTAATTACCTGGTCAAGGTTCAACCTAATAAGGATAGTATGGTCTTTATTGCCATTTAATAATAGGATTGTTTGTAGGTCTTCTATCAGCTTTCCTCTTTCTTTTGACAATTCATCTTTGACATCCAACCTATCGATTGGATAAGTTTCTGATGATCTTGCACCCTAAAGTGCAATGGAGTAGCTCTGTCGTGCCAACAATTGATCTCCCTTGACTTCGCCAACTCCAAACTTAGTAGGAAACTTTAACTTCAAGTTATAAATAGATACCATTGCTCGAAGTGCATTAAGTCCCGAATGTCCAAGAATGACATTATAGGCAAAAGGAGTCCTAACCACCAGAAAATTAACTTGAGCCTTTGATTTTTGAGAGGAATGACTGGCTATTATGGTTAGAGCGATAACTTGTTCGATTGGTACTGAGTCTCTAGTGAATCCAACCAATGGGAAGTCCATTCAACCAAGTCATTCTAATGGTATATCATTTATGAGAAAGCATCATAAAATAAGACATCAACCAAACTTTGATTATTAACAAGAATGTCGCGTACATCATAATTTGCAATATTCAAAGTTATAACTACCACATTATTGTGTGGGAACTGAATCCCTTTAGAATCTCTATTAGTAAAGGTAATAGGTTCTTCAATTCTCCACTTCTTTGATGATTCAGTTGACTCCATCCTTTCTTGACTTCCTCCAATTATCGCATTTATTATCTCCATAGGAGAAGGATCTACAAATGGTTCTCTCTATTACTGCTCTGGAGGATGAGGGGACCTTCATCGCTCCCCTGGCTGATCTTGCCACTACGTAATAAATCGATCCAGTCAACCATGCCTAATAAGATCTTCAATTTCATCTTGAAGTTAGATACATTTTTTAGTATCATGGCTATGATCGTGACAGTAAAGGCAACACTTGTTTGGATTACGCTGTGTTGGATGAGATCATAGCTTTCTTGTTGGAGGCAACCGATCTTTGATTTCCATCATTACTCGAGTTCTAGGAATAGTCAATGGAGTGTTGTTGTTGAACTTATGGAAAGGTGATGTATGGCACTCCTTCCAAGAACTCTTCGATCGATGATTTTTTTGGGAGAGTTTGGGATCTTTGGCACTTTGGTGGAGAGAGAGAGCATTGCAATCCTTCATTAATGACTTTATTTCCTCCTTTCCTTCGATATTTATCCCAATCGAGGGTTCACCTTCAAAAGCTTCATCTGCCCTCACGTATATCTCTTCTCGAGTCAACATATCTGCAAAATCTTAAGGATATTTCTATTGGAAAATGTGTCCTAAAGTCAATCATCTAAGTTGTAGATGATTAAAACCTATATATGAATTATAATGGTTATTTGGCTAGTTCATCATAAAAGTTCTATCTTTCTTAAATGAACTCCTAAATTATGATGAAGTCCTTAAAACCACAAGTAATCGATAAAGAAGGATTTATTGGATAGTTCTTAAATTATTCATGATCAAATGATAAGTTATTAACGAGGATAATAACTTATCCATTGTAGGTCGTTGTATGCCATATGCGTTGGTTGTCCTCATAACCAAGTAGTGTAGAGACACTGATAAGGCATCCAGATGAGATGTAGGAGTACATCAACACTTAATGTGACCAATATAGCACTCTACTATCAAGAGTAGCTAGCTAAGGCCAATGGATATAAATGTTCCTTCGACCTGAGATCACCATGGTGACTTGCATGTAACTCACTGTACTTTGGTGCCGGACTGCCTATATTTTTAATATAGATTTAAAATATTTTTAGGTATAGTCAAATACTTGTAAAGTCAGTGTGTAAGTCAAGATAGGATTGACCACTCCTGATTAACATTAAGAAGAGAATGTCTCGCTGTATTTTCAATTTAACAAAACCTAGGCCTGGGTTGTAACACCCCATCCCTAAATTTGGGTAACGGTGCTACACCCCACCCTTATCTAAAGGTTAAGGGGATTTTAAACTATGCTAAACTCTAATATCATTTAAACCTGCTCAACACAATTATCCAAAATTCTTCCTCAATCAACATATACAGTTCAATTTAACCTCTTGATCTACTAAAGCAAATATCATAACTTAACTCAATAATTACATAAGCAAATCTAAGGCTTCATTCACAAAACCATACTTCATACAGTTATTCTAGTCATTAATCATCTTTTTAATACATGCCTTTATAAAACAAACTAATACACATATAGATAGCAGTATCGCATTTAACTAACTTAGTTATACAATCCTTCTCAAAATATATCTCTTTTACAAACTTAATCTCATCCAAAATACTTTCTCTGCTAGAGGTACTGATACACATGCTGAAACATACCTCCCAACCTAGCTACTCCAAAAACTATAATTAGAAAGAGTGAGGGGTGAGACTTGAGAAAGTCTTAGTGAGTGGATAAACAATATAACAATAAAAAATAGAAATGCTTAACTTGTAATTCAACATAATAATAACAACTGAAATATAACAACTGCTTTTTATGCTTCACAAAGCCAAAATATACTTCACAAAGTTGAATTACCCCACCAGATTATAACAAAATACCAAATCACTGAAATGTAAAAACTACTTTTATTGCTTCACAAAGTTGAAACATACCCCACAGGATTAGAGCAAATCACTGAAATATAAGAACTGCTTTTATTGCTTCACAAAGTTGAAATATACCCCACCAGGTTAAAGCAAAATATCAAGCTATGCCATGCCAATGCATGCTTCTTCCTCAGCTACCATTGACTGAATCCCAGAGCACCCCTTCCAAGACAGTCAATGAGTAGTTTGTCATGATACCATATGATATAAATGAGCCCCATTGGGCATTCTGATACACTACCAAGCCCCACTGGGTATTCTGATATACTATCAAATATCTGCTAAGCCCAACTAGGCATTCTCAAATGCAAGACTATGGAGGTGCCTGCTCATGCCAATGCAAATGCTTATGCAATGCAAGAATGCAGTCCATAGGTTGATCACTCCTATAGGTAATCTTTTTCAAAAGTACTCAACAAGTTAAAATTCTCAAAGCTGAATAGTAAAGGCCAACAATTTTAAACCTTGCCTTTATGTTTGCACAAATATATATATATAGATATCAAAGTTAATTACTTTCCAAAGCAAGTTGTTTCCATAACAAAATGCAATAAGCAAAGTACCAAGGTTAGATATGAAAACAACTCACCTCAATAGGCTATTAATTAATTTGCTTTTTCAAAGTACCTTTCCAAACTTTTTCTTTTCCTATATCATCAATAAACATTGATTAAACTCGTATCTTATGATTTGATACCAAAACTACACATACTTTGCCTTTATACTCTTACTTTAGTCTTTCAACTATTCCTTTCTGTTTTATCTTGTTTACTTTAGCTTAGGTCTTGATAAACATCCATACAACTCATAAATTTTCAGACATTTTATTCTATTTTTATTCTTATACTTGATTTTAGATTTAGCTAGTATCATTTTCATTCATAGCTAAGCCATCTATCCGATTTCAGCATCAATAATAGAATAATTCATCTTCTAACTTAGCTTAAATTGTATAACTTGCTTTACTATAACCTCCCATCTAATAACAATACATAGAAGATCAACTTAAATTTAGTTTGTAGCTTAGGAACCTTACCTCAAATGGCTAAAATACTATTGCCAGCCAAAATTGGTTCTTCTTTTCCAAATTTCAGCAACTTTCTCCTCCTCAATCCAATTTATTACTTAATTCTCTTTTTACCAGTTGTTTTCTCTTTGATTTTCATCTAAGAAGCTACCTCTCCCAACTTTGTTCTCTCCCCTAACCTTTCTATTTAACATAGGAACTCAGAATAACAAATAAAAGGAAACCGTGGCTTTTAGTTTAGAAGAAATAATAGAATTTCCTAGGTGTCATCCCTTCAAGAAGCTAACACACCTCTTCCTCTCTCTTCTAATTATGTGGCACAACCAAAGAAAGCCATCTATTAAGTTATTTCCAAAAGAATCCATTTAAATCCTCTTTTAAAATCCCACAGTCAACACTGCTCTTCTATTCCCGCTGACCGAGTAAGCTCGACCCCAAATTGGGTCAACTCCAACTCAAATCGAGCTGGCTATCTCAGAAAAAATAGAACCTCCATCACTGTAGCCTAAAACTTGGACTGGCTCGATTTCAATTTGGGTCAGCTTGGATACCAGAATTTTAGGAATTTTATTTTTCATATTCTACTCATAGCTTCACTCTATATACTCCATTAACTTTAAAATATATTGTAAATAAGAAACACCCCCTATTTGGATTCAATAAAAATATCAAAAAAATCAAAATCCATAAGAATAAGATATCAAAATTTGGGTTCTAGTTCAAAATTTTCAAATCTGAAACTTTTATAACTTTCTTGTTTCTAAATGAATAGGTTAAAGGATCTCTCCAATTCATTAAAATTTTTTTTGCAACTCACCAATACCTAAGAAAATATATATTTCATATACCTCCCCATACGGGTGCTAGCATTTAGACTTAAAAAATTTTTAGGACTCATGATAGCAGATAATCATAATTTGCACTCAAATCGCTCTAACAGACCATAAATATATTATCATGCCATACATACATAAACATAAATCTTTTAATTTATTATTTTGCTGATCTAAGATGTTACATGGATAATCCTCGTAAGGAGTCACAAGATTTACAAAATTTTGAAATACAATAGAGATAACTTGTATGAGTGTTGATAGCTTACTCGAAGTTGTCTTAAGCATTATTGATCAAAGGGATGAATTATACGGTAACCATGGGTCAGGATTCTAAGAATATTATTTTGCATACATTCGACCTATCTGGATGTCAGATACCATTGCTAGATGATCATTTTGATTGGTACATGAATTGGTTCTTATGCTACCAACTTAGGTTCGAACTTATGGGATCACACACATAAGAGATTATAATCTGATCAGATAGTTGATCGATGATTGAGAATCATTCTAAAGTCAAACAATCAATATGATTGATGTTTGACCTAATGTAAGTATTGCACGAGGATCGATTAGTAATTGGATTGCTAATTTGCTCAATTTGATTAAACAATCAGACTGAGATTAAGTCTAATTGAATTAGATTTAATTAGAATTGATTTGGACTTAATTGGGTTAAGTTCAATTGATTTATTGAATAAGCCAATTGCAAGAAAAAATATTTCCTAGTTGGACTAGGATTTGAGTGCACCTAATTTCTAATTAAGTTAGGATTTAAATAAAAATTAAATATGATTTAATCTAATTTATTTGAGCTCCTAGTTGGACTAGGATCATTCTTAGTTAGATCATATTTAATCTAGTTTAAATAAGTTTTAAATTAAATTCAAATTAGTTTTTACCTAGTTAAACAAGGAGAGTTTCAGTTGGACTAGGACTCTCACTCCTTCCTTGCACCCATATAGCCCATGCCCCATCTTTTATTTTTTGATGTTTTACATGAGTTTTCTCATGCCTAAGAAATGTTTGCATGCCCCTCTATCCTTTGGTTTTTGAAATGAATTAGAATTGATCAAAGATAGATGTTTTGAAAGAGTTTCAAAATTTAAAACCTCTCTCCCCTTGGAAAGAAATCTCCACAACAACTCAATGGCTACACCCCCTTATTTTTTACACTCCTTGTTTCTTTCTTTTATGCATGAGGTCATGAATTTACATGACAAAAATTAAGAGCGGGGGGGGGGGGGGGGGGGGGTGGCGTCCAAGAGTTGGACGCCCCCTTAACTACCTTATTTTGAATTCATTTGACTAGGTTTTGACCTAGTCCAAGAGAAATAAGAAGGTGCCATATTTTTAGGAGTTTAGGCATGAGAAACCACCAGTTTTTTCCATACAAAATAGAGAAAAGAAAGGAGGGGATGTGTGGGGGTTATGGGTGCCAAGTTTCTTGGAGAAAAGGTCTTCATCTAGACATCAAAAGTTGATGTCTTGAAGAGACAAAGGTAAGAGAAGATTGTCTTCTCTTGATTTTTTCTTTTAAGTTTTTTCTTCTTATTTCATTATATATTTTTTATGTGATAAAAAATCTGAGGGAGAGAGGGAAAGGGCATGGGGATGAGTGCTCCAAGGTGTTGGGGCATGGTGGTCCTTTTTTAACATGATTTGATCATGTCCTGATGAAAGAAGAAGAAGAGAAGAAAGGTCTTCTCTTAAGGTTTCTTTGAGAACCCTTCTTCTCTATTTATTGGTGGGATTTTTCTATGAGGAAAATGAAAGAATGTTAAATCTAGAAGCATGAAAAAATCTAGAGGAGAAGGTCTCCTCTTGTCCAAACATAGAGATGTTTTTAGGACACCAATCATTGATGTCCTGAAAGAAAAGATCTATCTTCTCTTAGGATTTTTTTTCTTATGTTTTATTTTTTGATTTTTAGAAGATCCATGGATTGGATTACTCTCTTATTTTACCTTGTGTTCTTCTTCTCTTGGAGTGTCCAAGGGATCAGAAGAATAATTTTTTAGATTAACCATCAAGAGGAATCCACAAGAAGCTAGGATTTCGAGTGGATCTTTATTCGATGAACCTTCAATCTGTGTTTGTAGCTTCATGTGGATTACCTGTAGTGGTCGGACATGTGTGTGACTCTAAGCAATAAAGGACTATAATGAAATCAACCACGATATTCTCGATCCATGTGAAGGTAAGAGATTTGATCTCTTCTCTCACCTAGATGGGATCTAAGATTTGATCTAGAACTATTCCAGATCTAGGATATTGATCTAATCAATACCAAAGCACTTTAATTTTTAGATTTATGTATGTATTATGACATGTTATAGGTCTTAGATGTAGGGTTTAGTAATTAGATTACATGCTTTAGTAGATTAAATAGTTTAATCAATGGTATCAGAGCATCTGGGTTCGTTTATGACATGATTATGTTTGCATTAAAATAAATTTAAAATACAAAACTCTAAAGATCACACATACTGCTATAAGGTTGTCCTGCTATAAGGTTTAGCCTTATAGTGGAGAGGTTGTCCTAGTATGTGCTGATCTATAAAATTGAATCATGAATAAGTTAGATTTGATCTAAGCAAATTTATAATTTACTTTTTAATTTTAAATTTAAAATAAATAGATATTAGATCTATTTTAAATTATTTAGATTAGATCTAAATAATGTAGGATCATACATACTGATTATAAGGTTATCCTATTGTAAGGTTTATCCCTTACAATAGAGAGATTGTCCTAGTATGTGTTGACCTGAATAACCTAAATCATAAATATGTTAGATAAAATTTAAAGTAATTTATGATTTATTTTTAAATTTTAAATTTAAAATTAAATAATTTATGATCTAATTTTGATCATTTAGATGAGATCCATATGATATGTTTCATATTTTGATCTAGATCTTTATGTTGCATATATTGATATGTAGCTTCTTTTTTAATCTAGTTTGCATATGTATGATATATAAGTTTTGTAGAATTTAAATAATGAACTTACTTTCTATAAAATTCTAGATTCGAAACCCTAGGATATGATCAAAACATTGAAACAAATCAGATCTAAAACCATATATTGAATATGATTCAATGTAAACTATTTATAATTTAAAAATATTTTAAATGATCAAATCAAAAATTAGTTCTAAGATTTCATAAATCCAAACCCATAAGCCTTGAACTAAATTGATAAGTGATTGTTTAGGATCTAGGTTTATGATTTGAAGATCCTCAGACAATTTCATAAAATATGGATTAAAGAGTAATGGGTTAGTTTTGATCAGGTCATTAACTGGGTTAGATCTAGGATTAAATTAAATATGGACTAAGTTAAAAAATCGATTAAACCTAATTAATAGTTAATTAGAATTAGATCATTTTTTTTCTATAGATCAATTCAATAGTTGTAGTTGATCACAGTCCATACATCTAACAAATCATGGCTCAATGGCTGAGCCCGAGTCTTTAAGCAGACCAAATCAAAACTAACAAATCGATTGATATCTAAGGTAAATCTAGCAGTCCTAGATCAGTGGTTTTTAATTGACAGCCTGCTTATCTGACCATTTTTAATGGTGTCTAAGGCAAGCCTTGGCAGATCCTTCCATCGATCTCACTTACCTGGCTAATATGGCTAATTAGCTTTTAATTAGGTTGCTCATTGATTCGTGCTAATCCATGTTATATAAAAAATCAATGAGACTAATTTTATTCAGTGAGACTGATCTAGGTGCCCATGGATCGATATTGATCCTAGTTCTTGTTAAAGACTTGAGAAGTCAGTGGGAGAACTTGACTTAGTGAAGTCAGTGAGAGCAAATTAGTCCATATCCTTGCTATCCTTAAATTACAAATAAATTTAAATTCTCTAAAATTATTAGGTCCTTAAAATGATAAAGTTATGGAGATAATTGAGTCATAGCCTTCCATTAAGTTATTTGATATGGGTCCACTAACTCAATAATCATTGGAGGCCTATAGGCCTGGTGCTTGTTGACTAATGGAATTATCATTCATCATATGACGACTTGGATGTGTCTCTCTAATGGTGGTTAGGTTGACCAACCAAAGTTGGGCTTAATCATTCGTTGGTTAGATGTACCAAGTATGATTATGTTAATGGTTGGCCCTAACTGGATCCTTACTATGGCGGCCAAAGCCTACTGATTAGATTTTTGAGATAAAATTAAATTACTAAAAGTTGTTTGGAGAAATAATTGATTGAAGAACCTACCCGTAAATGCACATGGATTGACCAGCTAAAGTTGAACTTGTGTGTAGTCTATGTGGATTTTAGTACCTACTAAAAAATTAAAGTAATTTTTTGAATTGAAGGTAGAGATTATCAATTCGACTAAAATAGTGTAAGAACCTTTAGACTAAAGTCCAAGTCTTTAGACTTAAACTAATTCATATACATTAGGTCTATGTTCTCTTTTCTCACACAATAAGGCTAAACCCTAATTGCTCCAATCACTATCAGATAGTGATGACATTTGGGATCTAACTTTGATAACTAGTATCTGTTAGTGTAGAATCTGGTTGATATCAAAATTGGCTGGAGCTAAAAAAGTCGAGGTTGCCATCGGGACCTGCAAAAGAAGTCCAAACCAGAGAAGGAGTGGCTCCGACAGGACCCTCCGATGGTCAAGTCAGCTCTTTCAGCCAATAGAAATGGAATGCTCAGTAGATAGGAGGGCACTGTGGGCTCCCCCTCAGAAGGTTCTACAACTATGTTCCCCTCAATGCTCTAAAAATTCAAGTGCTGATAAAAATTAAGAAGTAGCTGCCGAGGTCGGAGAGGATGCGCACACATCTTGGGAAGTATAATCGCAACAAATACTACCTCTACCATTGTGACCGTGGTCATGATACTGAGAAGTATATTTAGCTCCAAGATGAGATTAAGGAGCTCATCAGGCAAGGCTAGCTTGGTCGATCGATCTGAGGAAAGAGAGGATCGGCTAAGGGCACTGCCATAACCTGAACCATTAAGGAGGGAGGAACAACAAGAAGATCAGCCACCTCTCAGCATCATCAACACCATCTCTAGGGGACTTCGGCAAGAGGAGGTCAATGGATCTAGGGGATCGGGAAAAAGGTAGAGAACTGAGGAGCCCCTAACTTTTACTAAAGTAGATGCACAAGGAGTTCAGTTCCCGCATAACGATGCGGCTGTAATTGCTTTAAATATTGCAGACTAAGATATATGCTGCGTTCTTGTTGATAATGAAAGTTCGACTGATGTCTTATTTTATGATGCTTTCTCCAAAATGTCTATACCTAATAGCTGGCTTGGACCAATGAACTCTCCATTGGTAGGCTTCACTGGTGATGCGATACTAATTGAAGGCATAATAATTTTGGTTGTGGTTGCAGAACAATATCCGAGACAGTCCAGAAAATAGGTGGACTTCCTAGTAGTAAAAGCTCCATCGACTTATAACGCAATTCTTGGCCGACCTGGTCTAAACGCGCTTCGAGCAGTGGTGTCGATCTACTATTTGAAAATGAAGTTTTCAACAAGCTAAAGGATCGAAGAAGTTCGAGGAGATCAAGCTTTGGCAAGACATTGCTATTCAATTGCCTTGCAGAGGGATGAGCAGTCAGATTCTTATCCGGTTGATGGGTTGGATGTCCACAATGATCTAATTGAAGAGCGGGGTAAGCCCATGGAAAACCTTGTTTCCATCCTACTAAATGATGGGAATGTAGAGCACATGGTACAGATCGGCACAAACCTGACAAAAGAGATACGAGAGTAGCTTGTCAAATTTCTACCAAGGAATGTAGATGTTTTTGCTTGGGTCCCCAACGACATGCTCAGAATAAATGCTAAAGTCATAGAACATCGTCTGACTATTGATCTCAAACATCAGCCAGTGAAAGAGAAGATGCACAGCCATGCCCCAAAGATATAGAAAGTAATTGCAGAGAATGTTGACAAGCTCCTCCAGACCGGATTCATCCAAAAAGTCAACTATCCGAACTAGATCTCCAACATCATGCTCGTCAAAAAGATGAACGGCAAGTGGAGAATGTGCATAGACTTCAAAAAATTGAATAAAGCTTGTCCAAAAGATAGCTATCCCCTGCCTAGGATTGATCAGCTGGTGAATGCGACCTCGAGCCATGAGCTCCTCACCTTCATGGATGTCTTTTTCACCTATAACCAAATCTGGATGGCACCAGAGGATGAGAAGAAAACTACTTTTATTACTGACCGTGGTCTTTACTATTACAGGGTTTGCCTTTTGGACTCAAAAATGCAGGAGAACATACCAACGCCTGGTCAATAAAATCTTCAAGAAGCAGATTGGCAGCAACATAGAGGTATATGTAGATGACATGCTTGTCAAGAGCCGAGCTTCAATAAATCATATTGTCGATCTGAAAGAGACCTTCAGCGCCCTTAGGAGGTACAAGATGAAGCTGAACCCAACCAATTACACCTTCAGCATGACTTTGAGAAGGCTTTTGGGATTCATGGTGTCGAGGCACGGAATTGAAGCAATTTCGGAGAAGATTTGGACCATTCAAAAGATGACTGCTCCAAAATCAATCAAAAAAGTTCAACGCCTGACTGAAAAGGTGGCAGTCCTGAATTGCTTCATCTTGAGGTCGGTCGAGTGATGCATGCCCTTCTTTCAAGTCTTAAAATGGCCGAAGAACTTCTGCTGGACCACTGAATATCAACAAGCCTTTAAAGAGCTCAAGAACTACCTTCATTCACCTCTCCGATTAGCAAAGCCCAAACTTGGAGAGGGATTATTTTTGTACCTGGCGATCTCCCAGCAGTCCTTACGGTAGTTCTAGTCAAAGAAGAAGCAAAAGTATAGAGGTCGATCTACTACATAAACCGAGTTTTGAGAGATGCCGAGTATACTAAGTTAGAATAATTAACTTTTGTCCTATTAATTGCAGCCCAGAGCTTCGACCTTACTTCCAAGGGCACACCATAATCCTCCTCACTGATCAACCAATCAAGACAGTTCTTCATCGAATGAATGCCTCCAGAAGAATAGCAAAATAGGCAATTGAGCTCACCGAGTTCGACATCAACTACCAGCCTCGGCCATCGATCAAAGCCCAAATTCTAATAGATTTTATAGCTGAATGCACCATTCTGGATAAAGTCGAGCTTGAATAGAATGAAGTCAATATTTCCTGGTTACCATCGAGTTCCTCTAAAAAAAGAGCCAACCTCCCTGAAGATTTCTAGGCCCTATATATAGATGGCTCATCCAATGCTTCTGGTGCAGGCGTAGGGCTGATCTTGGTTAACCCAGAAGGAGTCATCGTCGAATATGCGCTATGCTTTGAGTTTCCTACGACTAATAATAGGATCGAATATGAAGCTTTGATTGCAAAGTTAAGGATCACTGAAGAATTGGAAGCAGATCGACTCTAAGTCTATAGTGATTCTCAATTGATGGTCGGACAAGTTAATGACGATTATGAGGCTCGAGAAGAAAGCATGATAAAATATCTCAAGAAAGTGAAGAGCTTGACTCTGACCTTCAACAGTTTTGACATCAAGCAGATCTCAAGAGTGGAAAATACTAGGGTCAACCTTCTCTTAAATTTGGCAATATTGGCCTCGATTGAGCTACCCAAGGAAGTGTTCTTTGAAGTTCTAAAACACCCGAGTCTGGAAGAACAACAGTCTGTAATGCAGATCGACCATGAGTCATGTTGGATTGACCCATTGGTTGCTTATCTCAAAGATGAAGCTCTTCCTCATGATCCAAAAGGAGCTCAAAAACTCAAAAATCAAGCCTCCTGATATGTTCTGTATGAAGGAAAGCTGTATAAAAGGTCATATTCCTTACCGCTCTTGAGATGTCTCTAACCTTTAGAATCTGACTTTGCATTATGGGAAGTGCATGAAGGAATATATGAAAGTCATGTAGGGGCCAGATCCTTATCATATAGACTATTTCGGTAGGATTACTATTGGCCGACCTTATGCCATGATTCTATACAGTATATCAAAAAATGCGACCACTGTCAGAGAAATGCAAACATTCAAAGGTAGCCAGCTTCTGAACTTTCACACCTGAGCGCCCCATGGCTGTTTGCTCAGTGGGAGAAGGACATACACGGACCTTTTTCCATAGCACCTAGACAGCGCAAGTTCCTCTTGGTGGCAATAGATTATTTCATAAAATAGGTCGAGGCTAAACCTTTGGCAAAAATCATTGAAGCAAAAGTACAGGACTTCATCTGGATGTCTATCATTTGAAGATTTGGCTTACCTCAAACCCTCATAATAAATAATGGGCAACAGTTTATCGAAGCAAGATTTGCTGAATTCTATGAAGATTTAAAAATCTTCCACCATTTTACATCAGTAGCCCATCCATAGGCAAATGATGAAGTCAAAGTAACAAATAGAATCCTACTACAAGGTATCAAAGCAAGACTTGAAAGAGCAAAGGAGACTTGGGTGGATGAAATCTATCATGTGCTCTGGGCATACCAAACTATCCAAAGATTGCCAACTAGGGAGACCCCATTTGCCTTAGCTTTTGGAATAGAAGCGGCCATCCCAATAGAACAAAAACTCCCATCAGCATGAGTCATGGCATTCAATGAGCAGCATAACTCATAGGACCTCAAGGCTAACCATGACTTATTGGAGGAAAAATGGAAAAAGCTCAAGTTCGGATGGTAGCCTATAAGAAAAAAATGGCCCATTACTATAACTCTAAAGTCAAAGATAAAATATTCAAAGTAGACTTTGTACTTCGATGAGTAGCTATTTCACAACCTCAGAATCAAGAAAAGCTCACTCCAAATAAAACTTATCACTTGAAGGAGCTTGGAGGAACAACATTTCTGCGGCTTTGGAATTCAAAAAATCTAAGAATGTACTATCAGTAATCTACCTTCAATAAAACTCCTCTATTTCAATATTATTATTTCTTATTGTAAAAATTATGTGATGATAGAAAATGACTCTCTGAAATAATCAAAAGTGGCCTTGTTAGGAATAGGAGGAGAACCTCATTCTAACTTGAGCAAGCTGAAGATCTCGTTAGTCTAAGATGAGATGAGAGGAGAGGCCCTTTCAAGCCCTTATGTGCCCCTACAGCCTTATTAGGAATAGGAGAAGAACCTCATTCTAACTTGAGCAAAGCGAAGACCTCGTTAGTCTAAGACAAGATAAGAAGAGAGGCCCTTTCAACGGCCCTTATGTGCCCCTACGGCTCTATTAGGAATAAGAGGAGAACCTCATCCTAACCTGAGCAAAGTGAAGACCTCGTTAACCTAAGACGAGATGAGGGAAGAGGCCCTATCAATGGCCCAACTGTGCCCCTACTGCCTGTTAGATATGTATACCCTAAAAACTAGATTAGCTGACACTTGTAATACACTTCTAAGGATAAAATTATAATTTTAAATATAAATAATAAAATAAGTTATTTTCTATCATAGTGTGTATTTGAAAGTGTCTATGATACATCCCTTGAGTTAATGGTAATCATACTTCATATTTTCAAGAGTTGAAAATTTAAGACATGAATTTTCATTATTAACTCATAAAATGCTCTCGACCGTAGGATCATCATGAGGATGGTGATTGATTTGGAAGGTTGGTGTACGCTCGCTTCTTTAGGATAGATGAGTATTGAGTCTACGGTGTTGTGACATCGGAGTGAGAGTATAGGTGTTAGAGAACAAGGGCACTAAGCGTGACCACCTCGAGCAGTCATGAGGAAGTCTGCCTTCTCATCGATGACTGGCTCGAAGCTACAGTGGTGTGTCTAATTCTTTGACCTGAGGTGCATCGGCAGTTCACCTTGAGGGTGTTATAGTTTGACTACACCATAACTTGATCTCCTAGCCATTCAAAATCTTGAGGTGTATGTTGGCTATAGCATGTTCATTATAGAAATTGGATTGCACCAATAGGAGATCTATCTACCTCGATAGATGAGGAGCAATCCTATGATGATCATGAGAATCAAGTCCATAAGCCCATGGCCTTGGTAGAGTGAAATAATAGAAAGAGTTTTTATTAGAATTTTTACATTGGACTTGAATCGAATGATTAATTCATATGATGGATATTAGGGTTTGACAAGATCACCTTAACCCTAATCCGATCGGGGCTCAAAAGAGAGGAACCTAATCACACAGGTAACTACATCGAGAGGTTCGCTTTCAATTCTGATGGGTTGCCACCATATGCTGCTAGATGTCACTGGTGGATTTTGGAAGAAATTAGAATGATTTGGATAATCGATCATACTAGTTGTCTGAATCAGAAAAGTTCTGATCCATCGAAAGGTGTTTTGATGATGTCGATGATAGAGATCACGACATATCCCATTACCATATGGAACTGAACCTAATTGAGTCACACAAACAAGGGTTTGGATTTGAATGTCATCAATTAGACTAATTTAATTTAATTAATTTGAATAAGATTCAATTAGGTTCAAAAAAATCATGCTAGCACACGATTGAGCCTAATGTTCTCCTTTAATAATCATTAAAGCTTATTTCAACTGAGCTAAATGTGTTTGGGCTCACTCAAAAATCTTTACTTGATCTGACTGGAGCTCGTCTAGATTAGAAAAGGATTATCTTAATTTATAAAATAAATTTAAGATAACACCTATCATTTTTCATCACCTGCTAATTTTTATTTTTGGACATTGGTCAAATATTGACCCTGGACACTTCGACATCTGCCCATGTGTCATGTGCCTATAAGAGAGTACCTGAGGCCTTATCCCCCTGCTAAATATAGATAGGAAGAGGGTGCATGCCTCCCTTATCCCCCTACTAAATGCAGATAGGAAGAGGGTGCATGCCTAGGGAGGCATGCACCCCATGAGGATAAAGGAGGAGTCCTATACAGATAGGACTCTAGGGTTGCTTGAGGGGATTAAACTCTGTGGTACCAAGAACTCTTGTTTGACCCAGTCTTGGAACCACCTTAGGAGGGTTTTGAGGGTCTCTCATTTGATCAAATCAGATGATGTTATCCCATCAATCAAATTTAGATTTGATTGCTTAAAGGGCCATGATTGATCGGGATGATGTGGCACTGCATGGCGCAGTAGGATCTATATAAACCCTATCTGTGCCTAGGTTTTTAATGCTTCTACCTTTAGCCCATGCCACAAAGCCTCTCTCCCTCCTTCTCCATGCCATCCTTTGGTCCTCTCCATGCCTAAGAGGTTTTGGGTATGAATAAGGTGCGATCCAAGCAAGTGAAAGACGTCAAAAAAGGAAGAAGGCAGCACTACTACAAGAGACAATGATAGTTCTTCAAAAGAAGTTTTGAAGACCTTCAAGATTCGATCTATATCTAATTTTTGAAAGATTGATTAAAAAGGAGAAGATCTCTAGATCCTGTCCGAATGAATACTGGTAGACAGGCACTTGTGTGGCTACATCCAGAACCTCAGACAAACATCGAGATCATCATAGGATAACTAGATTACCCAAAATAAAGGTATAAATAAATTAGATTTAATTTTTATTTTTATTTTATTTTTATTATCAGATCAATAAGATCAAATTTGAGAAGTCTCAAATTTAATTAGGATCTCAGAGAAAAAATTTTTAAAATATCCCTCCTGATCTAATCAGATCTGAATGAACCTGATCCAAGAAATAGATTTTTTCCTTCAAATGGTATCAGAGCTAGGTTTCATAATTTATTAGATCTAATTTTAATTTATTTTTAATCTAATAATTAGATAATTTTAGATATCATATTATATGTGATTAGATCTAAAATTAAAAAATTAAAAATTAAATAAACTAGATCTAAGATGTATGTGATGCATGACTAGACTAGGAATAGAATTGTTCTATGTGTAGTCTAGCATAATCATAATTTTAATTTAATTAATTATAATTTTTAAATTTATTTATTTACTATTTTTTGATATTATAAATATTATAATTAGATCTAAAAAATAGAGAATAAATTTATTTAATTTGTTCATATGAGATATGATAGATGCATGTTTAGACTAGTTGTAGAATAGTTCTACAAAATTATCTAGAATAAATTTTAATTTGATATGATCAAATTTAAATCTCATTTTTTAGATATTTATGAGATAATTTAGATCTGAAAATATGTATGATAAGATACATGAGATGTATGCAAAACATGATTTTAGTTAGATCAATTTTTATATATGTGATATATGATGTAGATTTAACTAGTTTTATAGATTTATCATGTTTCTAATTAAGGCGTGCCCCTTGGCCGTCCGATCATAAGAATGAAGTGGGGTTTAAAGGCCCTCTTCTTCCATTCAATGGGTGTTCTTATGGTGTGTCAGGGTGCTGCACGTTCATCCTTAATCAGAAATAAAAAAAACTTATTTTCTGTAAAATCATAAATCCTGAAATCTTAGGATTTTATATACATATTTTGTTTATGAATCCTAAACTTAATTAAAAATTAAGATTATGAAATATATTAGATCTAAAATTAAGAATTTTCAGATCCAAGACATATTCATAAAATTAGGTTCGGGCTTGGATAGCTCAATTAGATCCAACGGTTGATTAAATCAAATAAGAGTTGGTTAGGTGAGATCAAGAGTGCTTAAATTGACCAGCCTAATAGGATTAAGTTTAGGTCAAGGTCAAGTCACATGAATGATCGATCGAGTTAAAACCTAATTAGACTCAGTGGTTAGAGTCTGGATTGTAGGCTAACCTGATTGGTTCTGGCTCAATAAATTGATGTCTAAGGTAAGTTTGGTAGATATGACTGACTGATTTTTAATTGAGAGCTACTCGACTCGAATGCATTCTTATCGAGTTAATGGCATATCCTTTCCATCGGTCTCACTTACCTGACCATATTTGTTGATCCAGTCCTGATCTAAGGTGGCTAATAATCCGAGCTGACCCATGCTACTAGGTTAGTTATAATAGCTATGGCTATGACAAGTCAAGTTTAAAGAGACCTAAATCAAATCTTCCTAAGAAAAGATTAAGTCTAAGGTCTTCCACCATTGTAGATGTGCGGGCTCTTTCCGGGGTTGATTGTTCTCGATTAGCTATAGTGGTTTAGTTGCACCGAGATGACGCAATCATGTTTATTAGGCATTGGATGCTTTGGGCTGGAGGATGGATTGGGCTCAATATTTTGGATATGGTGAGAGACCCAATTAAGAATCCAATTTGTGCAAATGGTGGGTCTGACTTAACTAAGGAGTGGATCAATATTTTGAGCATGGTGAGATTCATGAATTAGAGATCAAGTCTGGGTGCACCATGATTAGAGAATCATTGGATAAGTATTGTTCACTCATTGGCTAATCCATTACTAATAACTATTAGATGAGATGATGAGTCAGTTGGTGGGACTGCACCATCCACTAGAAATCAGTAATCATGGAGATTTTTGCATCTCTACAGAGAGAGTGTAGAAATCCAAGAAAATAGTGGAAGCTAATTTATTTAAAAATTAAATTTTTAAATAAATTGGTCAAGTCTTAATTACAAAATCTAACTAAAAACTTTGACTCTCTATAAGAAAAAGAAAAATATTTGCATCCAACCCACTAGCCCGTATCTTGGACACCCATAGACTGATTGGACCCAATTACAAGGATTGGCTTTGAAACTTCAAAATTATTTTGAATTTCGAGAAGTTGACTCATGTATTGGACTAGGATCCCCCCACCTTACCAGCTCATCCGTCTGCTGAATAGAGAGCATCTCTTGACAAGTGAACGGATGAAGATAATAAGGCCAGATACTACATATTGGGCTCGATGTTTGATTAGCTTCAGTGCCAACAAGAAGATATCAAGACTGCCTACTAAATGTTGGCTCACCTACAAGAGTTGTTTGGTAAACAGAATCGTGCAGCCAAATATCAGATCACTAAATGACTGTTTAAGGCTAAAATGCATGATGGACAGTCAGTCCAAGATCATTGTTTGATGATGATCAAGGACTTGAAAGAGCTTGAGAAGCTTGGAGTAAAGTTAGATCAGGATCTGCAGAATGATATAATTCTACAATCCTTAACTGATGCATATGGGTAGTTCATCATGAACTACCATATGCATAAACTTCAGAATACTCTGGTTGAGCTTATGAATATGCTGGTTACTGCTGAGCTTTCTATGAAAGGTTCTAAAGGCTTAGTACTTGCTATTGAACGGACTTCTTCCAAGAGAAAGTCTTTTGGAAAGAAGAAAAAGTCTATGAAAAAGCAAAAGATGGAAGATGGAAAGAAAAAGAAGACAGAGTTGAAGAAGAAGATCGCTGACAAGGGAAAGTATTTCCACTATAATACTGATGGCCACTGAAAGCGAAATTATCCTAGATACCTGGCCACCCTGAAGAATAAGAAGGAGATAGGTCCTTTTGAAGGTATGCTCGTTATTGAATCTAACCTTACAATTTCTTCTATATCTAGTTGGATACATGACTTTGGTTCTAGTACTCATTTATGCACTTTCATGTAGGATCTTGAGGATAGCAGAAGGCTGAGGGATGGTGAGATGATCCTATGCATCGAAAATGGTGCAAGGGTTACTGCTGTGGTCGTGGGAACCTACCCTCTTCGACTACCATCTGGCTTTGATTTAGTGCTTAAGAATTATTATTATGTGCCTATTGCAAGTAGGAATTTAATTTTTGTTTCATATTTAGCACAAGAAGGCTATGTAATTAGTTTTCTTAAGGACCATTATAATATTCTTTATGAAAGAAATAAAATTGCAACTAGTTTTCTTATTAACGGTCTCTACCAGTTACATATTGATATATTTATCTTTAATATTGAACAAAATATGAATGCCATAGGATCAAAATGACCCAGGGATAGTCCAAATGATAGGTATCTATGGCACCTAAGGCTAGGTCATATAGCAGAAGATATATGAATCATGTCTTCTTTTATTTTAAGGCTATTGAGTCCATTTCAAGGGATTAACAAATTGAAAAAAATCAAGCTATTGAGTCCATTGACTTTCGAGTCATATCCAATTTATGAATCATGTCTTCATAGCAAAATGACTAAGCTTTCTTTTGTAGGACATGAAAAAAAGGCCACGAATCTATATGCCCCAGTACATATTGATAAGAGCACGATGTTGTCATTAAGACACCGTGTTTATCAATTTAATCTAATTTCTTAAAATAATTAAAAATACGTAGATAGCAGTGAGTCGAGTCAAATTCATAGGGAAGGTAGCATTTTAGATTTGAAATTTTTGATTTTTGAAAAGAAAAAGAAAAGGATTTAAGTTTTAAAATAAAAAATGAAGTCGAAAAATTAAAAGTAAAAATTAAAAGATGCAGAAATTTAAACTTGGTACTAAGATCTACTAGTTAGATCTTAGCATCTATTTGCAATAAAATAAAAAGCAATAATTAAAGTATAGAAATTAAATTACAATAAAAATAAAGAGCTAAAATTAAAGTATAAAAAATAAAATTTTTATTAATTAAAATTTAAGAATTTAAATACATAGAATTTAAAAAGAAAAAAAAAATAAAATAGCCTGATCTCTGATCTTGGATCGGCATTGGCAGAAAGATGGTGTAGAAGCCCAGCTCTTCTTCTCGGCATCCGTTATCTCGAAGCAGCCATTAACCCAAGCCTGACTTCACCCTGTAACAAAGCTTTTCTCTAATCAGATCTGTTAATTTCTAGAGGCCTGGGGCTTTTTTTATAGAGCTAGGAGGGCTGAAGAGTTTTCTTCTAGGCAATGTGGGATTAAGGAACTCTTTGATCGCCAAAATATAGAGAAATCAATGAACATCGCAACCAATCAATGCCTCCTATCACCGAGTGAAAAGTCCAAACTGCCCTATGAGCCACGATAGATTTTTTGTAAACCCTTTAAGAGTCTAGGTCCATCACGTGTCGCTCCATGATTCATCGATTTCTACTGAGTTAGCGGTCCATGCCTGGATCGTGGATCGACTGACAGCTTCCATGGCTGAGTCAGCTTGCATGGCTGGCTTGATGTGCTGACTTCATCAGCTTAGCTCAGCGCATTTGGATGCACCGATTGATATGGCACGGCGGCTTGAGCCGGCTGAGCCGTATGTTATTTTATTTAATTTTTATTTATTTTATTTCTTTAGAAATTCATATCTTCTCTGTTTTAGCTCCATTTTGCTCAAAACTTATTTCATTATGATCAAAAAAATAAGCTCTTTCTATTGATTATAAAATTTTATTTTTTACTTATATTATTTTTTAATTAATTTTTTAATTAATAAAAATATTAATTTCTTAAAAATTATATATAAATTAATCATTAATTCTTAAAAATTAATATAAATTAATTGATAAATTAATATTTTTATTAATAAATTTATGGTACTTATCACTTTTCTCAACTTAAGCTTTGCTCGTCCTCGAGTAAAGAAAGAATTTAGTTTTAAATATCTTTTAACTTTAGAGTTTTGAATATTACCTAAGCAGTTTTCAAAATGGCCATTGATATTTAATAGAGCTTAAGTCAGACATATCATTGAGGTATTAACACTTATCAATAGAAAAATTAAGTAAAGAACATTAAATTTTTTTGAACTTTTTTCTAAATTATCCCACCTTTATCCCTAATGTATCTAAACTTTCATATAGGTAAGTGTATTGCTACTTTCGCCCTTCATTTATTGATTTTTATTTTCACATTGTTCACTTTTTGATGTGAATATCATTGCTTACTTAGGCAACGAAACCCGATTACTCAGTGAAAAACTAATATTTTTTTTTATTTTTAATGTTGTACCACTATTGAGTTTCTTAACCCCTTAAGCTTTCTATTTGATCCATGTAGTGAGTCTTGGGCCAATGACTCCCAAATCAGTTGGCTTTAGGGCATTAGGTATAGAATATCCCTCGAACTTACTAGCTCGAATCAAACAGGCTACGAGTTAAAACTAGCTTTACAATGAGCTTTTTTGCCTTTCTCATCTTTTAACATGAAACTCAATGCTTGCTTAGGCAAAGAGGCTCGATTACTCAGTGAGAAGTACTTAGAAACTATTTTATTAAAATAATTTTTTTATATGAAGAAACGTATAGTTACCCTATACAAACCTATAAAAGGTAAACTTTTCTTTGATGCTGGTAGAAATAATTAGAAATGCTCAAAAAAAAAAATTATATTCTAGACTTAACTCTTTATTGAATTTTCTTAATACTTGATTCCTTAATATCTCACAAATTTTTTGATCTGTGCATTAATTTTTTTAAAAAAATGCTTAGTTTAATTCGATTCTTAAGCATAATCAGGTGTCTAAATACTAAATACTAACCTTTTTGAGAACTTAAAATTTTAAAATTTTTATTTTTCTCCCTTCAACTTAATTGACATTATCCTCAATGAAGAAGAAAAAATAAAGGATGTAATAAAGATCATGAAAGAATATACCTGACTTAGTATATTTTTGGTCCAGCACATGCCTTTGAAAATTTAAGCTCTCCCTACAACTTATTCAAATTATACTAAAAAAAATTTAACTGAAAAGATAAATTAAACTAAAGAAAACTAAATATTGGGTTGCCTCGCAATATGCGCTAAATTTACCATCTTCAGCTAGAAATAATGCAGCTTACTATCATGTGTCAAATACTGGATTGACAAATTCCAATGGTTTTGGATTGCCAATCTCAAGATGATAATTTCTTGATTGATATAATCATTGTTAATTTTAGGGACATAATTTGTGACCCCATTCTCAGACTTATATTTATTAAGAATTTCTCCTATTTGTTCTTCTAAAATGCTCAAGAATTGAGTTTTTGTATTATGAGTTAAGTTTGATGTGATGGGTACTAGAAGGATGACTAAAGACAGTTTTAATTCTGGAGGTAAATTAATATGATCTTGCTTAAACAACTTCATTAATACTTCATTACATGCCTCTTGATTTTTGTAAGAAGAACCAGCTTCTAGGATTGAAGGAAACAGGATATTAGGTTTATAAGTCTCAGGTAAATCATCTATTCTCTTTTTTCCTATGTCTATCTCATTTAAACTGAAACTAGCATCAGTACTAGTTCCTGGCTCGAGTTCTTCTATGTGGTTAGTCTCAGTACTAATCAGTTCTTCTAAATTTTTATTTTGGCTAGCATCAATACTAGCCTCTCTCTCCTGATCTTGGTATGGGTCCATAAGAATCCTATAGCTTTTAAGTTTAGAAATTACTTTGGCATTCTCAAATTGGAGATTCTTAAGTGAGATATTAAACTGATAACTTGGTCCAGGTGGTTGGTGGACATTAGGTGGGTTGTTTGAAATTGGTAGGCTCGATAGTTGATCTAGTTCTCTCCTCATGTTAGAATCAACTAATTATCCAATTTGAGCTTTTAGCCTAGCGATAGTCAAGATCGATTATTGTTGATTCAGAATTAATTGTTGAAGTTGGTTAAATCTATCATCAGCTAGATTGGTTTATTGAGGAGGTAGGTATGATAGCTCATTGTTATATGATGGCTGGATAAACTAACTAGGTTGACCATTATTGTAGACATAGTTTTGGTATTGGGGTCTATTTTGATAGTTTTGGATAGATGAAATTTGGATCTAAGCCTGAGTCTATTGGGATGTCCAAGAAAAATTATGGTGGTTGCTCTAATCTGGATTACATGAATTTGAAAATGGGTCATTAATCAATTTGGAATAACCTTGAGCAGCTTGAACTTGTTCTTGGATAAAATATGGAAACTGTGCAGTCATAGGACATTCACTCATATGATGGATTAGGCTAGCACAAGTTGAACAAATCACCTGATAATTTGAAGATGATATGAATTATGCAGGAGATTGTTGATCTAAGATTAGGAGTTGATCTAATTTCTAGGCAAGAAGGTCAACTTTATCTAATTTTTAGACTAAGTTCAGGTCAGCCATTTGATTATCAGGTTTAATATGAATCAACCATTCAATTAAGTTCAACTAAATTAGAAAAGATTTCCTACCATGCATGTATTAGTATAACCCTAATGTATGTTTCAAAATTTTTTAGATTTTTTTTATAATTATATATATATTTATTATTTTATTATTAAAAATTATATATTTTTTAAATTATTTTAATTATTATTTTTAATTTAATTTAATTATTATTTTTAATATTTTTTTTAGTTAGTTTAATTTAATTTAATTTTTAATTTAATTTTTTATTTTATTTTATTTTATTTTTGAAGAGAAAAGAAAATAAAAGTTCTAAAGAAGAGGTCCTACGGAGTCCTAGAACTAAGAAGAGGAAGAAGAATTAGGTTTAATTAGGTTTGATGTTGGTTAGCAATCAAGTTGGTCAATCAGTCCTAATTAAGGGTTATCCTAGATCTAGATGGCTCCTAACTGTTAAGGTCACCTTCAATCCCTCCAAGTGTAGGATAGCCAATCAACTGGCCAAGTAAGTATAAGATTGGTGGGAGTCATCCTGTCGCTTATCTTAGACACCAATTGTGCTTGGTCAGGTAAGCTAACAGAATGAAATAGAAACCATCTTCCTTCGAGCCTAGTCATTCTTGAATCAGTTTCCTAGACACCAGTCAAATTGACTAATCCTAACCTGGTTCAACTCCTAGGGTTCCTTGTCCTATTAAGCTCGAGCTCCTAAAGCTGATGTCTAATTGATTTTAAAATTAAAGGCTTAGGTTAATATAAGATGTTGGTTGGTTGTTTGTGGGCCAAGGAAGGGTGATCAAATCCCCATCTTATCTTAATTAATTGGGTTGTGCCCTTAATTTGGTTTAATATAAATATGCATAAAAAATTTTTAATCAAAGGGTTCTATGCAATTAAACTAGATGCATGCAACTAATTGAATTCTGAAAGACTTACCTTGCCTTCAGTAATCATCAAATAAAAATAAAAATAAAA
Source organism: Cocos nucifera (assembly GCA_006176705.1). NCBI lineage: Eukaryota > Viridiplantae > Streptophyta > Magnoliopsida > Arecales > Arecaceae > Cocos > Cocos nucifera. The sequence goes on along the minus strand of QRFJ01000942.1, from coordinate 71,435 downwards.
ATAAAACTAATATGATGCATGCTCTAAGCAGTTAAGATTTCTAATCTTGTCATGAAATTTTTAATTAGATTTAAGTGGATATATATATATATATTAAATTTAATTTAAAAATAAAATAAATAAATAAATAAATAAAAGGACTAGGGTTAGGATTGATCTCACCAAGCAAAACTAAATAATTTGTTCCTTGCCCTGGTTCTTTTTGTTCTTTAATCTTTTTTTTTATAAAATATAAAAAAAAATTAGCAAGCAATATTTACAAGAAAATAAAATTTTTATTTATAATTTATTTATAGAAAAATCAAAGAAATTAAAAATTTAATATCTATACCTTTCTTAACAACAGCGTCAAAAACTTGATAAGAGCGCGATGTTGTCGTTAAGACACCGTGTTTATCAGTTTAAATCGACTTCTTAAAAATATGTAGATAGCAGTGAGTCGGGACGAATCCATAGGAAAGGTAGTGTTTCTAGACTTAAAATTTTTAATTTTTAAAAAAAAAAAGAAAAAAAAAGTGTTCTAAAATTAAAAGTGAAGTTGAAAAATAAAAAGCAAAAATTAAAAGATATAGGAATTTAAACTTGGTACTAAGATCTATTAGTTAGATCTTAGCATCTATTTGTAATAAAATAAAAAGCAATAATTAAAGTGCAGAAACTAAATTGCAACAAAAATAAAGAGCTAAAATTAAAGTGCAAAAAATAAGATTTTTATTAATTAAAATTTTAGAATTTAAATACATAGAAAAGAAAAGAAAAAAAAAATAAAATAGCCTGATCTCTGATCTTGGATTGGCATTGGCAGAAAGATGGTGTAGAAATCCAACTCTTCTTCTCAACATCCATTGCTTTGAAGCAGTCTTTAATTTGAAGCCTGGCTTCATCCTATACCAAAGCTTTCCTCTAATCAGATCTTCTCATTTCTAGAGGCCTGGGGTCCTTTTTATAGAGCTAGGAGGGCTGGAGAGTTTTCTTCTAGGCAATGTGGGACTAAGAAGCTCTTTGATCATCAAAATATGGATAAATCTAAGTGAAAATTAGATTAAAAGAAATACTAGATGAATTATGTTGCTCTGAATGAAATTTGGCCATTGATAGAAATCCAACGGACCAAAAATCATCAAAATCGGATGCGTATCCGCCTAGATCAAATCGAATTAAATTATGACCATTCGATTAGATTAATCAGGAGAAAATCTAGCCGTCGGATCGAGTTCTGGATGTTTTAATCAAGTCGGAAACTTTCTAGACTATTGGATCTTCATTGACTGGTTTTCTAGCCATTGGATCGTTCCAGATTGCTGAGCACTATTCGAATCAAAGAAGGATTTGTCGTGGGCCATCGGATCTCCATCGGATCAAACACAAGCCGTTGGATCACGCAATTACTGTAGCTATGGACCACGCAAATCGGGCACACCGAATGCCACAGCAAATCAGCATCTCTGTCGTCGAGTGCAAAGTACAAAATGCCCTATGAGCCATGATAGATTTTCTGTGAACTCTTTAAGAGTCTAGGTCCACCACGTGTTGCTCCATGATTCATTGATTTCTCTCAAGCTGGCGGTCCACGCCTGGATCATGGACCGACTGACGACTTCCGTGGTTGAGTCGGCTAGCATGGCTGGCTTGGTGTGCTAGCTTTATCAGCTTGGCTCGGCGCGTTTGGATGTGCCGGCTAATATGGCACGATGGCTTGAGCCGACTGAGCCGTATGTTATTTTTATTTAATTTTTATTTATTTTATTTCTTTAAAAATTTATATCTTCTTCGTTTTAGCTTCATTTTATGCAAAACTTATTTCATTATGATCAAAAAAATAATCTCATTCTATTGATTATAAAATTTTATTTTTTAATTTTTATTATTTTTTAATTAATTTTTTAATTAATAAAAATATTAATTTCTTAAAAATTTATATAAATTGATCATTAATTTTTAAAAATTAATATAAATTAATTAATAAATTAATACTTTTATTGGTGAATTTATGGTACTTATCACTTTTGCAAGAGGAGGTCGATGGATCTGGGGGATCGATAAAGAGGCGGAGAACTAAGGAGCCCCTAACTATCACTGAAGTAGATGCATAGGAAGTTCAATTTTCGCTTAACGATATGGTTGTAATTGCTGTAAATATTGCAGACTTTGATGTACGCCACGTCCTTATTGATAATGAAAGAATCTAGCCTCCAGTTACTTAAGATAGAAGGAGAGAACCTTTCAACGGCCACAATGGGAATAGGAGGAAGGCCTCACCTTAATAGAAGTAAAAGCTAACCTCATTAAGAACAAGAGAGGAAAACCTCATCCTGACATAAACAAAGACCTTCAGTTACCTAAGGCAGGAGGAAGGACCTCGTCTTGATGAAAGGATGAAGGAAAATCATCAAAATCGAACGTGGAAGGATAAACTCATCCCAGCATAGGTAAAAAATCTCTGATTATAAAAAGATAGGAGAAAAACTACTTTTTCAATAATCCTTTCAATGAAAGTCAAAGCAGAAGAGAGAAATAGAAAAATCAACAGGCACTGAATCTAAACAATGCAAAAAGATGATCGAAGAAAATATTCCTTCATTAAAATCAAAGTTCATTACAAAGTGAAGGTCCACAAGACCATGTACAAAAAAAAAAAAAGATAAAATCCTAAGAAGGCCCAGAACCCTCAGACTTTGGGCTGTCGACCCCCGCCATTACAAGAGACTACTTCAAGCTAATGATTTCTTCCTCAAGATCCTTCTTCTTTAGTAGATCCTTCACGTACATCCTGTCAGCTTGTCGGTTGTTTTCTTTAGATTCTCTTAATTGCCTCCTTAGAACCACTGACTTATCCTCCGCATCCTTCACAGCTTGATTTTCATGTACCACTTGGATCTTCAGTTGCTAGAGTTTGATCTTATCCTTCTCGTACGTGACTAAAAGATTGCAGAAGGACTCCCTTAAGAAGGCAAGCCGCTCTGACTCTTTATCAACACCGACCTGCTGATTATTGGACAATTGTCTCCGGAGATGAGCCACCTCTTCATTTGTCGATTTGAGCTCATTTTCAAGCCTACTCGCCTTCTCTGCCCAACCAATCTTATGCCTGTCATGCTGAGCTTTGGCATCATGGAGCTGCCTCTGGAGCTCGAAAAGTTTCTTCGACCAGTCCCAATCGCATCGTGCCTTATTTGAAGACCACGACGAGCTTCCATCCAATAGTCAGATTGTCTCTCTAGCCAAATTATGTTTGACTTTAAGGGAACAAACCTTCATAGTTAACGCTCAGGATTTATCACTGGCGCTCTTTCTAAGTCCGGTCAACTCATTCTCAAAGTTGCCTTTTCTAATGCTGAAGCTTACAAAATCTTTCATGTATAGCTTTCGAAGATGGGTGACCTCAATCATCGCCTTTGAAGCATTTTTTCTGGAACTCCGAAGTTCGTCTTCTATCTTCTTCAACTTTTTCTTTAGGTAATGAATCTTCCTCTTTAAATTTTTGACTATGGGCTTCAGAGGGATACCTTGGGATAATAGCTCAGCATCAAGCTCTGGCAAGATATTACTATTCAATTACCTTATAGAGGAGTGAGCAGTTGGATCCTTTTTCGGTTGATGGGTTAGATGTCCGCGATGATCTAACTGAAGAGCGAGGTGAGCCTATGGAAGACCTTATTTTCATCCCACTGAATGATGGGAATGCAGAGCACATGGTATAGATTGGCTCAAACCTGGCAAGAGAGATACGAGAGTAGCTTATCGAATTTCTGTAGAGAAATGCAGTTGTTTTTGCTTGGGTCTCCGATGACATACCCAAAATAGATGCTGAAGTCATGGAACATTATCTGACTGTTGATCCCAAATATCGGCCAGTGAAAGAGAGATAGAAAGTAATTGTAGAAAAAGTTGACAAGCTCCTCAAAGCCAGATTCATCTGAGAAGTCAACTATCCAAATTGGGTCTCCAATGTTGTGCTCGTCAAAAAGACGAACGACAAGTAGAGAATGTGTATAGACTTCGAAAAGCTAAATAAAGCCTGCCCAAAAGATAGCTATCCCCTATCTAGGATTGATTAGCTGGTGGATGCGACCTCGGGCCACGAGCTCCTCACTTTCATGGATGCCATTTTTGGCTATAACCAAATCTGGATGGCACCAAAGGATGAGGAGAAAACTGCTTTTAGTACTGACCGTGGTCTTTACTATTACAGAGTTATTTCTTTTGGACTCAAAAATGTAGGAGCAATATACCAATGTCTGATCAATAAAATCTTTAAGAAGCAGATCGGTCTCAACATGAAGGTATATGTAGATGACATGCTTGTCAAGAGTCGAGCTTCAAAGGAATAGATAAGCAACCAAACTTCTCCACCAGTCGAACTCCTTCTGAATTTCTCCCTCAATCAAACTTCTCCACCAGTCAAACTCCATCCAAACTGCTCTAGTGGACCTCCATCCAGATTCTTCCAATAGATCTCCATCTGGATCCTTCCAGCAAAATTATTTTTGGATTCCTTTAGCGGACTTTCTTCAGAATTTCTCCAATCATAGGACCTCCAAACCCCTTCTGGCCGAACTCCCTGCAGTTGCCTAGAAGGGCCTCCACACCTATGCAAATCTAGCTATCTACACAGCCTGAACCCACTTATACATAGGAGGCCTTGAAGGAGTCCGAACTCCTCTGAAATTGATGAAACATGAAGCTCTTCACCACTAATGCCTACCTCCTCTGAACTTCAACTATTAAATCCCAACGGATTGGTGGATCATGATAATAGACTCCACTCTCCGTAACAAACTCCACATGGCCTGAATAGTCCACTACTCGAAAGTTATGGTTGTCACCATCAATTTATTATAGGCTCCATCTTTAAAAGGAATCCTCCATATACGTTTTCTCTAAGCTTTCTCCTCCATCTCAAAACTCTGTTGCTTTCTCTGCTGAGCATTTCATTCTGTTGGCCAAAAGAGCTGACTTGACCATCGAAGGGTCCTACTGGAGCCACCCCTCCTTCGGTTTGGACTTCTTTTACAGGTGCTGGTGGCAACCTCGGCTCTTCAGCTCCAGCCAATTTTGGTGTCAACTAGATTCCGCACCAACAAGATTGGTGCTAGAGAAAGGACCCTCTTTCTCTTGAGAGGTTCCCTTGCTCTTAAAGGAGTGCTCAGCAGAGATCTCTCTTCTTCTCCCTTGGAGTTCTTCTCCCCTAGCTGATCTCATGAGGATGCCTCCTAGAAAGCCTTCCACCTAGCGATCAACCACCTCCACGATCAGATCTCATCCAGATCTATCCGCTCCTATCTCATCTCTGGCATCTCAAGATCTGTCGATGGTAATGGAAGATGTAGAGCAATTTAACCTGCTGGCAGGTTAGGGGCCTCACTGAAGTAGTGCAATCCATGCAGCAGCAGCATCCTTCGGTGTCAGTCTGGTTGGAGCAAGCTTCCTCAAAACCCTAGGATCAAATCTAGGGATGACCGACTTGGGCAAGTCAGCTAGTAACTTTCAAAAAAGAGAAGCAGAGAGTAGGAAGCTCCTGCTCTGATCATGATTCTATCCTTGGAAGGACTATGCCCTCATTCAGCCAGAAGATTTTGGAGATCCATGATCGTGAGGATCTTCTAGATCAAAAGCTACAAGAAATGAACCGACGGATCGAAGAACTCCACCATGCTCCCTCCTCTCACAGTAATGATATCTGCACTGACCCTCCCTTCTCCCAAAAAATTATATAGGAACCCATCCCATCGAACTTCAAGCTTCCCAAGTTCGAGAGCTACAATGGGACTACCGATCTAGTCGATGATCCAGAGGTCTTCTAGATAATGATGTTGCTCCATGGCATGCCTGACTTCATCCTATGCCGAGCTTTCTCCTCCACCTTAAAGGGAGCAGCCAGGAACTGATACTTGGCCCTTAAGTCGGGTAATATCTTTTCTTCGATCAAATGAGCCATCAGTTTGTAGCTTATTTTATCAGCAACTGACATCTTCGATGAGGCTCGGACTCCCTTATTAACATTAAGCAGAAAGAGGAGGAATCCATACGGGCCTACGTTATCCATTTCAATGTCGCTGCACTAGAGGTTTGAAACTTGGACTAATCTATCGCAATGGCCGTACTAAAGGATGGCCTTTAGAAGAATGATCTATTATTCTTCTTGAAGAAAAAGTATCCTAGAGATTTTGCTAATATGCTGGCTCGGACCGAAGGTTATGCCTTAGCAAAAGAGGCCTTTGAAGGAAAATCCTAATTTTTCGGACCAGATTCGTTTAGATCTGATCGGATCAAGAGATATATTTCAAAAATTTTTTTCTTTGATCCTAATCAGATCTGATATTTTAGATCTGATTCTTATTATTTTAATAAATAAAATAAAATAAGATAAATTAAATCAAATTTAATTTACCTGATTTGGGTAATCCTATTACCCTGTTGATGATCCTGTATGCAGCGGAAGGTTCTGGATCTAGCCACGCAAGCGCCTGGCCTCTACCGGTATCCACTCAGGCTGGATCTGGAGATCCTCTTCTTCTCTATCACATCTCCAAAAATTAGATCTGGATCTGATCTGGAGGATCTTCAAAACTCCTTTTGAAGATCAGCAGTCGTCCTTTGCAGCAGCGCAGCCTTCTTAGCTTTTCAGTCGCCTTTCTTGATCTGGATCGCACCAACCAAGGTCCAAAACTCCTTTTGGACGTGGAGAGGAGAGGGAGAAGGTGGTTTGGCATGGAGGAAGGAGGGGAGAGGCAGCCTTGGGGCATGGGAATTGAATTTCTTTTCCAATTCAATTTGAGTTGGGCGCAGGGTCTTATTTATAGACTAAGCGTGATCCAACTCCTCTTCTTCCCAACCAATCACAACCCTTTGTGAAATCAGATCTAAATCTGATTGGTGGGAATAGAGTCCCCTGGATTCCTCCTTAGAGGGTGCCTAAGACCAGTCAAAGTTGGTTCTTAGGAGAACTCTAATTGGAATCCAAAAAGGAGATGGAGTCCTTGTCCAACAAGGACTCCTAGGCGCCTCCAACTTGGGCACACGCCAAGGGTGGCGTGCGCCCTCCTCCTTGCCAGGTTCTGGCAGGGGGACAGGCCCCCACCAGCTCTCCAATAGGTGCATGACATGTGGTCAAAAGTCAAAGTGTCAATGGTCAACATTTGACCAGTCAAAGGTAGACTTTTGACCAAAGTCAAAGAACAAGAAATGGCAGGTGACCAAAAATGGCAGGTAATGTCTTACAAAATAAGACAACCTTTTCTGACTTGGACAACCTCCAGTCAGACCATATGAAGGCCTCTGATTGAGCACAAACTCCTTTGGCTCAGTCAGGACAACTTATTTATGATAGTAAAAGAAGAACGTTAGGTTCAATCGAGTGCTAGCACGATTTTCTTGAACCTAATTGAATCTCATTCAGATCAATTGAACTAGATCAGTTCAATTGATGATCACCAGATTCAAACCCTTGTTTGTGTGACCCAGTTAGGTTCAGTTCTGTATGGTAATGGGATATGTCATGATCTCTATCATCGACATCATCGAAACTCCTTTCGATGGATCAGAACTCTTCTGATTCGAACAGCTAGAATGATCGATCATCTAAATCATTCTAATTGCTCCCAAAATCCACCAGTGACACCTAGCAGTATATGGTGGCAACCCATCAGAGCTGAATGCGAACCTCTTGGTGCAGCTACCTGTGTGATTAAGTTCTTCTATCTTGAGCCCCGATCAGATTAGGGTTAAGGTGAACTCGTCAAACCCTAGTTCTGTCATATGATGTAATCATTCGATTCAAGTCCGATGTGAAAATCTAAATAGAAACTCTTTCTATTATTTCACTCTGCCATGGCCATGGGCTTCTGGACTTGATTCTCATGATCATCATAGGGCTGCTCCTCTACCACCGAGGTAGATAGATTCCATCTTGATGCAATCCAGTTCCTACAATGAACATGCTATAGCCAACATACACCTCAGGGTTCCATATGGCTAGGAGACCGAGTAATGGTGTAGTCAAACTATAACACCCTCAAGGTGAACTGCCGATGCACCTCAGGTCAAAGAACCAGACACACTACTGCAGCATCGAGTCAGTCATTGACGAGAAGGTAGACTTCCTAATGACTACTCGAGGTGGTCACGCTCAGTGCCCTCGTTCTCTAACGAGTACCTGTACTCTCGCTCCGGTGTCTCCACACCGTAGACTCAAGACTCATCTACTAAAGAGAAGCGATTGTACACCAACCTTCCGGATCAATCACCATCCTCGTGATGATCCTATGGTCGGGAGCATTTTATGAGTTAATAATGATTATTCATGTCTTAAATTTTCAACTCTTGAAAATATGAATTATCATTACCATTAACTCAAAGGATGTATCACAGACACTAAATACACATATGTGATAGAAAATAACCCATTTTATTGATTATAGTCAAAATTATAATTTTGCCCCTAGAAGTGTATTACAAGTGTCAGCCAATTCTGGCTTCTAGGGCACATATATCTAACCTCAAACCAAACAGTGTGAATGAAATTGTGCACCGTCAACTCCCCAGGCACACCAATCTCGATTAATCAAAGTCAACCGAGGAGGGGCTCGATAACCTTTCGATGGTCAAGTCAACTCTTTCGATCAATAGAAATGGAATGCTCAATAGAGAAAGTAGCAGAGTTTCGGAATGGAGGAGAGAGCTTAGAGAAAACGTATCTAGAGGATCCCTTTTATAGATGGAGCCTATAATAAATTGATGGTGACAGCAGTAACTATTGAGTAGTGGATCGTTCAGGCCATGTGGAGTTTGTTATAGAGAGTGGTGTCTGTTGTCATGACAAGCTAGTCCATTAGGACTTAATAGTTGAAGTTCAGAGGAGGTAGGCACTGGTGGTGAAGAGCTTCAAATTTCATCAATTCCAGAGGAGTCCTAACTCATTCAAGATCGCCTACGTGTAAGTAGGTTCATGCTATGCAGATAGCTAGATTTGCATAGGTGTGTAGGTCCTTTTAGGCGACTGTAGGAAGTTTGACTGGAAGGGGTTCGGAGGTCCTATGACTGGAGAAATCCTGAAGGAAGTCTGCTGGAGGAATCCAAAAGTAGTTCTACTAGAAGGATCCAGATGGAGATCTACTAGATCAAGCTATCAAACTTTTAGAAACTTGGACCAATCTATCACAATGGCCCCACTAAAGGATGGCCTTTAGAAGAATGATCTATTATTCTTCCTAGAGAAGAAGTATCCTAGGGATTTTGTTGGTATGCTGGCTCGAGCTGAAGATTTTGCCCAAGCAGAAGAGGCCTTCAAGGCCAAGGATAGTAAAGCTATCGAAGAGCGGCGAGCGGGTGAATCAAGTATGCCCATTATTGATGAAAAGCTGGATGGAGCTCGATCGCACTTTCGAACTCCCCTCGAGCGCAAGCAAGCCCTAACTCCTCCTCGGACTCGAAGTTAAAGAAGCCAAGATGGGAGGGCACAGCAGGACTCCCCACTCAGAAGGTTTCACAACTATGCTCTCCTCAATGCTTTGAAAATCCAAGTATTGATGAAAATCAAGGAGCAACTACTGAGGCCGAAGAGGATGCACACGCATCCTGGCAAGCATAATCCCAACAAATACTATCTCTATCATCATGACCATGGTCATGATACTGAGAAGTGCATTCAGCTCCAAGATGAGATCGAGAAGCTCATTAGGCAAGGCCAGCTTGGCCAATTTCTATGGTGTCGGCCTGAGGAAAGAGAGGATCAGCCAAGGGCACTGCCACAACCTGAACCATTGAGGAAGGAACAACAAGAAGATTGGATGCCTCTCAACATCATCAACACCATCTCTGGGAGACTTCGGCAAGAGGAGGTCGGTGGATCTGGGAGACCGGCAAAGAGGCGGAGAACTGAGGAGCCCCTAACTTTTACTAAAGCAGATGCATGGGGAGTTTAGTTCCTGCATAACGACATGGTTGTAATTGCTTTAAATATTATAGACTATGATGTACACTGCATCCTTGTTGATAATTGAAGAATTCAGATGGAGGTCCGTTGGAGCAGTTTGGATGGAGTTTGACTAGTAGAGAAAACTGATTGAGGGAGAAATCTAGGAGTTCGACTGGCGGAGAAATTTGGCTACTTATCTATTCCTTTGAAGCTCGACTACTTTTGAGGCCATCTGGAGGCAGACAAAAAGAGAACGAGGTCCTTTTGCCTGCGTGTTCAGAGCTCTTGATGCAGGATCTTGAGGTCTGCCATCCTTAGTATATTGTAGGAGTTCAATCATGTTGGGAAGTTCTGTTGATCTGGCATTGGTCCAATATTGAACAGCTTGAATGCTTTTTTTGTTGGAAAGATTTCAAGTAGCACCAAGGTCGGCCAAACCATGCCATAATTAGACCTATTACTCAGCTATCTAGGGGCTGTCATTACTGTTCAAGTTTGTGTGAGCAAAATTTATAATGCCGTGTATGTTCTAGGGATATCTAAAGGAGCTAGAAATCTAAATGAAGAAGATCAACTAATAAATTTAGGTTGGAGGTTTGCAGTCTCAGTGTCTGAGCGTAAACTCTTCACTGACTAAAGTTAGGCATGACTGTCTTCATCGAATGAAGTTTCCTCAAGGTCAGATATCCTATCGAACTTCAACAGGATAGGGTTCACATCCAACACAAGTCCCCCTACTCTCGAGTTCAAAATTTAAACGAAGGAAGTAAATAAATATGAGTGCCAAAGTCTTTTTTCTCTTTTCATGCCAATAGAATAGCTGGTCCTGACTCTTTCCATGCTAGCACCAAAACTTCTTAAATACAAGGTGATCCGAAAAGACATATTCTTGAAATTCCTATCGAAGCGCTGCTCAAGGTGCGATGCAATAAAGGTTCCATCCTTTGCCAGTCTGCCGCTATGGTAAGTGGGACATGTGTCAACCCGGGGTTGGTCAAAAGAGATCTGCTATCATAACCATCTCGGATCCCAGTGGCTATTTAAGCTCTTCTACTTCCATAGGAGCTTCATTTTGCCCGGATCTCCTTCTCCTTCCTTCTGGCTTCCTTCTTCCTTCTTGCTCAAGGGCACCAGTGTCTTCTGCTAACTTCTTCAATTCTTGGGGGTTTTCTTCTTCATTTTCTATCAAGCTCACCATCTTCTAATTCTTTCTAGTTAATTTAGGTCAGTTTCTGAACCTTTTCTTTTTTATTATCTATGACTTTTGGTGTCTCTACCATTCTGTTTCTTTGAGAAAGTCTCAAATTTTATTTTTAAAAATTTTTTAAAGATTTTCACCACTTTAGTTTGATCCTCATGTTCTCTGAAGAGTTCTAGTTGATCGGTTCTAGAAGTTTGGATCATTTAGCTTTAATGAACCTTCCTCATAAGAATCTTAAGCTTGTAGAAGTACCTCGCCCATCTTTCATCCCTGAAATCATTTCATGTAAACTTTGGCCTGAAGACCTTTCGTTGATTAGAATCTAATTCAAAATTTCTTCCAATTGCGAACTTGAACTCCCTGGCCCTAGCGATGAAAATAGCTCTCCTCCTTCTGGCCAAACATGCTTGTACGTTGAAACCCTTTGGGTGGAACTTCGACTGCCAATACCTTCTTTTGTAATGATTTGTTCAAGTTTTAAACAATTCCTTCACCGCCATGGCACCAAACTCCTTAAGGTTTATCATAGGATTTCTCTTCTTATAAATTATGGCCGATGTCCAACCTTCCATCTCCCTATTCTATAATTTCTTCACTTTCAAATGTCATCCGACTACCAAAGACTGGTGGTACGTGTCTCCTCAATTCTGCAAGAAGGGGTTGCTCAAGGGTACCCCTTCTTCCATTCATAACTGGAAGGAGAGATTCTTTTTTGTTTCCTATCCTTTCCTAGAACTAGGACTTTCTTCTTGGGGTAAAATAAGTAGCTCAGTTCATCGAGATCTTGGGCTTGAGAAAGAGGATCGGGATTTGGCCAACAGGTTGAAGAACTTCCGAGCTCCTTCAATTTTGAAGCTCCTAGAGGATCAGACCTTATTCAACTTCTATCTCAGCCTTCTCAATCTGGCAGGTAGTCCTTTGTAGCTTGCCAATTATGCATGGTCTCCTTTCTTTTTCTGACTCTAGTTTTTTCTTCTATAGAGATGGCTCTTGAGTAGTGAAATCATCTGGCTAAGAGGATTAAGTCCCTCAAGAGGGAGGACAGCTCCATGGGGGAACATCCAAGAAGGCTCACACTGATGAGCCGATCTCGGCCATGCCGATCCAAGCAGCACCCATCCCTGAGTCCGATGCAGCAGCACCAACTCTGATCTCATCCCGAGAGGATGTTGCCATCATGCTTCCTAAGCAACGCGAGGTCATTGATAAGAAGAAAAAGAAAAAGAACGTCGTCAGAAAAAAAATGAGGGTGGCTGAGAATTCGAGTGGTGAAGGCTCCAATCAGGAGCGACCTTCTTTGGATGATCGAGAGGTCATCCAATCCTTGATGAAGGACAACATTCTTCCACACATTGTCGAGAAAATGGTTGGGATGGAGGATGCTGTGAGATTTGATGAGTATTTTGCCGCCTATCTCGAGGTAACCCTTTTTTTTATAACTTGTTTGAATGAAGGGTGTGCTTTTAAATTTCTTACTTAATTTCTTCCTATCTTGTAGCTAGGGCATTACTTGTTTGTCCATTTGAAGGCCGTCGATCTTCACCAGGCCAAGGCTTCTAAAATCTTATGGGAGGTTCAGGTGGAGGTTGAGAAGATTCAGGCTGAGGTCGACTATTTGAAGGTGGCCTCAAAAATTCAAATTGTAGAAGTCAAGCACCATTGGAAAGCACTGAGGGAAGAGGAGGTTTCCATGAAGCTAAGAGTGGCCTTGATCCTTTCCAAAGATAAGAGGAAGAAGGCTGAAGAGGAGGTCGACATCGAGAGGGAGAGGGTTGTTGAAGCCTTCAAGTCCTCCAAAGTAATGGAGGACATCAAGATCGCATTCACCCAGGAAGCCTTCTTGGATGGGTTCAAGATCTGCATGAGGAGGGTTGCAAAAAACTTTTCTGAAGTGGACCTTAACCTTCTGATAGACAAACCCAATGAAGGAGTCAGTCCCTCCAATGCTGGCACCGCTTCCCCTATTGCCGAACCTACCCCGGGTGCTCCCGAACTTGCTGCTGAAGCTCCCAAGTCTATTGTCGAGCCTGACACCACAAATGATGTACCAACCTCATCTGCCTCTGCACCGACCGAGGTCTAAGACTTTTTATAAATTTATACTTTTCTTCTCTTTTTCTTTTGATGTATACTGAATATTTTAAGGGATGAAAATAAACTTTCTTTTCTTTATACTTGTGTTGTGGTGGATGTTGTTCAAAACCCCTCCAATGATCATAGTTAGGGTCCATCATCTCCAACTGACGTTGAGCTATTTTCCCAAGGTATCCCTTTGAAGCCCGTAGTCAAAAATTTAAAGAGGGAGATTCATTACCTAAAGAAAAAGTTGAAGAAGATAGAAGATGAACTTCGGAGATCTATAAAGAATGCTTCAGAGGCGATGATTGAGGTCACCCATCTCCAAAAGCTACACATGAAAGATTCTGTGAGCTTCAGCATTAGGAAAGGCAACTTCGAGAAAGAGTTGGCCAGACTTAGAAAGAGCATCAGTGATAAGTCTTGGGCATTAATTGCGAAGGTCAGTTTCTTCAAAGTTGAACTTAATTTGGCTAGAGAGACGATCCGACTATTGGAGGGGAGCTCGTCGTGGTCTTCAGATAAGATGCGATGCGATTGAGACTGGTCAAAAAAATTTTTTGAGTTTCAGAGGCAGCTTCATGATGTCGAAGCTCAGCACGATAGGCATAGGATTGGTTGGGCGGAGAAGGCAAGTAGGCTTGAAAATGAGCTCAAATTGGCAAATCAAGAGGTGGCTCATCTTCAGAGATAATTGTCCACTAATCAGCAGGCCAGTGCTGATAAAGAGTCAGAGCAGCTTGCCTTCTTGAGGGAGTCCCTTGGCTATCTTTCAGTCGTGTATGAGAAGGATAAGGCCAAACTCCAGCAACTGAAGATCCAAGTGGTACACGAGCATCAAGTTATGAAGGACGCAGAGGCTAAGTCAGTGGTTTTGAGGAGGCAATTGAAAGAATCCAAAGACAACTACCGACAAGCTGATAGGATGTACGTGGAGGGTCTACTGAAGAAGAAGGACCTTGAGGAAGAAATCTTTAGCTTGAAGTAGTCTCTTGTAATGGCGGGGGTCGATAGCTCGAAGTCTGAGGGTCCAGGCCTTCTTAGGACTTTGTCTTTTTTTCTTTTTTTTTTTTGTACATGATCTTGTGAACCTTCACTTTGTAATGAACTTCGATTTTAATGAAGGAATATTTTCTTTGATCATCTTTTTGCTTTGTTTAGATTCAGTGCTTGTTGATTTTTTCATTTCTCTCTTCTGCTTTGACTTTCGTTGAAAGGATTATCGAAAAAGTAGTTTTTCTCCTGTCTTTTCATAATCGAAGATTTTTTACCTATGATGGGATGAGTTTATCCTTCCATGTTTGATTCTATTAATTTTCCTTCATCCTTTCATCAAGACGAGGTCCTTCCTCCTACCTTAGGTAATCGAAGGTTTTTGTTTATGTCAGGACAAGCTTCTCCTCCTATTCTCGATGAGGTTGATTTTTACTTCTATTAAGATGAGGCCTTTCTCCTATTCTCGTTGTGGCTGTTGAAAGGTTCTCTCCTCCTATCTTAAGTAACCAAAGGTCTTCATCTTGCTTATGTTAGGATGAGGTTCCCCTCCTATTCTTCTAATGGCAGTAAAGGAAAAAACCTATTTTTTGGATCAGGTTCATTCAGATATGATTGGATCAGGAGAGATATTTTAAAAATTTTTTCTCTGAGATCCTAATTAGATCTAAGACTCCTCAAATCTAATCTTATTAATCTAATAATAAAAATAAAATAAAATAAAAATTAAATCTAATTTAATTATACCTTTATTTTGGGTAATCCAATTATCTTGTGATGATTTTGATGTTTATCTAAAGTTCTGGATGTAGCCACGCAAGCACCTGGCCTCTATCGGTATCCACTTGGGCATGATCTAGAGATCTTCTTCTTCTCAATCAATCCTCCAAAAATCAGATATAGATCTAATCTTGAAGGTCTTCAAAACTCCTTTTGAAGAACTGTCATTGTCTCTTACAGCAATGCTGCCTTCTTTCTTTTCTGGTGCCTTTCACTTACTTGGATCGCACCTTATTCAAGCCCAAAACCCCTTAGGCATGGAGAGGAGAGAGAGGACTAGAGGGTGGCATGGAGAAGGAGGGAGAGAGGCTTTGTGGTGTGGGCTAAAGATAGAAGCATTAAAAACCTAGGCGCAGATAGGGTTTATATAGACCCTGCTGCGCCATGCAGTGCCACAATATCTCGACCAATCACAGCCCTTTGAGTAATCAGATCTAAATCGGATTGGTGGAATGACATCATCTGATTCAATCAGATGAGAGACCCTCAAAACCCTCCTAAGGTGGTGACAAGACTGGGTCAAACAAGAGTTCTTGGCGCCACAGAGTTTAATCCCCTGAAGCAACCCTAGAGTCCCATCTATATGGGTCTCCTCCTTTATCCTCATGGGGCGCCCGCCTCCCTAGGCATGTGCCCTCTTCCCATCTGCATTTAGCAAGGGAACAAGTTTCTAGGTACTCTCGTATAGACACAAGACACATGGGCAGATGTCCAAGTGTCCAAGGTCAACATTTGACCAATGTCCGAAAATAGGAATTAGCAGGTGATCGAAAATGTTAGGCATTGTCTTAAATTTATTTTATAAATTAAGACAATCCTTTTCTGATCTAGACAAGCTCCAGTTAGACCAAGTAAAGGTTTTTGAGTGACTCCAAACACATTTGGCTCAGTTGAAATAAGATTTAATGATTATTAAAGGAGAACATTAGGCTCAATCGTGTGCTAGCATGATTTTTTTAATCTAATTGAATCTTTTTCAAATTAATTGAATTAGATTAGTCTAATTGATGACACTCAGATCCAAACCTTTGTTTGTGTGACTCAGTTAGGTTCAGTTCCATATGGTAATGGGATATGTCACGATCTCTATCATCGACATCATTGAAACACCTTTCGATGGATCAAAACTTTTTTGATTCAGACAACTAGTATGATTGATCATCCAAATCATTCTAATTGCTTTCAAAATCCACCAATGACACCTAGCAGCATATGGTGGCAATCCATCAGAATTGAAAGTGAACCTCTCGGTGTAGTTACCTGTGTGATTAGGTTCCTCTATCTTAAGCTTCGATCGGATTAGGGTTAAGGTGATCTTGTCAAACCCTAATATCCATCATATGAATTAATCATTCGATTCAAGTCCAATGTGAAAATCCTAATAGAAACTCTTTCTATTATTTCACTCTGCCAAGGCCATGGGCTTATGGACTTGATTCTCATGATCATCATAGGATTGCTCCTCATCTGCCAAGGTAGATAGATCCCCTATTGGTGCAATCCAATATCTACAATGAACATGCTATAGCCAACATACACCTCAAGATTTTGAATGGCTAGGAGATCGAGTTATGGTGTAGTCAAACTATAACACCCTCAAGGTGAACTACTAATGCACCTCAGATCAAAGAACCAGACACACCACTACAGCTTCGAGCCAGTCATCGATGAGAAGGTAGACTTCCTCATGACTACTCGAGGTGGTCACACTCGGTGCCCTCATTCTCTAATGAGTATCTATACTCTCACTCTAGTGTCTCTACACCATAGACTCAAGACACATCTATCCCAAAGAAGCGATCACACATGAATCTTTCGGATCAATTACCATCCTCATGATGATCCTACGGTCGGAAGCATTTTATGAGTTAATAGTGAAAATTCATGTCTTAAATTTTCAACTCTTGAAAATATGAACTATCATTATCATTAACTCAAGAAATTTATCACAGACACTTTTAAATACACACTATGATAGAAAATAATCCATTTTATTATTTATAGTCAAAATTATAATTTTATCCTTAAAAGTGTATTACAAGTGTCAGCCAATCTGACTTCTAGGGCACACATATCTAATAAACTCCCACTTGACCTAAAGCCAATTGGCTACATATCTAAGTCCCATCTTCTCAAGGTGGGCTTCGATCTTCTGCTAGCCCAATGGCTTTGTCAAGTTGGTCTACCGCATTATCTACGGAGTCGACTCTCTTGACCTCAACGTAACCTTTCTTGAGGTAATCGTGGATAAGGTGGTATTGCTGCTTGATATGCTTGGATTTTTGGTGAGACCTCGGCACCTTAGCAAGGGCTATGGTGCCATTATTATCATAGTACAAAGGAATGGAATCCGATGGCATCATTCTGATTTCCATAGTGAACTTCTTATACCAGAATGCCTCCTTCGCAGCTTCTGACGCAGCGATGTACTCTGCTTCCATGGTGGAATCTGCTATCACTGTCTGCTTGAAATTTTTTTAACTGACAGCACCACCATTACACACAGACAAAGTCCTAGATGTCGACTTTCGATCATCTATATCGAACATAAAAATTGAGTCTGTATACCCCTAGACTTTGAGTTCTCCATTACCAAAAACCAACAACATATCCTTAGTTCTTCTCAAGTACTTAAGGATACATTTCATAGAAGTCTAATGTTCTTCATCTGGATTCAACTGATATCTGCTCATGACACTCATAGCATGGGCTATATCAGATCGTGTACATAACATGGCATACATGAGGCTCCCTATTGCTGAAGCATAAGAGATCTTGCTAATGCATTCAATCTCCTCAGGTGTGTTAGGACACATTTTCTTGGAGAGATGAATACCATGTCTGAAGGATACCAATCCCCTTTTGGAGTTTTTCATGCTAAACCTCTTCAGCACTTCCTCTATGTACATCTTCTGTGAAAGACCTAGCATCCTATTCGGTCTATCTCTATAGACCTTAATTCCTAGAATGAAGGATCCTTCTCCTAGATTTTTCATGAAGAATTCTTTAGATAACCATATTTTAACTATGGTCAACATGGGAATATCATTCCCAATAACGAGGATATCATCCATGTATAGTATAAGAAAGACAATAGCGCTTCCACTGATCTTTTTAAAAATACATGGTTCCTCCTCATTCTTGATGAAATTAAATAATTTGATCACATCATTAAATCGACTATTCCAGCTTCGAGATGCTTGCTTAAGTCCATATATGGCCCTTTGCAGCTTGCATACTTTGTGATCAGCATCATTGAATATGAAATCTAGCAGTCATTCCAAATATCCATTTAAGAATGCCATTTTTACATCCATTTGTCATATTTCATAATTAAAATAGACTGCAACAGCAAGCAATGTGCAGATGGATTTTAGCATGGCTACTGGCGAAAAGGTATCTTGTTAGTCAATACCTTCGTGCTGACTATACCCTTTTGCCACTAATCTAGCTTTGAATGTCTCTATATTCTCATCTATACCAATCTTTCTCTTGTAGATCCATTTACACCCAATAGGTACTATACCTTCAGGTGGATCTACCAAGGTCCAAACTTGGTTTGAGTGCATTGAGTCAATTTCTGACTTTATTATCTCTAACCATTTCTCGGAGTCGATATTCGATATTGCCTTGTCATAGGTTTTGGGATCATCACCATGAACCCCATTACCTACGAGGAATATTTTCTCTACTTTCTCTGAAATAGTACCTAAGTATCTCTCAGGGGCATGAGAAATTCTTTCTGATTTATGAGGTAGAGGTAGTGATTGTATTAGCTTAATCTGATTTGGTTCCATAGAGTCCTTAGCTCATTACTCTTGGGAGACTTTCTCCTTGAGCTTGATCTGCTTTCCAGTGTCACCATCTTGAATAAACTATTTTTTAAGAAAGATGGCATGCTGACTCACAATCACATTGTGGTCTTCTGGAATGTAGAAATAATATCCTAATGACTCTTTAGAATATCCTATGAATCGAGCTCTAAAGGACCTATAGTCTAACTTATCTGCTTGTTATCTTTTGACATGAGCCGGACAATCTCAAATTCTGAGATGACTTAGACTTGATTTCTTATCATGCCATATCTCATACGATGTGGTAGGAATGGTTTTAGAGAAAATCATATTCAGTAAATATATAACAATTAACGGACTATGTTCCCAAAGAAAATCAGAGAGGTCTGTGGAGCTCATCATAGATCAGACCATATCTAATAGGATTCGATTCCTCCATTCTGAAACTTTATTGAGTTGATGTATTCCAGATGGAGTCCATTGAGAGACTATGCTATATTGCTTGAGATAGTCCAGAAATTTTTGACTAAGGTATTCACTTCCTCGATCTGATCAAAGAATCTAAATGAATTTTTTAGTTTGCTTTTCCACTTCATGTCTGAATTTCTTAAACTTTTCAAAGGCTTCAGACTTATGTCTCATAAGATACACATACCCATACCGAAATAAATCATCGATAAAATTTATGAAGTAGACAAAGTTGCCTCTAGTCGGCACATTAAATGGGTCACACATATAGTATGTGATAAGTATCATAAATTCACCAATAAAAGTATTAATTTATTAATTAATTTATATTAATTTTTAAGAATTAATGATCAATTTATATATAATTTTTAAAAAATTAATATTTTTATTAATTAAAAAATTAATTAAAAAATAATAAAAATTAAAAAAATTTATAATCAATAGAAAGAGCTTATTTTTTTAATCATAATAAAATAAGTTTTGAGTAAAACAAAGCTAAAATGGAGAATATATGAATTTCTAAAGAAATAAAATAAATAAAAATTAAATAAAATAACATACGGCTCAGCCGGCTCAAGTCGCCGTGCCATATCAGCCAGCGCATCCAAATGCGCTAAGCCAAGCCAACAAAGCCAGTGCACCAAGTCTGTCATGCTAGTCGACTCAGTCATGGAAGCCGTCAGCCGATCCACGATCCAAGCGTGGATCGCTAGCTCAGCAGAAATCGGCGAATCATGGAGCAACACGTGGTGGACCTAGACCCTTAAAGGATTCACAAAAAATCTATCGTGGCTCACAGGGCATTTTAGACTTTTCACTTGATGATAGGAGGCACTGATTGGTTGCAATGTTCGGTGTGCCCGATTTGCATGGTCCATAGCTATAGTAATTGCACGATCCAACGGTCTGCATTCAATCCAGTGGAGATCCGACGGCCCACGATAAATCCTTCTTTGATTCAAATAGTGCTCAATGATCTAGCATGATTCGATGGCCAGAAAACCAACCGATGAAGATCTGATGGTGGAGAAAGCTCCCGACGGTGATCAGGACTCCCAACGCGCGATCAGTGGCTAGATTTTCTCCATTAATGTGCGATCAACGGTCAAAATTTAATCCAACCTAATCTGGGTCGATACACATCCGATTTTGATGATTTTTGGTTCGTTGGATTTCTATTGAATGGCTAGATTTCATCCAGAGCAGTAGAATTCAACCAGAACTTCTTTTAATCTAATTTTCACTCAGATTTCTCCATATTTTGGCGATCAAAGAGCTTCTTAGTCCTACATTGCCTAGAAGAAAACTCTCCAGCCCTCCTAGCTCTATAAAAAGGACCCCAGGCCTCTAGAAATCAATAGATCTAATTAAAGAAAATCTTTGGTACAGGATGAAGTTAGGCTTTGAATTAATGACTGCTTCGAGGCAATGGGTGTCGAGAAGAAAGCTGTGCTTCTACACTATCTTTTTGCTAATGCCGATCCAAGATTAGAGATCAGGCTATTTTATTTTATTTTTTTTCTTTTTAAATTTTATGTATTTATATTCTAAAACTTTAATTAATGAAAATTTTATTTTTTACACTTTAATTTTAGCTCTTTATTTTTGTTGTAATTTAATTTCTATATTTTAATTATTATATTTTATTTTATTGTAAATAGATGCTAAGATCTAACTAGTAGATCTTAGTACCAAGTTTAAATTTCTGCACCTTTTAATTTTTTGACTTCACTTTTGATTTTAAAACTCAAATTCTTTTCTTTTTTTTTTAAAATTAAAGATTTTAAATCTAAAATATTACCTTCCCTGTGGATTCAATCCGACTCACTGCTTTCTACATATTTTTAATTATTTTAAGAAGTCAGATTAAATTGATAAATATGATGTCTTAACGACAACATCGTGCTCTTATCAAGTTTTTGGCACCATTATCGAAAAAGGCACGGACATTAAATTTTTGATCTCTTTGATTTTTCTATAAATAAATTATAAATAAAATTTTTATTTTCTTATAAATATTGCTTGCTAATTTTTTTTTTATTTTGTAGAAAAAGAGGTTAAAGAACGAAAAGAACTAGGGCAAGGAATAAATCATTTAGTTTTCTTGGTGAGATGAATCCTAACCCTAGTCCTTTTCTTTTTTATTTATTTATTTAGTTTATTTTTAAATTAAATTCAAAAAAATATATTCACTTAAATTAAATTAAAAATCTCGTGACAAGATTAGAAATCCTAACTGCTTAGAGCTTGCATCATATTAATTTTATTTTTATTTTATTTTTTTTTGATGATTGCTGGAGGTAAGGTAAGCCATTCAGAATTTAATTAGTTACATGCATCTAGTTTAAATTGCATAGAAACCTATGATTAAAATTTTTTTATGCATATTTATATTAAACCAAATTAAGGGCACAACCCAATTAAAAGAGATAAGGTGGAAATTTGATCATCCTTTCTTGGCCCATAAATAATCAACCAGCATCCTGCATTGATCTAAGCCTTTAAATTAAAATCAATTAGACATCAGCCCTAAGAGCTCCAGCTCAATAGGATAAGGAATCCTAAGAGTTGAACTAGATTAGGGTTAGTCAATTTGATTAGTGTCTAGGAAAATGGTTCAGGGATGATTGGGTCTGAAGAAAAGTGGTTTCTAATTGGTTCCGTTTGCTTACCTGATCAAGTATAATTAGTATCTAAGACAAGCAATGGAAGGACTTCCACCGACCTTATACTTACCTGATCAGTTGATTGGTTGATCCTACACTAGGAGGGCTCGATGGTGATCTTAATAGTTAGAAGTTATCTAGATCTAGGATAACCCTTAGTCAAGATTGATTGACCAACTTGATTGCTAACCAACATCAAACCTAATTAAACCTAATTCTTCTCTCTCTTCTTAGTTCTAGGATTCCTTAGGACCTTTTCTTTAGAACTTTTACTTTTTTCCTCTTCAAAAATTAAATTAAATTAAATTAAATTAAATTAAAAATTAAATTAAATTAAACTAACTTAAAAATACTAAAAATAATAATTAAATTAAATTAAAAATAATAATTTAAAAAATATAATTTAAAAAAATAATAATATAATAAAATAATAAATATATATATATATAATTCTAAAAAAAATCTAAAAAATTTTGAACCATACATTAGGGTTACACTAATACATGCACAGTAGAAAATCTTTTCTGATTTAGTTGAACTTAATTGAATGATTGATTCATATTAAACCTGATAATCAAATGGCTGACATGAACCTAATAGTCCAAAAATGAGATAAAGTTGACCTTCTTACCCAAAAATTAGATCAACACCTAATCCTAGGTCAACAATCTCCTGCATAATTCACATCATCTTCTAATTATCAGATGATTTGTTCAACTTATGCTTGCCCAATCCATCATGTGAGTGAATGTCCTATGACTGCACAGTTTTCATATTTTATCCAAGAACAAGTTCAAGCTGCTCAAGGTTACTCCAAATTGATTAATGACCCATTTTTAAATTCATATAATTTAGATTGGAGCAACCACCATAATTTTTCTTGGACATCCCAACAGACTCTGGCTTAGACCCAAATTTCACCTATCCAAAACTATCAAAACAGACCCCAATACCAAAACTATGTCTATAATAATGGTCAGCCTAGTCAGTTTATCTAGCCATCATATAACAACCAACTATCATACCTACCTCCTCAACAAATCAATCTAGCTGATGATAGATTTAACCAACTTCAACAATTAATTCTGAATCAATAACAATCGATCTTGACTCAACAAAAATCTATCGCCATGCTAGAAGCTCAAATTGGATAATTAATTGAGTCTAACACGAGAAGAGAACTAGATCAACTATCGAGCCAACCAATTTCAAACAACCTACCTAATGTCCACCAACCACCTCAACCAAGTTATCAATTTAATGTCTCACTTAAGAATCTCTAATTTGAGAATGCCAAAATAATTTTTGAACTTAAAAGCTATAGGATTCTTTTGGATCCATACCAAGATCAGGTGAGAGAGACTAGTACTGATGTTAGCCAAAATAAAAATTTAGAGAAACTGATTAGTACTGAGACTAACCACATAGAAGAACTCGAGGTAGGAACTAGTACTAATGCTGGTTCCAGTTTAAATGAGATAAACAAAGAGAAAAAGAGAATAGATGATTTATCCGAGACTTATAAATCTAATGTCCTATTTTCTTCAACCCTAGAAGTCGGTTCTTCTTACAAAAATCAAGAGGCATATAATAAAATGTTAATGGAGTTATTTAAGCAAGATCATATTAATTTACCTCTAGAATTAAAACCACCTTTTGTCATCCTTCTAGCACCCATTGAATCAAACTTAACTCCTAATACAAAATCTCAATTCATGAGCATTTTAGAAGAACAAATAGAAAAAATTCTTAATAAACCTAGGTCTGAGAATGGGGTCATAAATTATGTCCCTAAAATTAACAATGATTATATCAATAAAAGGATAAGAAATTATCTTATTAAGATTGGCAATCCAAAACCATTGAAATTTGTCCATCTAGTATTTGACATAGGATAGTAAGCTGCATTATTTTTGATTGAAGATGATAAACTTAGTGCTTATTGGGAGGCAACCCAATATTTAGTTTTTTTAATTTAATTTATCTTTTCAGTTGATTTTCTTTTTAGGATAATTTGAATAAGTTGGAGGGAGAGCTTAAATTTTCAAAAGCATGTGTTGAACCAAAAATATACTGAGTCAGATGTATTCTTTCATGATCTTTATTACATTCTTTATTTTTTCTTCTTTAGTGAGGACAATGTCGATTAAGTTGGAGGGAGAAAAATAAAAATTTTAAAATTTTAAGTCCTTAAAAAAGTTAGTATTTAGTATTTAAACACCTGATTATGCTTAAGAATCGAATTAAACTAAGTATTTTTAAAAAAAATTGATACACAGATAAGAGAATCTGTGAGATATTGAGGAATCAAGTATTAAGAAAATTTAATAAAGAGTTAAATCTAGAATATAAAAAAAAAATTTCATTGAGCATTTCTAATTTTTTCTACTAGCATCAAAGAAAAGTCTACTTTTTATGGGCTAGTGTAGGGTAACTATACGTTTCTTCATATAAAAAATTTATTTTAATAAAATAGTTTTCAAGTACTTCTCACTGAGTAACCGAGCCTCTTTGCCTAAGCAAACATTGAGTTTCGCATCAAAAGATGGGAAGGATAAAGAAGCTCATTGTAAAGCTAGTCTTAACTCGTAGCCTGTTTGATTCGAGCTAGTAAGCCCGAGGGGTATTTTGTACCTAATGCCCTAATAACTGGTTTGAGAGTCATTGGCCTAAGACTCACTACATGGACCAAACAGAAAGCTTAAGAAATTAAGACACTCAATAATGGTACAACATTAAAAATTAATTTTTTTTAAAAAAATATTGATTTTTCATCGAGTAATTGAATCCCGTTGCCTAAGTAAGAAATGATATTTGCATCAAAAAGTGGATGATGTAAAAATAAAAATTAATAAACAAAGGATGAAAGTAGCAATACACTTGCCTATATGAAAGTTTAGATAAATCAGAGATAAATGTGAGATAATTTAGAAAAAGTTCAAAAAAATTTAATATTTTTTACTTAATTTTTTTATTGATAAGTATTAATACCCGAATGATGTGTCTCACTTAAGCTCTACTAAATATCAGTGGCCATTTTGAAAATTGCTTAGGTAAAATTCGAAATTCTAAAGTTAAAAGATATTTAAAACTAAATTCTTTCTTTACTTGAGGATAAGCAAAGCTTAAGTTGGAGGATGTGATAAGTACCATAAATTTATCAATAAAAATATTAATTTATATTAATTTTTAAAAATTAATGATTAATTTATATATAATTTTTAAAAAATTAATATTTTTAATAATTAAAAATAATAAAAATTAAAAAAATAAAATTTTATAATCAATAAAAATAGCTTATTCTTTTGGTCACAACAAAATAAGTTTTACGTAAAATGAAGCTAAAATGAAGAAGATATAAATTTTTAAAAAAATAAAATAAATAAAAATTAAATAAGAATAACATACGGCTCAGTCGGTTCAAACCACCGCGCCATATCAGCCAGTGCATCCAAATGTGTTGAGCCAAGCCAACAAAGTTGGCACACCAAGCCAACCATGCTAGCCGACTTAGCTGCAAAAATCGTCGGTCGGTCCACGATCAAGGTATGGACCGCCAGCTCAGTAGAAACCGACAAATCATAGAGCGACACGGGTGGACTTAGACCCTTAAAGGGTTCACAAAAAATCTATCATGGCTCATAAGGCATTTTGGACTTTTCACTTGGTGATAGAGATGCTGATTTGTTGCGGCATTCAGTGTGCCCGGTTCGCACGATCCATAGCTATAGTAATTGCGCAATCCAATGGCCTACATTCAATCCGGTGGAGATCCGATGGCCCATAACAAATTCTTCTTTGATTTGAATAGTGCTCAGCGATCTTGCACGATCCGATGGATAGAAAACTAGTTGATGAAGATCCAATGGTCCAGGAAGCTCCCGACTTGATTAAAACATCCAGAACTCAATCCGATGGCCAGATTTTCTCCTGATTAATGCAATCGAATGGCCAAAATTTAATCTGACCTCGATACGCATCCGATTTTGATGATTTGTGATCCGTTGGATTTCTATCAATGATCAGATTTCATCCAGAGCAATAGAATTCATTCAAGACTCCTTTTAATCTGATTTTCACTCGAATTTCTCCATATTTTGATGATCAAAGAGCTCCTTAGTCCCACATTACCTAGAAGAAAACTCTCCAGCCCTCTTAGCTCTATAAAAAGGACCTCAGGCCTCTAGAAATGAGGAGATCTAATTAGAGAAAAGCTTTGGTATAGGATGAAGCCAGGCTTTGAATTAAAGGTTGCTTCAAAGCAACAGATGCCGAGAAGAAGAGCTAGGCTTCTACACCATCTTTCTGCCAATGCCTATCCAAGATCAGAGATCAGACTATTTTATTTTATTTTTTTTTATTTTCATGTATTTAAATTTCAAAATTTTAATTAATAAAAATTTTATTTTTTATACTTTAATTTTAGCTCTTTATTTTTGTTGCAATTTAATTTCTACACTTTAATTATTACCTTTTTATTTTATTGCAAATAGATGCTAAGATCTAACTAGTAGATCTTAGTACCAAGTTTAAATTTTTGTACCTTTTAATTTTTGCTTTCTATTTTCTGACTTCTCTTTTGATTTCAAAACTCTTTTCTTTTCTTTTTCTTTTCAAAAATTAAAGATTTCAAATCTAAAAATACTACCATCCCTATGGATTCGATTCGACTCACTGCTATCTACGTACTATTAACAAGTCGGATTAAACTGATAAACATGGTGTCTTAACAACAACATCATGCTTTTATTACAAAGTCTCCCAAAGATGGTGTTGATGATGCCGAGAGGTGGTCGATCTTCTTGTTGTTCCTCTCTCCTCGGTGGTTCAGGTTATGGCAGTACCCTTGGCCGATCCTCTCTTTCCTAAGGCCGATACTGCAGAAATTGATCAAGCTAATCTCTCTTGATGAGCTCCTCGATCTCATCTTAGAGCTGAATGCACTCCTCAGTATCGTGACCGTGGTCATGATGGTAGAGACAATATTTATTGGGATTGCGCTTGCTAGGATGCATGCGTATCCTCTCCGATCTTGGTAGCTACTCCTTGATTTTCATCAGTACTTGGATTTTTGAAGCATTAAGGGGAGCATAGTTATGGAACCTTCTGAGGGGGGAGCCCGTCGTGCCCTCCTATTTGGGCTTCTTTGACTTTGAGTCTGAGGAGGAGTTCAGGCTCGCTTATGCTCGGAGGAGTTCGAAAGCGCGATCGAGCTTCACCCGACTTTTCATCAATAGTAGGCATACTTGATTCACTCACTCACTGCTCTTTGATGGCTTCACTATCCTTGGCCTTGAAGGCCTCTTCTGCTCGGGCATAACCATCAAGCCGAGCTAGCATATCAATGAAATCCCTAGGATACTTCTTCTCTAGGAAGAACAACAGATCATTCTTTTGAAGGCCATCCTTTAGTGTGGCCATTGCGATAAATTGGTCCAAGTTTTGGACCTCTAGTGTAGCGGCATTGAAATGGATAACATAGACCCGTATGGATTTTTCCTCCTTTTGCTTAATGTTGATGAGGAAGTCTGAGCCTCATCAAGGACATCGGCTACTAATAAAATGAACCATAAATTGATGGCTCATTTTATCGAAGAAAAAGATAGTACCCAACTTAAAGATCGAGTACCAGTTTCTAGCTGCTTCCCTCAAGGTGTAGGAAAAAGCTCGATATAGGATGATGTCAGGTGCACCATGGAGCAATATCATTATCCGGAAGGCCTTCAGATGATCGACTGGATTGGTAGTCCTATCATAGCTCTCAAATTGAGAAAACTTGAAGTTCGGTGGGAGGATTCCTACATAGTTTTCTAGAAGAAGGGAGGGTCAGTGCAGATATCATTACCGTGAGAGGAGGGAGCATGGTGGAGTTTCTCGATCTGTCGGTTCATTTCTTATAGCTCTCAGTCCAGGAGATCCTCATGGTCATGGATCTTCAAAGTCTTCTAGCTGAATGGGGGTAAAGTTCCTCCAGGGGTAGAATCATGATCGGAGTAGGAGCTCCCTACTCTCTGCTTCTCTTTTCCAAAAGTTACTAGCTGACTCACCCAAGTCGGT
Source organism: Cocos nucifera (assembly GCA_006176705.1). Classification (NCBI taxonomy): domain Eukaryota; kingdom Viridiplantae; phylum Streptophyta; class Magnoliopsida; order Arecales; family Arecaceae; genus Cocos; species Cocos nucifera. Next base: position 43,484 of record QRFJ01000942.1, on the reverse strand, counting down.
CATCCCCAGATTAGATTCTAGAATTTTGGGGAAGCCTGCTCCGGCCAGACAGGCATCGAAGGCCGCTGCTGCTGCATGGCCAGCACTGCTTCAGTGAGGTTCCTAACCTGCTGGACTAACAGGTTAAATTGCTCTGTGTCTAACATTGCCATCGACTGAGCTTGAGATGCCGAAGATGAGACAGGGATGAATAGATCTAGATGAAATATGGCCGCGGAGGCAGTTGACCGCTGGATGGAAGCCTTTCTAGGAGGCATCCTCATGAGACTAGCTGAGTAAGAAGAACTCTGAGGGAGAAGAAGAGAGATCTCTATTGAGCACTCCTTTAGAACAAGAGAACCTCAAGAGAAAGAGGGCCCTTACTCTAGCACCAATCCTGTTGGTGTGGAATCTGGTTGACATTGAAACTGGCTGGCGCTGGAGCAGTCGAAGTTGCCATTGGGACCTACAAAAAAAGTCCAAATTGAAGGATAGGTGGCTCCGGTAGGACCCTCCGACGGTCAAGTCAGCTTTTCCGACCAACAAAAATGGAATTTTTAGTAGAGAAAGTAGTAGAGTTTCAGGATGGAGGAGAGAGCTTAGAGAAAACATATCTGGAGGATCCCTTTTATAGACGGAGCCTGTAACAAATTGATGCTGACATTCATAACTATCGAGGAGTAGACCGTTCAGGCCACGTGGAGTTTGTTATGAAGAGTGGTGTCTATTGTCATGACACGCCAGTCTGTTGGAACTTAATAGTTGAAGTTCAGATGAGGTAGGCACTGGCGGTAAAGAGCTTTGAGTTTCATCAATTTCAGAGGAGTTTGGACTCTTTCAAGGTTGCCTGTGTGTAAGTAGGTTCATGCTGTGCAAATAACTAGATTTGCATAGGTATGGAGGCCCTTCTAGGTGACTATAGGGAGTTCAACCGAAAGGGGTTCGAAGGTCCTATGACTGGTCTTGAAGGAAGTCTGTTGAAGGAATCTGAAAGTAGTTTTGTTGGAAGGATCCAGATGGAGGTCCACTAGAGCAGTCCGGATGGAGGTCCACTAGAGCAGTCCGGATGGAGTTCGATTGGTGGAGTAGTCTAATTGAGGAAGAAATCTGGAAGGAGTTTAGCTGCCAGAGAAGTCTAACTGCTTATTTATTCCTTTAAAGCTTGACTGCTTTCGAGGCTATCTGGAGGCTGACAAAAAGGGGATAAGGTCCTTTTGCCTATGTATTCAGAGCTTTTGATGTAGGAATCCTGAGGTCTACCACCCTTAGTATATTATTGGAATTCAATCCTATTGGAAAGTTCTGTTGGTCCGGTGTTGGTCCAATATCGAACAGCTTGGATGGTTTTTTTGTTGGGAAGAGGTTCAAGTAGCACTAAGGTCGGCCAAACCATGCCATAATTAAACCTATTACTCAGCTGCCTGGAGTCTATCATTACTGTTCAAGTTTATTTGAACAAAATCTATAATGTCCTGTAGGTTCTGGGGATATTTGAAGGAGCTAGAAATCTTAATGAAGAAGATCGATCGATAAATTCAGGTTGGAGATCTGCAGTCTCAGCATCTGAGCGTAAACTCTTCATCAACTGGAGTCAGGTGTGACTGTCTTCACCGAATGAAGTTTCCTCAAGGCCAGATATCCTGTCGGACTTCAGTAGGATAGGGTTCACACCCAATAGTATCAAAAGTTGAATCTGGTTCAACAGTATGAATGGGTTCATATTGGGGCTTCTAAGTCCAATCAAAATAATTAGTCCAATATTGACCTAAATCAGGCATAGTGCTTCTACTATTAGAAGCAGGGTCATCAAAAGAAGAATTATCTTGCTTACCTTGACCATAACAGGCTGAACAAGAGAAAGGAGCAAGAGTTGCTTATCAAGGACATTATATGATAACACCTTGAAATTTCTATATATGTAATTCTACTACTTGGATATTAGATACCGGTGGTCTTATGCAATTCATTGCAAGGACTTTAGGTAAGTGGAATGTTTGAAAAATGGTGAGAGATTTCTGAAAGATTGGGAAGGAAGTCATGTGCCACTCCTAGTTTTAGGAATTGTCAAGCTTTTGTTCAAGAAATATCATTTTGAGAGATTATTACTATTATCCATCGTTTATGATAAATGTGATCTCTATTGGCCTTTTGGCCATAGATGGTTATCATTTATCAATAAAAAGGATTATTGTGATATTATTATAAATAATATTATAATAATACATGGATAATAAAGAAATGTCATTTAACATTAACATAGCCTGTTAAGTATAATGTACACATTTAATAAACACTCAAGCTAGATTATATCATGGATGTCTACATTTGGCATTATAGGCTTAGTCATCTTGACAAGAATAGGATAAACAAGTTAGCTTGAGTGAAGAACCTCAACATCAATGATTGTGAATCATTGATAACATGTGAGTCTTGTCTTCTTGGAAAGATGACAAAGTCATCTTTTACTAAAAAAGATGAAGAAATCAATGAAGTTCTAAGTCTCATACATAGTGATATATGTAGACCTATAAACTCAAGTACCAGAGGAAGATATTAATATTTTATTACAGATGACCTATCTAAGCATGAATGCATCTAGCCTGAATCATTTAAAATATTTAAATGATTTAATAATAAAATAAAAAAATAAATTGAAAAAGGTATTAGAACTCTTCGATCAGATTGAGGAGGTGAATACTTATCCAGTAAGTTTGTGACATATTTAGGAGAGAATAGTATTCTCTCTTAGTGGATTCTTTTTCAGAATATAGTGTATTGGAAAGAAAAAATTAAACTTTGTTAGATATGGTTCAATCTATGATAGAATTCACTAGTCTGCCTATTTTAGGATTGTGCTCTTATGACTACTTGTTTTACTCTAAAAATTTATACTAAGTAAATCTATTGTAAAGACTCTATATGAGATATGGATCAGGCGTATACCTAGACTCTCTCATCTTTGGGTTTGGGGTTGATTGGCCTATGTCAAAGGTTTGCACACAAATAAACTTGGATCCTGATCCAATAGGTGTTTAAGGGTTATTAATTTTATCATACTGAAGAACATAAGATGTTCATCAACAGTAGGCCATTCCTTTTGGAAAGGAGTTTCTTAGTGAAGGAACTAATGTCTATCAAGTTGAACTTGAAAAAGTTTAACTGATAGAAAATGAATCGATATAATCTAGTAAACCTATAGAACTGGATTTGATCAAATCAAATTCAGAGCCCATTAAAGTAGCACCTTTAAGGAGATCTAGTAGAGTACCATATTAGCCAGACAGATACTATGGTATCTAGGTCTGGGATGGCAATCCTATTGAGCTCAATCAGAATAACAAGGATCTGATCACCTATAGGGATGCAATGAAGAGATCTAACTTTGAGAAGTGGCTTGGAGCCATATAATCTAAATTGAAGTCCATGAAAATCAACAGGGTATGGACACTAGTTGATTCACCTGAAGAGATAAAATCCATTGGGTGCAAATCGATTTTCAAAAGGATCAGAGTAGCACAGACGAAAAGGAAGGGACCTATAAAGTCAGTCTGGCTATCATCTCAGAGTTCGAACATACGTTTTGAACATATGTCTTTGTTATGAATAAAGACAAACCCTGCATTTGTAAGTGGGCAAAATGTTCTATAGTATTATTCCTTGTGTTGTCTGTGAATGAAATTCTCTTAATTGAAAATGGCATTCTAGCATTAAAAGGAATAAAGATTTTGATATCATCTAATTTCTCCATGTTCAAGACCAGATATGATATACTCACTAAGGGTAGTGAGCCAATACCAGTCTGATCCAAGTTAGAACCACTAGAAGATTGTATAGACAATCCTTAAATATTTGATAAATACTAGGTCCAGTGACTCAAATATGGAGATACTAACTTAAAACTTATGGATGTTTTGATTTTAATTTTTAGTCAGATTATGATGATAGCAAGAGAGTGTCAGGTCATACCCTAATTGCGGGAGCAATCTATCAGAAAGATTTCTAGCAGGATACTGTAGCCTATTCAGTTAGTCATATAGAGTATATCGTGGCATATGATGCTACCGTATAAGCTGTGTAGTTGTTGAGGTTCATTAGTAGGTTGGAAATAGCACCCTCCATCGATGGTCCGATCCTATCATAGCACTGGAACCATAGCTCAGGCCAAAAAAACTAAAGAACCAATATATTCTGCATCGCTTTCACCTTAAGATATTAGATCTGGATGACGTCGACCTTTAGAAGATCGATGGAACAAAAGAACTTAATCGACCCATTTGCTAAGGCCTTGGAACTAAGGACTTCTACGAACTCAAGTGGAAGATAGTGTTAGATATGTGCCCTAGAAGCCAGATTGGCTATCATTTGTAATACACTTCGAAGGATAATTTTATAATTTTAATTATAAATTAATAAATAAGTTATTTTTTATCATAGTGTATATTTAAAAGTATCTGTGATACATCCTTTGAGTTAATGCTAATGACAATTCATATTTTCAAGAGTTGAAAATTTAAGACATGAATTTTCATAATTAACTCCTCCCGATCGTAGGATCATCACGAGGATGGTGATCAATCTGAAAGGTTGGTATACGATCACTTTCTTAGGATAGACATATCTTGAGTCTATGGTGTAGAGACATCAGAGCGAGAGTACAGATACTCATTAGAGAATGAGGGTACTGAGCGTGACCACCTCGAGTAGTTATAAGGAAGTCTATCTTCTCGTCGATGACTAACTCGATGCTGCAGTGGTGTGTCTGGTTCTTTGATCTGAGATGCATCGATAGTTTACCTTGAGGGTGTTATAGTTTGACAACACCATAACTCGATCTCCTAGCCATTCAAAATCTTGAGGTGTATGTTGGCTATAGCATGTTCATTGTAGGAATTGGATTGCACCAATAGGGGATCTATTTACCTCTTTTGATGAGGAGTAGCCCTATGATAATCATGAGATTGAGTCCATAAGCCCATGGCTATGGTAGAGTGAAGAAGATAGAAAGAGTTTCTATTAGGGTTTCACATTGGACTCGAATCGAATGATTAATTCATATGATGGACATTGAGTTTGACGAGTTCACCTTAACCCTAATCCTATCAGGGCTCAAGATAGAAGAGTCTAATCACATAGATAACTATACCGAGAGGTTCACTTTCAATTTTGATAGATTACCATCATATACTGCTAGGTGTCACTGATGGATTTTGGGAGCAATTAGGATGATTTTCATGATCAATCATTCTAATTATATGAATCAGAAAAGTTCTGGTCCATCGAAAACTATTTTGATGATGTCAATGATGGAGATCATGACATGTCTCATTACCATACAGAATTGAACCTAACTAGATCACACAAATAAAAATTTGGATCCGGATGTCATCAATTGAGCTAAGGCAGTTTGATTGATTTGGATTAGATCCAATCAGGTTCAAGGTAATCGTGCTAGCACATGATTGAGCCTGACTTTCTCCTTCTAAAATCATTCTAATTTATCACAACCAAGTTAAATTTAATTTGACTCATTCTTATATTTAGAATAAATTTATTTTCATCTAACTAGAATAAATTTAGATTAGATTAATTATAGAAATTAAATCCATTCATAGTCAAATTGGACTAGGGTCAAAAGTTGATATGTTTGAGAGAATTGAGGGTCACCTGATCAGATGCTTCTAAAAAATATTTTAGAAATCATTTTGATCTAATTTTTGGATATGTGATAGAGCATGAGTTATTCATTAGGTTTTCTAAATTTTGTGAATTTTGAATATATCTAGATTGAGTTATAATGGAGTTTGATTTGGATCAAACTCTTGAGGCAAGAGTCCTAGGCGCAGTGGACTCTTCCTTATCTACTCATGCCAACATCTTTTTGAATCATTTTTTATAAAAAAAAATAGATGAGATCTGATGGTTTTTTGTGGAGAATAAGTTCTAGAGTCCTAATGATAAAATAAATAAGTTATTTTGGTCAAAAGAAAGTCTAAGTAGACATTGGACATAAAAGCCTTTCTCAAGTCAAAGTGCATTCAATGCAAGAAATAATTTTTCATGCCCAAAGTCTACCATCCCTGATATCCCACACCTTATATATCCTCTCTCTTCTTCTCTTCTACAAGCCTAGAAGGTTAGGCACAAATCTGAGAAGAAGTTCTAAGGTTTTTGGCATAATATTCAAGATCTACATGATGATGTTCGTGTGATGGATGGGCTGCCTTCAGAAATAATTTTGAAGGTTCTTCAGATTAGATCCAAATTTGATTTTTAGAGAAAAGGTTAATGAGAAGAAGACATTCAGATCCTACTCAAGTAGATACCGATAGAGGCCAGGTGCATGCATGGCTCCTTCCAGAACCTCAGGAATCAATAGGATCATTGCAGGATAATTAGATTACCCAATCAGGTACTTTAAATTAAATCTGATTTAATTTTAATTTTTAATTTTTAATATTAGATCATCATAATTAGATCTAAAAATTTTTAGATCTAATCAAATTATTTAAAAATTTTTAAAAAAATCTTCCTCAGATCTGATCAGATCTTAATGATCCTGCGGTGGAAAACAGTATTTTTTTCTTCAACTCGTATCAGAGCCAGGTTAGCAGTTCTTCAAATCTATCTTAGATCTAATTTTATTTTTATTTATAATCTGATATTAAAAGATTTTAAATATCACATCAGATCTGATTAGATCTAAAATTAAAAAATTAAAAATTAAATAATTTAGATCTAATATGTATGAGATGCATGACTAGACTAGGTATAGAATAGTTCTATGTGTAGTCTAGTATGATCATATATTTAATTTAATATAAATATAATTTTAGATCTATTTAATTTTTATTTTTTTTATGTTATAATTATTATAATTAGATCTAAAAATAGAAAATAAAGTTTTTAATTTTTGATTTATTCATATGAGATATGAAAGATGCATGCTTAGACTAGTCATAGAATAGTTCTATAAGATGTCTAGAATAGTTTTAATTTTGATATGATCAAATTTAAAATTTTATTTTTTAGATTTAATATGTGATATTTCAGATCTGAAAGTATGCATATTGATGATACATGAAATGTATGCAAGACATGTATTAGTTAGATCTTTTTATATGTGATATATGATCTAACTAGTCTTGTAGTAAAAAAATTATACTTATGATTAAGGAGTTCCCCATGGCCATCCGATCATAAGAATAAAATAGGATTTAAAGGCCCTCTCCTCCTATTCGATGGGGTGTTCTTATGGCGTATAGGGGTGCTGCGCGTTCGTCCTTAATCAAAAATTAGAACTTATTTTTCTACAAAATCCTAGATCTCGAAACCCTAGAATTTCTATTACATGTTTTATTCATGAATCTAAAATTTAATTAAGAATTAAGATTATAAAATTAATTAGATCTAAAATTATGAATTTTTAGATCTAAGACATATTCATAAAATTGGGTTCGAGCTTGGATAGCTTAATTAGGTCTAGCGGTTGATCAAACCGAATCAGGAGTTGGTTAGGTGGGATCAAAGAAAGCTTAGATTTGACCAGTCTAATAGGATTGTTTGAGCCAAGATCAAATCACATTGAGATGTGACTCGATCAAATTAAGACCTAATTTGGCTCCATGATTCGAGCTAGATTGTAGGCTAACCTAATTGATTCTGATTCGATAATTTGGTGTCTAAGGTAAGTTTGGCAGATACGATCAATTGATTTTTAATTGAAAGCTACTCGACCTGAATGCCTTGAAGGCCTCTTCTGCTCGGGCATAACCATCTGCCTGAGCTAACTTATCAATGAAATTCCTGGGATACTTCTTCTTTAGAGAGAATAATAAATCATTCTTCTAAAGGCCATCCTTTAGTGTGGCCATTGTGATAAATTGGTCCAAGTTTTGGATCTCTAGTGCAGCGGCATTGAAATGGATAACATAGGCCCGTATGGATTTCTCCTCCTTCTGCTGAATATTGATGAAGATGTCTGAGCCTCGTCAAGGATGTCGGCTACTAATAAAATGAGCCATAAACTAATGGCTCATTTGATCGAAGAAAAAGATAGTATCCAACTTAAGAGTCAAGTACCAGTACTTGGCTGCTCCCTTCGAGGTGGAGAAAAAAGCTCGACATAGGATGGCATTAGGCACGCCATGAAGCAACATCATTATCTAGAAGGCCTCTAGATGATCGACTGGATTGGTAGTCCTATCGTAGCTCTCAAACTGGGAAAACTTGAAGTTCAATGGGATGGGTTTCTACATAGTTTTTTAGGAGAAGGGAGGGTCAGTGTAGTATCATTACCATAAGAGGAGGGAGCATGGTGGAGTTCCTCGATCTATCGATTCATTTCTTATATCTTTCGATCTAGGAGATCCTCATGGTCATGGATCTTCAAAGTCTTCTAGCTGAATGGGGGTAAAGTCCCTCCAAGGGTAGAATCATGATTGGAGTAGGAGCTCCCTACTCTCTACTTCTTTTTTTTGAAAGTTACTGGCCGACACGCCTAAGTCGGTCATCCCCAGACTGGATCCTAGGGTTTTGAAGAAGCCTACTCTAACTAGATCAGCATCGGAGGCCACTGCTGCTGCATGGCCAGCACTGCTTCAGTGAGATTCCTAACCTATTAGACCAGCAGGTTAAATTGCTCTATGTCTAACATTGCCGTCGATAGAGCTTGAGATGCTGGGGATGGGATAGGGGCGGGTAGATATAGATAAAATATGGCCACGAAGGTGGTCGACCGCTGGATGGAAGCCTTTCTAGGAGGCATCCTCATGAGATTAGCTGAGTAAGAAGAACTTCGAGGGAGAAGAAGAGAGATCTCTACTGAGCACTCCTTTAAGAACAAGAGAACCTCAAGAGAAAAAGGGTCCTTACTCTAGCGCCAATTCTGTTGGTGTGGAATCTGATTGACATCAAAACTGGCTAGGCTGGAGCAGTCGAAGTTGCCATTGGGACCTACAAAAGAAGTCCAAACCAAAGGATAGGTGGGTTCGGTAGGACCCTCTGACAGTCAAGTCAACTCTTCCGACCAACAAAAATGGAATGCTCAGTAGAGAAAGTAGCAGAGTTTCAGGATGGAGGAGAGAGCTTAAAGTAAACATATCTGGAGGATCCCATTTATACCTATAACAAATTGATGGTGATATTCATAACTGCAAAGTAGTAGACCGTTCAGGCCACATGGAGCTTATTATGAAGAGTGGTGTCTATTGTCATGATACGCCAATTCGTTGGGACTTAATAGTTGAAGTTCAGAGGAGGTAGGCATTGGTGGTGAAGTGCTTTGAGTTTCATCAATTTCAGAGGAGTTTGGACTCCTTCAAGGTTGCCTGTGTGTAAGTAGGTTCATGCTATACAAATAGCTGGATTTGCGTAGGTATGAAGGCCCTTCTAGGTGACTATAGGGAGTTCAACTGGAAGGTGTTTGGAGGTCCTATGACTGGTCTTGAAGGAAGTCTACTGGAGGAATCCGAAACTAGTTTTGCTGGAAGGATCCAAATGGAGATCTACTAGAAGAATCCAGATGGAGGTCCACTGGAGCAGTCCAGATGGAGTTCGATTGATGGAGTAGTCTAGTTGAGGGAGAAATCTGGAAGGAGTTTAGCTGGTGGAGAAGTTGGGCTGCTTATTTATTCCTTTGAAGCTTGACTGCTTTCGAGGCTATCTGGAGGCTGACAAAAAGGGGATGAGGTCCTTTTGCTTGCGTGTTCAGAGCTTTTGATGTAGGAATCCTGAGGTATGCCATCCTTAGTATATTGTCGGAGTTCAATCCTATTGAAAAGTTCTGTTGATCCGATGTTGATCCAATATCGAACAGCTTGGATGGTTTTTCTATTGGAAAAAGGTTCAAGTAGCGCCAAGGTCAGCCAAACCATGCCATAATTAGACCTATTACTCAGCTGCCTGGGGGCTATCATTACTGTTCATGTTCGTTTGAACAAAATCTACAATGCCCTATAGGTTTTGGGGATATCTGAAGGAGCTAGAAATCTTAATGAAGAAGATCGATCGATAAATTTAGGTTGGAGGTCTGCAGTCTCGGCATCTGAGCATAAACTCTTCAACGACTGGAGTCAGGTGTGACTGTCTTCACCGAATGAAGTTTCCTCGAGGCCAGATATCCTATCGGACTTTAGTAGGATAGGGTTCACACCCAACAGTATCAAAAGTTGAATTTGGTTCAGCAGTATGAATAGGTTCGTATTGGGGCTTCTAAGTTCAGTCAAAATAATTAGTCCAATATTGACCTAAATCAGGCATAGTGCTTCTACTGTTAGAAGCAGGGTTATCAAAAGAAGAATTGTCTTACTTACCTTGACCATAATAGGCTGAACAAGAGAAAGGAGCAAGAGTTGCTTATCAAGGATATTATATGATAACACCTTAAAATTTCTACGTATGTAATTCTACTACTTGGGTATTAGATATCGGTGGTCTTATGCAATTCATTGTAAGGACTTTAGGTAAGTGGAATGTTTGAAAAATGGTGAGAGATTTCTAAAAGATTGGGAAGGAAGTCATGTGCCAATCCTAGATTTAGGAATTGTCAAGCTTATTTTCAAAAAATGTCATTTTGAGTGATTGTTACTATTGTCCATCGTTTATGATAAATGTGATATGTATTGGCCTTTTGGCCATAGATAGTTATCATTTATCAATAAAGAAGATTATTATGATATTATTATAAATAATATTATAATAATACATGGATAATAAAGAAATGGCATTTAAAATGAACATAGCCTGTTAAGTATAATGTACACATTTAATAAATACTCAAGCTAGATTATATCATGGATGTCTATATTTGGTTATAGGCTTAGTCATCTTGATAAGAATAGGATAAACAAGTTAGCTTGAGTGAAGAACCTCAACATCAATGATTGTGAATCATTGATAACCTGTGAGTTTTGTCTTCTAGAAAAGATAACAAAGTCACCTTTTACTGAAAAAGGTGAAGGAATCGATGAAGTTCTAAGTCTTATACATAGTGTGATATATGTAGACCTATAAACTCAAGTACCAGAGGAAGATATCAATATTTCATTACAAACGACCTATCTAAGCATGGATGCATCTAGCCTGAATCATTTAAAATGTTTAAATGATTTAATAATAAAATAAGAAAATAAATTGGAAAAGGTATTAGAACTCTTCGATCAGATCGAGGAGGCGAATACTTATCCAGTAAGTTTGTGACATATTTAGGAGAGAATAGGATTCTCTCTTAGTAGATTCTTTTTTAGAATATAATGTATCAGAAAGAAAAAATTAAACTTTGTTAGATATGGTTCAATCCATGATAGGGTTCACTAGTCTGTCTGTTTTAGGATTGTGCTTTTGTGACTACTTGTTTTACTCTAAAAATTTATACTACATAAATCTATTATAAAGACTCCATATGAGATATAGATTGAGCGTAGACCTAGACTCTCTCATCTTTGGATTTGGGGTTGATCAGCCTATGTCAAAGGTTTGCACACAAATAAACTTGGATCCCGATCCAATAGGTGTTTAACGATTATTAATTTTACCATACTGAAGAATATAAGATGTTCATCAACAGTAGGCCATTCCTTTTGGAAAGGAGTTCCTTAGTGAAGGAACTGATGTCTATCAAGTTGAACTTGAAAAAGTTTAACTAGTAGAAAATGAACCGATATAATCTAGTAAACCTACAGAACCGGATTTGATCAAATCAAATTTGGAGCCCATTAAAGTAGCACCTTTAAGGAGATCTAGTAGAGTACCATATTAGCTAGATAGATACTATGGTATTTAGGTCTGGGACAGCAATCCTGTTGAGCTCAATCAAAATAATAAGGATCTGATCACCTATAGGGATGCAATGCAGAGATCTGACTCTGAGAAGTGACTTGGAGCCATATAATCCAAATTGAAATCCATGAAAATCAATAGTATGTGGACACTAGTTGATTCACCTAAAGGGATAAAATCTATTGGGTGCAAATCAATTTTCGAAAGGATCAGAGTAGCACAAACAAAAAGGTAGAGACCTATAAAGCCAGTCTGGCTATCATCTTAGAGTTTGAACATACATTTTGAACATATATCTTTGTTATGAATAGAGACAAATCCTGCATTTGTAAGTAGGCAAAATGTTCTATAGTATTATTCCTTGTATTGTCTATGGATGAAATTCTCTTAATCGAAAATGGCATTCCAGCATTGAAAGGAATAAAGATTTGGATGTCATCTAATTTCTCCATGTTCAAGACCAGATACGATATACTCACTAAGGATAGTGAGTAGATACCAGTCTGATCCAAATGAGAACCACTGGAAGATTGTATAGACAATCCTTAAGTATTTGACAAATACTAGGTCCAGTGACTCAAATATGGAGATACTAACTTAAAACTTATGGATGTTTTGATTTTAGTTTTTAGTCAGATCAAGATGATAGCAAGAGAGTGTCAGGTCATACCCTAATTGTAGGAGCAATCTGCTAGAAAGGTTTCTAGCATGATACTATAGCCTATTCAGTTAGTGATATAGAGTACATCGTGGCATATGATGCTACCATATAAGCTGTATAGTTGTTGAGGTTCATTAGCAGGTTGGGAATAGCACCCTCCATCGATGGTCTGGTCCTATCATAGCACTAGAGCCATAGCTCAGGCCAAAAAACTAAAGAACCAACATATTCTGCATCGCTTTCACCTTAAGATATTAGATCTGGGTGATATCGACCTTTAGAAGATCAATGGAACAAGAGAACTTAACCGACCCATTTGCTAAGGCTTTGGAACTAAGGAGTTTTATGAACTCAAGTGGAAGATAGTGTTAGATATGTGCCCTAGAAGCCAGATTGGCTGTCACTTGTAATACACTTCTAAGGATAATTTTATAATTTTAACTATAAATTAATAAATGAGTTATTTTCTATCATAGTGTGTATTTAAAAGTGTCTGTAATACATCCTTTGAGTTAATGCTAATGACAATTCATATTTTCAAGAGTTAAAAATTTAAGACATGAATTTTCATAATTAACACCTGCTCTCGATCGTAGGATCATCATGAGGATGGTGATCAATCCAGAAGGTTGGTGTATGATCACTTTCTTAGGATAGACATATCTTGAGTCTGTGGTGTGGAGACACCAGAGCGAGAGTATAAGTACTCGTTAGAGAATAAGGGTACTGAGCATGACCACCTCGAGTTGTTATAAGGAAGTCTACCTTCTCGTCGATAACTAACTCGATGCTGCAGTGGTGTGTTTGGTTCTTTGATCTGAGGTGCATCGATAGTTCACCTTGTGGGTGTTATAGTTTAACTACACCATAACTCAATCTCCTAGCCATTCGAAATCTTGAGGTGTATGTTGGCTGTAGCATGTTCATTGTAGGAATTAGATTGCACCAATAGGGGATCTATTTACCTCCTTTGATGAGGAGTAGCCCTATGATAATCATGAGATTGAGTCATAAGCCCATGGCCATGGCAGAGTGAAGATGATAGAAAGAGTTTCTATTAGGATTTCATATTGGACTCAAATCGAGTGATTAATTCATTGATGGACATTAGGTTTGATGAGTTCACCTTAACCCTAATCCTGTCAAGACTTAAGATAGAAGAACCCAATTGCATAGGTAACTATGTCGAAAGATTCGCTTTCAGTTCTGATGGGTGATCACCACATACTGCTAGGTATCACTGATGAATTTTGGAAGCAATTAGGATGATTTTGATGATCAATAATTCTAATTGTATGAATTAGAAAAGTTCTGGTCCATTGAAAGGTGTTTCGATGATGTCGATGATGGAGATCGTGACATATCTCATTACCATGTAGAATTGAACCTAACTAGATTTCACAAATAAGAATTTGGGTCTGGATGTCATCAATTGAGCTAAGCTAGTTTGATTGATTTGGATTAGATCCAATCAGGTTCAAGGTAATCGTGCTAGCACATGATTGAGCCTGACTTTCTCCTTCTGAAATCTTTCTGATTCATTACAACCAAGTTAAATTTAATTTAACTCATTTTTATATTTAGAATGGATTTATTTTCATCTAACTGGAATAAATTTAAATCAGATTAATTATAGAAATTAAATCCATTCATAGTCAAATTGGACTAGGGTCAAAAGTTGACATGTTTGAGAGAATTGAGAGTCACCTGATCAGATGCTTTTAGAAAATTCTTTAGAAATCATTTTGATTTGATATTTGGATATGTGATGGAGCGCGAGTTATTCATTAGGTGTTCCAAATTTTATGAATTTTAAAGATATCTAGATTGAGTTATAGTAGAGTTTTATTTGGATCAAACTCTTGAGGGAAGAGTCCTAGGTGCAGTGGACTCTTTCTTATCTACTCATGCCAACACCTTTTTGAATCATTTTTGGTAAAACAAATAGATGAGATCTAATGGTTTTTTGTGGAGAATAATTCCTAGAGTCCTAATGGTAAAATAAACAAGTTATTTTGGTCAAAAGAAACTCTAAGTAGACATTGGAAATAAAAGCCTTTCTTAAGTCAAAGTGCATTCAATGCAAGAAATAATTTTTCATGCCCAAAGTCTACCATCCATGATATCCCACACCCCCTCTATCCTCTCTCTTCTTTTCTTCTACAAGTTCAAAAAATTAGGCACAAATCTAAGAAGAAGTTCCAAGGTTTTTGGCACAATATTCAGGATCTACACGATGATGTTCATGTGACGGATGGGCTGCCTTCAGAAATAGTTTTGAAGGTTCTTCAGATTAGATCCAAATCTAATTTTTAGAGAAAAAGTTCATGAAAAAAAGACATTCAGATCCTACCCAAGTGGATACTGGTAGAGGCCAGGTGCATGCGTGGCTCCTTCCAGAACCTTAGGAATCAACAGAATTATTGCAGGATAATTAGATTACCCAATCAGGTACTTAAAATTAAATCTAATTTAATTTTAATTTTTAATTTTTAATATTAGATCATCATAATTAGATTTGAGAACTCTTAAATCTAATAAAATTATTTAAAAATTTTTTAAAAAATCTCTCTCAGATCTACATGATCCTACGGTGGAAAATAGTATTTTTTCTTCAACTAGTATCAGAGCCAGGTTAGCAGTTCTTCAAATCTACCTTAGATCTGATTTTATTTTTATTTATAATTTGATATTAAAAAATTTTAAATGTCACATCAGATCTGATTAGATCTAAAATTAAAAAATTAATAATTAAATAATTTAGATCTAATATGTATGAGATGCATGACTAGACTAGGTATAGAATAGTTCTATGTGTAGTCTAGTATGATCATATATTTAATTTAATTAAATATAATTTTAGATCTATTTAATTTTTATTTTTTTGATATTATAATTATTATAATCAGATCTAAAAATAAAAAATAAAATTTTTAATTTTTGATTTATTCATATGAGATACGAAAGATGCATGCTTAGACTAGTCATAGAATAGTTCTATAAGATGTCTAGAATAGTTTTAATTTTGATATGATCAAATTTAAAATTTTATTTTTTAGATTTAATATGTGATATTTCAGATTTGAAAGTATGCATATTGATGATACATGAAATGTATGTAAGACATGTATTAGTTAGATCTTTTTATATGCGATATATGATCTAACTAGTTTTGTAGTAAAAAAATTATATTTATGATTAACGAGTTCCCTATGGCCATCCAGTCATAAGAATAAAGTAGGATTTAAAGGCCTTCTCCTCCTATTCAATGTGGTGTTCTTATGGCATGTAGGGGTGCTGCGCGTTTGTCCTTAATCAGAAATCAGAACTTATTTTTCTGCAAAATCCTAGATCTCAAAACCCTAAAATTTCTATTACATGTTTTATTAATGAATCTAAAACTTAATTAAGAATTAAGATTATAAAATTAATTAGATCTAAAATTATGAATTTTTAGATCTAAGACATATTCATAAAATTGGGTTCGAGCTTGGATAGCTTAATTAGGTCTGGCGGTTGATCAAACTAAATCAAGAGTTAGTTAAATGGGATCAAAAAAGCTTAGATTTGACCAGCCTAATAGGATTAAGTCTGGACCAAGATCAAATCACATTGAGATGTGACTTGATCAAATTAAGACCTAATTTAGCTCTGCGATTCGAGCTGGACTGTAGGCTAACTGAATTGATTCTGATTCGATAATTTGGTGTCTAAGATAAGTTTGGTAGATACGATCGACTGATTTTTAATTGGAAGCTACTCAATCTGAATGCGTTCTTATCGAGTTAATGGTATTTCTCTTCCACCGATCTCACTTACCTGGACATTTGTGTCAATCCAGTTTTGATTTGAGGTGGCTAATAATTCAAACCAACCCATGCCACTAGGTTAGTCATAATTGTTATGACTAAGTCAAGTCAAGTTTAAAGAGACCTAAATTAAATCTTTCTAAGAAAATATTGTCTAAAATCTTCCATCAATGTAGATGTACGGGCCCTTTCCAGGGTTGATTGTTCTCGACTAGATACAGTGGTTTAGTTGCACCGAAAAGATGCAACTATGTCTATTAGGCATTGGATGCTATGGGTTGGAGGATGGGTTGGGCTCAATATTTTGAAGACGATGAGGAACCCAATCAAAAATCCAATTTATGCAAATGGTGGGTCTGACTTAACTAAGGAGCAGATCAATATTCCAGACAAAGTGAGATTCATGAATTAGAGACCAAGTTTAGGTGCACCATGATTAGAGAATCATTGGACAAGAATTGTCCACTCATCAGTTGACCCATCACCAATAACTGTTAGGTGAGGTGGTGAGTCAGTTGGTGGGACTGCACCACCCACTAGAAATCTATAATTACAGAGATTTTCACATCTCTACCAAGGGAGTATAAGGATTCGAGTAAATAGTGGAAGTCTAATTTATTTAAATATAAAATTTTTAAATAAATTATTTAAGTCTAATTACAAAATCTAACTAGAAACTTTGACTCTTTACAGAAAAATAGCTGCGTCCAATCCACTAGCCCATATCCAGACACCCATAAACTGACCGGATCCAACTTCAAGGATTGGCTTCGAAACTTCAAAATTATTTTGGATTCTTAGAAGTTGACTCATGTATTGGAACAGAATCCTCCCACTTTACCAGCTCATCCATCCACTGATCAGAGAGCGTCTCTCGAGAAGTAGATGGATGAAGATAACAAAGTCAGGTATTATATGTTGGGCTCGATGTCTGATGAGCTCCAGCGCCAACATGAAGACATTAAGACTAGCCACCAAATGTTGGCTCACCTGCAAGAGTTGTTTGGTGAACAGAGTCGTACAGCCAAATATCAAGTCACTAAAAGACTTTTTAAGGAGTCCAAGATCATTGTCTTATGATGATCAAAGACTTGGAAGAGCTTGAGAAGCTCGATGTCAAGTTAGATCAAGATTTACAGACTGACATAATTCTACAGTCCTTGACTGATGCATATGGACAGTTCATCATGAACTACCATATGCATAAACTTTAGAATACCTTAGCTGAGCTCATGAATATGTTGGTTACTATTGAACTTTCTATGAAAAGTTCTAAAGGCTCAGTACTTACTGTGGAACATACTTCTTCCAAGAGAAAATCTTTTGGAAAGAAGAAGAAGTCCACGAAGAAGCAGAAGGTGAATGGTGAGAAGAAGAAGAAGGCAGAGCAAAAGAAAAAGGCCGTTGATAAAGAAAAATATTTTCATTACAACATTGACGGCCATTGAAAGTAGAACTGCCCTCTTTACCTGACCAGCCTGAAGAACAAGAAGGAGGCAGGTCCTTCTGGAGGTATGCACATTATAGAATCTAATCTTATGATTTTTTCTACATCCAATTGGTTGCTTGACTCTGGTTCTAGTGCTCAATTATGTACTTCTATATAGGATCTTGAGGATAGCAGGAGACTGAGGGATGGTGAAATGATCCTACGCATCAAAAACAAAGAAAGAGTTGCTGTTGTAGCCATGGGAACCTACCCTCTGCGATTACCGTCAGGATTAGACTTTGTACTTAGGGACTATTTTTATGTGCCTGCAGCAAGTAGGAATTTGATTTCTATTTCATGTTTAGCATTGGAAGGCTATGTAATTAGTTTTCTTAAGGATCATTGTAATATTCTTTATGAAAGAAATAAAATTGTAAGTGGTTTTCTTATAAATGGTCTTTATCAGTTACATATTGGTGTTTCTATTTTTAATATCAAACAAAATGTGAATGCCATAGGATCAAAGTGACCTAGGGATAGTCTAAACAATAGGTATCTTTGGCACCTTAGGCTAGGTCATATAGCTAAAGACAGGGTTAACAAATTGGAGAAATTTGGGCTATTGAGTTCGTTGACTTCTAAGTTATATCTGATTTGTGAATCATGCCTTCATGGCAAAATGACCAAGCTTTCTTTTATGGGACATGGGGAAAGGGCCACAGACCTACTTGCCCTAGTACATACTAATGTATGTGGCCCATTTGATGTGCCAGCCAGGGGCAATTATATCTACTTCATCATCTTTACTGATGATTTATCTCAGTATGGGTATATATATTTAATGCGACATAAGTCTGAAGCTTTTGAAAAGTTCAAGAAATTCAGACTCAAAGTAGAAAAATAAATAGAAAAACTCATTAAGATTCTTCGATCAGATCGAGGAGATGAATACCTTAGTCAAAAATTCCTAGACTATCTTAAGGACAATGGCATAATCTCACAATGGACTCCACCTGGAATGCCTCAACTCAACGAAGTTTTTGAATGGAGAAACCAGATCCTATTAGATATGGTTCAATCCATGATGAGCTTCACGAACCTTTCTGAGTTTCTTTGGGGACATAGTCTATTGACCGCTATATATCTATTGAATAGGATTTCATTTAAAATCATTCCTACCACACCGTATGAGATATGGCATGGTAAGAAATCAAGTTTGAGTCATCTCAGAATTTGGGGTTGTTCGATCTATGTCAAAAGACAACAGGTGGACAAATTAGAGTCTAGGTTCTTTAGAGCTCGATTTATTGGATATCTTAAAAAGTCATTAGGATATTTTTTTTATCTCTCAGAAGATCATAATGTGATTGTGAGTAGACACACTATCTTTCTTGAAAAATAGTTTATTCAAGATAATGGCATCGAAATACCGATTAGGCTCGAGGAGAAAATCTCCCAAGAGCCATAAGCCAAGAAACCTATGGAACCTAATCAGATTGAGCCAATCCAATCACTACCTCATCCACCTCGTAGATCAAAAAAATTTTCCATCCTCCTGAAAGGTACTTAGGTACTATTTTAGAGGATGTAGAAAAAATATTCCTCATAGAAAAAGAGGTTCATGGTGATCATCCCAAAACCTAAGATGAGACGATATCAAATATCAACTTTGAAAAATGGTTAGAGGCAAAGAAGTCAGAGATTGACTCAATGCACTCGAACCAAGTCTGGATCTTGGTAGATCCACCTGAAGGTAGAGTACCTATTCGGTGTAAATAGATCTTCAAGAAAAAGATAGGTGCTGATGAGAATGTAGACATATTCAAAGCAAGGCTTGTAGTAAAAGGGTATAGTCTGATAGGATACATGCAGGGTTTCATGCATAGATTTCAAAACATTTTCGAAATAAAGAGCAGCAAAAAATATAGATTAAACTATTTAATCTACAACATGCATGTAATCAAATTATAAAATCCTATATCAAGGATCTATAACATGTTATGATGCAAATATAAATCTAAAATTAAACTAATCATAAGTGGTATTGATCATATCAATACTTAGATCTAGAACAATTCTAGATCTAATCCTAGATTGCATCTAGGTCACCAAGAGATCAGATCTCTTACCTTTACACGGGTCAAAAACTCTATGGTTGAATATGTTGTTGCCTTTGGAGCCGCATAAGTATTCAACCTCTACAGGTGATCCACACGAACCTACAACATAGATAGGAGGTTCGTCGAATGAAGATCCACTCCAAGTGCTAGCTTTTCATGGATCCATCCTGATGGTTAATCAAATACATGTTCTTCGGATCTCTTGGATACTCCAAGAGATAAAGAACATAAGGAGGAATAAGAGAAGAATCCAACCCTTGGATCTCCCATAAATTAGAAATAAATAGACATATGAAAAAACCCTAGGAGAAGATAAATCTTCTCCTTCAGGATGTCAATGGTTGATGTCCTAAAAACATCTATTATGCTAGGTTCAGAGGAGACCTTCTCCTCTGAATTTTTTTCTAATTTTCTAGATATCACACCCTCATATTTTATTCATAAAAATCTCATAAATAAAATTGAGAAGAAGGGCTCTCAAGGAAACCCTAAGAGAAGACCATCTTTTCTTCTTCTTCTCGCATCAGGACATGATCAGATCATGTCCAAAAATGATCACCATATCCCAACACCTTGGAGCATAGATCCCACACCCTCTTCCTCTCTCTCTCTTAGATCTTTATCATATAAAAATCACATAAAATAATGGGAAGAAGATACTCAAAAGAAAACAAAGAAAACATAATCTTCTCTTACCTTTGTGCCTTCATGACATCAACGATTGATGTTCAGATGAAGATCTTTTCTCTAAGAATCTTGGCACCATCTTTTCTCAAGCCCTTCCTCTCTCTCTCTCAAATTTTTATCATATAAAAATCATAAATAAAATAGGAAGAGAAAAACATAAAAGAAATGTATAAGAGAAGATAATCTTCTCTTATCTTGTCTCTTCAAGATATCAACCTTTGATATCTTAATCGGAGGCTGTTCTCCAAGAATCTTAGCACTAAAAATTCTCCAAGCCTTCTCCTCCTTCTCCTCTAATTTTTTATGATTTTTCTAGGATTTTTCACATCCTCAATGGTCAAAGAAAGAGGCGTCCCCTTTATATTGCAAAACTAGGTCAAAACCTAGTCAAAGGAGGACTTCTATGGGGCGTCCAACTCTTGGATGCCCCTCCCTTGATTTTTGGTGTGTGAAATAGAAAACCAATGCCCTAAAAAAAGGGAGAAAGGGTAGAAATAATATTGGAGGCATGGGGAAAGTGGGTGCACAAGAGGAGGGAAGAGTTTAGGTCAAAGAGGGCTCTTCCAAGAGGAAACTAATCCTAACAACTTCTTGCTTTTGACCAAGTCAAAATTTATTTCAAATAATATAATATGGGGCATAGAAAACCTTTTATTAGGCATAAAAAAATATAGAAAAAAATCTAAAATTAAAATATGGCATGAGCTTTCTTAGGTGCAAGTGAAAGAGAGAGAGAGTCCCAGTCCAATTAGGACTCCTCTTGTTTGACTAGAAAAATTATTTTAAATCCAATTTAAATCTTACTTAAATTAGATTAAATACAATCCAATTAAGGATGATCCTAGTCCAACTAAGTGCCTAATTAAATTAGATTAAATTTAAATTTAAATTTGATTTAAATCCTAAGTCAATCAAGTGCATCCAAGTCCTAGTCAAACAAGGAATTGTTTTTTTCTTGCAATTGTCTTATCCAATAAATCAATTAGACTTAATCTAATTAAATCTAAATTAATTATAATTAAATTTAATTTAATTAAACTTAATTTTAGCTCAATTGCTCAATCAAATTGAGTCAATTAGCAATCCAATTGCTAATCGATCCTCCTACAACACTTTTATTAGGTCAAACATCAATCGCATTGAATGTTTGACCTTGAAATGATTCTCAATCATTGATTAACCATTCGATCAGGTTACAAGCTCTAATATGTGTGACCCCATAGGTTCGAACCTAAGCCAGTAGTATAGTTACCAATTTCTGTACCAATCAAGGTTATCATCTAGCAATGGTTTTCGACGTTCGGATAGGTCGAATGTATGCAAAGCAACATTCTTAGAACCCTAGCCCATGGTTATCGTATAATTCATCCCTATGACTGATAATGCTCAAGATGACTTCGAGTATGCTGTCAAACACTCATACAAGTCATCTATATTGTATCTCAAAATTTTGCAAATCTCGTGACATCTCACGAGGATTACCCAAGCCTAGGTTTTACTAAATTAAAATACAGTGGTCAATCCCATCTTGACTCATACACCCAAGCCTAGGTACTTGACTGTACCTAAAAACTTTCTATCACCTATATTAGAAATACAGATAGTCTAGCACCAAAGTACAGTGAGTTGCTCACAAGTCACGATGGCGATCTCAGGTCGGACGGATACCTATACCCATTGGCCTTAGCTTGCTACTCTTGATAGTAGAGTGCTACATTGGTCACGTTCAGTGTAGATGTACTCCTACATCTTATCTGGATGCCATACCAATGTCTCCACACTACTTGATTACGAGGACAACCAATGCATATGGCATATAGCGACCTATACTTGATAAGTTATCATCTTTGTTAATACCTTATCATTTGATCGTGAATAATTTAAGAACCATTCGATAAATCATTCTTTATCAATTGAATGTGGTTCTAAGAACTTCATCATAATTTAGGAGTTTATTTAAGAAAGATAAAACTTTTATGGTGAAACAACCAAATTACTATTATTATTAGATAATTCATATACTAATTTCAATCATCTACTACTTAGATGATTGATTTTAGGACACATTTTTCAACAACTCTCACTTGAACTAAAGCCAATCAGAACAATATCAAATATCCTATCTTCCATTTGAGTTCGTAGAACTCCTTAGTTCCGAGGTCTTAGCAAATGGGTCAGTTAAGTTCTCCTTTTACATCGAACTTCTAAAGATTGACGTCACCCAGATCAAATATCTAATATGAAAATGATGCAGAATATGCTGGTCCTTCGGTTCTTTAGCCTGAGCTATGGCTCCAATGCTAGATAGGACTGGACCATGGGTGGAGGGTGCCATTCCCAACCTACTAATAAACCTCAATAACTACACAGCTTACATGGCAGCATCATATGCCACGATGTACTCTACATCACTAACTGAATAGGCCAAAGTATCCTGCTTGGAACCTTTCCAGCAGATTGCTCCTACAATTAGGATATGAGTCAACATTCTCTTGTTGTCATCTTGTTCTGACTAAAATTAAAACATCCATATATTTTAAGTTAGTACTTCCATATTTGAGTCACTGGACCTTAGTATTTTTCAAATACTTAGGGATTGTCTATACAATCCTCCAGTGGCTCTTACTTGGATTAGACTGGTATATGCTCACTATCTCTAGTGAGTATACCATGTCTAATCTTGTACATGGATAAATAAGATGATAGCTAGACCTTTATTTCTTGTAATATTGGAATGCTATTCCGGACTAAGAGAATTTCATTCTCAAACATCATAAAAAATAACACTACAAAACATTTTGCCCAATAATGTGCAGGGTTTGCCTTTGTTCATAACTAAGATATGCGTTCAGAACGTATGTTTGATCTCTAAGATGATACTCAGACGGGCTTTATAGGTCCTTACCTTTCCGTCTGCACTACTTTGATCCTATTAAAAATTCATTCACACCCAATGGATTTTATCCCTTCAAGTGATCAACTAGTGTCCATACACTATTGATTTTCATAGACTTCAATTTGGATCATATGGCTCCAAGCCACTTCTCAGAATTAGGCCATTGCACTGTATCCTTATAGGTGATCAGATCCTTATTGTTCTCATCAAGCTCAACATGATCGCCATCTTGGACCTAGACACTGAAGTATCTATCCGACTAATGCGTTACTCTACCGGATCTCCTTAAAGGTGACACTTTAATGGACTCCGAATTTGATCTGATCAAATCAGGTTCTGTAGGTTTATCTGATAATGTTGGTTCTTTTCTACTAGTCAAACTTTAACAAGTTCAACTTGATAGGCATCATTTCCTTCTCTAAGGAACTTCTTTCCAAAAAGAATGCCCTACTGCTGATGATCATCTTATGTTCTTTACCATAGCAGAATTAATAACTCTTAAACACTTATTGGACCAGGATCCAAGTTTATCTGTGTGCAAATATACGATATAGGTTAATCAACTCCAAACCCAAAAGTGAGAGAGTCTAGGTCCACGCCCGATCCATATCCCATATAGAGTCAATGCAATAGATTAACTTGGTATAAATTTTTAGAGTAAAAAAGTAGTCACAAGAGCACAACCCTGCAATAGGCAGATAAGTATATCCTATTATGGATTGAACCATGTCTAATAAAATTCAATTTATCCTTTTAGATACACTGTGTTTCAAAAAGAAATCCACTAAGAGAGAATCCTATTCTCTCCTAGATATGTCACAAACTCACTGAATAAGTATTTGCCTCCTCGATCTGATCGAAGAGTTTTAATACCCTATCCAGTTTGTTTTTCTTTTTCATTATTGAATCATTTGATCATTTCAAATGATTCATCCCAAATGTATCCATGCCCAGATAGATCGTCTGTAATGAAATATTAATGTCTTCCTTTGGCACTAAAGTTTAAGGTTCACATACATCACTATGTATGAGACTTAGAACTTTATCGGCTCCTTCACCTTTTTCAGTAAAAGATGACTTTGTCATCTTCCCAAGAAGACAAGATTCATAGACTATCAATGATTCACAATCATTGATATCGAGGTTTCCCTCTTAAGCTAACCTATTTATCCTGTTCTTATCAATATGATTAAGCCTGTAATGCCAAACATAGACATCTATGACATAATCTAACTAGGATGCGTACATTCCACTTACCTTATATCCTTGCAACGAATTGCATAAGACCATTGGTATCTAATACCCAGGTAGTAGAATTACATACAGAGAAGTTTTAAAGTGTTATCATATAACATCTTTAATAAGCAACTTTTGCTCCTATCTCTTGTTCGACCTGTTGTGGTCAAGGGAAGCAAGACAAATCTTCTTCCTATAATCCTATTTCAGACATTAGAAGTACTATGCCTGATTTGGGTTAATCTTGGACTAATTATTTTGACTGGGCTCAGAAACCCCAATATGAATCCATTCATACTGCTGAACCAATATTCAACTTTCGATACTGATTATCAAAGTTGGGTCCATAAGTCTTCACTGTCTAACAGTGATGGAAGCAATTAGGATTTAGCCTTAATAAAGAATAATGACCTATTTTATATGAATCATTTTAAGCCTAAAGACTTGGACTTTAGTCTAAAGATTCTTCCACTATTTTATTCAAACTAATAGCCTCTACCTCCAATTCGAGGAATTACTTTAATTTTCTAGTAGGTACAGAATACACATAGACTGCACACGAGCCCAACTTTAGTTGGCCCACCTATGTATATCTAAGGGTAGGTTCATAACCAATTATTTCTCCAAATAATTTTTAGTAATTTCCCAAGCCTTGATCAGTTGGCTTTGGCCATCTCAGAAAAGGGTCCAGTTAGGTCCAACCATTAACATGACCATACTTGGCACATCCAACCAATGAATGATCAAGCCCAACTTTGGTTGGCTAACCCAACTACCATTAGAGAGACACATCCAAGTCATCATATGATGGATGATAATTCCATTAGTCAACAAGCACTAGGCCTTTGGGCCTCCAATGATTATTGAGTTAATGAACCCATTATCAAACATCTTAATGGGAGGCTATGACTTCGTTATCCCCATAACTTTATCATTTTAACGATCTAATAATTTTAGAGAATTTAAATTATTAGTGATTTAAGGATAGAAAGGACATGGATCAATTTGCTCCCACTGACTTCACCAAGTCAAGTCCTCCCACTAACTTTGCAAGTCACTGATGAGGATTAGGATCAATTCGGTCCATGGGCACCTAAATCAGTCTCACTGATTTTCTATGTGACATGAGTTAGCACGAATCAATGAGCAACCTAATCAAAAACTTGATTAACCACATTGGTCAAATAAGTTAGATCGATGGAAGGGTCTACCAAGGCTTGCCTTAGACACCATCAGAAATGGCTAGGTAAGCAGGCTGCCAATTAAAAACCATCGGTCTAGGATGCCAGACTTATCTTAGATACCAATTGGTTTGTCAATTTTTATTTGGTCTACCTAAAGACTCGGGCTCAACCACTGAGCCACGATCAGCATCCAATTATTAGATGTATGGACTTTGATCAACTACAACTATTAAAATGATCTATAGAAATGATCTAATCCTAATTAACTATTAATTAAGTTTGATCAATTTCTTAACTATGTCCATATTTAATCTAACCCTAGGTCTAACCTAGTTAAGGATCTAATAAAAGCTAACCCATTTTTCTTTAACCCATGTTTGATGAAATTATCTTAGGATCTTCAAATCATAAACCAAGATCCTAAATAATCACTTAATTCTCAATTAAGTTCAAGTTTATGGGTTTAGATTTATGGAATCTTAGAACTAGTTTCTGATTTTATTGTTTGAAATATTTTCAAATTGTATTGAATCATATTCAATATATAGTTTTAGATCTGATTTGTTTCATTATTTAGATCATATCCTAGGATTTCAAATCTAGGGTTTTGCAGAAAGTAAGTTCACGATTTAAGTTTTACAAAATAAATATGTCATACATATACATTCTAGATTCAATACAAAAATTACATATCAACATATGCAATAAGAGGATTAGATCTAAATATAAAACACATCATGTGGATCAGATCGTAAATTATTTAAAATTAAATTTAAAATCTAAAAATAAATCATAAATAACTTTAGATTTTATCTAATATATTTATGATTTAAGTTTCTTAGATCAGCACATACTAGGACAACCTTTCCACTGTAAGGGGTAAACCTTACAGCAGGACAACCTTATGGCAGTATGTACAATCCTGATATTATTTAGATCTAATCTAAATAATCTAAAATAGATCTATTTTTTATTAAATTTTAAATTTAAATTAAAAAATTAAATCATAAATTTTCTTAGATCTAATCTAAATAATTCATGATTTTGATTTAGATCAGCACATACTAGGACAACCTTTTCATTGTAAGAGGTTAACCTTATAACAAGACAACCTTATGACAGTATGTGCGAACTTTAATTAACTTTAATTTTTAGATTTAATCTAAAGCATACATAAACATGTTATAATAGAACCTAGATGCTCTGATACCACTAATAGGATACATGCAGAGTTTTATGCATAGATTTCAAAACTTTTTTGAAATAAAGAGCAGCGGAAGAAATAGATTAAACTATTTAATCTACAACATGCATGTAATCAAATTATAAAACCCTATATCAAGGATCTATAACATGTTATGATACAAATACAAATCTAAAATTAAATTAATCATAAGTGATATTGATCATATCAATACCTAGATCTAGAATAATTCTAGATCTAATCCTAGATTGCATCTAGGTCACCAAGAGATCGGATCTCTTACCTTTGCATGGGTCGAGAACTCCACGATTGAATCCATTATTATCTTTAGAGCCGCACAAGCATCTGGCTTCTATAAGTGATCCACACAAACCTGCAACATAGATCGGAGGTTCGTCGAATGAAGATCCACTTGAAGTGCTAGCTTCTCATGGATCCCTCTTGATGGTTAATCAAAAACATGTTCTTCAGATCTCTTGGATACCCCAAGAGATGAAGAACATGAGGAGGAATAAGGAATGAATCCAACCCTTGGATCTCTTATTAATCAAAAATAAATAAACATATGAAAAAACCCTAGGAGAAGATAAATCTTCTCCTTCAGGATGTCAACGGTTGATGTCCTGAAAATATCTATTATGCTAGGTTCAGAGGAGACCTCCTCTAGATTTTTTTATAATTTTCTAGATATCACACCCTCTGATTTTCTTCATAGAAATCTCATAAATAAAATTGAGAAGAAGGGCTCTCAAGGAAACCCTAAGAGAAGACCTTCTTCTCTTCTTCTTCTCGCATCAGGACATGATCAGATCATGTCCAAAAATTATCACCATGCCCCAACACCTTGGAGCATAGATCCCACACCCTCTTTCTCTCTCTCTCTCTCAGACATTTATCATATAAAAATCATATAAAATAATGAAGCAGAAGATACTCAAAAGAAAATAAAGAGAAGATAATCTTCTCTTACCTTTGTGCCTTCATAACATCAACTATTGATGTTTAGATGAAGATCTTTACTCTAAGGATCTTGGCACCATATTTCCTCAAGCTCTTCCTCTCTCTCTCTCTCAAATTTTTATCATATAAAAATCATAAATAAAATAGGATGAGAGAAACATAAAAGAAAAATATACGAGAAGACAATCTTCTCTTACCTTGTCTCTTCAAGATATCAACCTTTGATATCTTAATTGTGGGCTCTTCTCCAAGAATCTTTGCACTACAAATCCTCCATGCCTTCTCCTCCTTCTCCTATGATTTTTTATGATTTTTCTAGGATTTTACACGTCCTCAATGGTGAAAGAAAGAGGTATCCTCTTTATATTGCAAAACTAGGTCAAAACCTAATTAAAGGAGGACTTCTATGGGGCATCCAAGAGTTGGACGCCCCTCCCTTAATTTTTGGTGTGTGTCTTGGATGCCCCCCCCTTAATTTTTGGTGTGTGAAATAGAAAACCAATGCCCTAAAGAAAGAGAGAAAGGGAAGAAATAATATTGGAGTGGGGAAAGTGGGAGCACAAGAGGAGGGAAGAGTTTAGGTCAAAGAGGGCTCTTCCAAGAAGGAAACTAATCCTAACAACTTCCTACTTTTGATCAAGTTAAATTTTATTCCAAATAATCTGATATGGGGCATGGGAAACCTTTTATTAGGCACGAGAAAATATAAAAAAAAATATGAAATTAAAATATGGTGTGGGCTTTCTTAGGCACAAGTGAAAGAGAGTCCCAGTCCAACTAGGATTCCTCTTGTTTGACTATGTCAAAATTATTTTAAACCTAATTTAAATCCTATTTAAACTAGATTAAATGTAATTTAATTAAGGATGATCTTAGTTCAACTGGGTCTCTAATTAAATTAGATTAAATCAAGATTTAAATCTGACTTAAATCCTAAGTCAATCAGGTGCACCCAAGTTCTAGTTAAATAAGAAATTATTTTTTTCTTACAATTGGCTTATCTAATAAATCAATTAGACTTTATCTAATTAAATATAAATCAATTTTAATTAAATCTAATTTAATTAAACTTAATCTCAGTCCGATTGCTCAATCAAATCGAGCCAATTAGCAATCTAATTGCTAACCAATCCTCCTGCAACACTTGCATTAGATCAAACATCAATCGCATTGAATGTTTGACCTCGAAATGATTCTCAACCATCGATTAACCATCCAATTAGATTACAAGCTCTAATGTGTATGACCCCATAGGTTTGAACCTAAGTCGGTAGTATACGAACCAATTTCTGTACCAATCGAATTTACCATCTAACAATAGTTCCCAACGTCCGGATAGGTCGAATGTATACAAAGCAATATTCTTAGAACCCTAGCCCATGGTTATCATATAATTCATCCCTATGACCAATAATGCTCAAGATAATTTCGAGTATGCTATCAAACACTCATACAAGTCATCTTTATTATGTCTCAAAATTTTGCAAATCCCGTGACAGCTCACGAGGATTACCCAGGCCTAAATTTTGCTAAATTGAAACACAGCGAGTCATTCTCTTTCTGAAGTTAATCAAGAGTGGTCAATCCCATCTTGACTCACATACCGACTCTACAAGTACTTGACTATATCCAAAAATCTTCCATCATCTATATTAGAAATACAGGTTGTCCAGTACCAAAATACAGTGAGTTGCTCGTAAGTCACCATGGCGATCTCAAGTCAAAGGAATACTTATATCCATTGGCCTTAGCTAGCTACTCTTGACAGTAGAGTGCTACATTGATCATGTTCAGTGTAGATGTACTCCTATATCTCACCTGAATGCCATACCAGTGTCTCTACACCACTTAGTTATGAGGATAATCAATGCATATGGCATACAACAACCTACACTCGATAAGTTATCATTCTTGTTAATAACTTATCATTTGATCATGAACAATTTAAGAACCATCCAATAAATCCTTCTTTATTGATTGATTATGGTTCTAAGGACTTAATTATAATTTAGGAGTTCATTTAAGAAAGATAGAACTTTTATGATGAAACAGTTAAATTACTATTATTATATTAGATAATTCATATACTAATTCCAATCATCTACTACTTAGATGATTGGCTTTAGGATACATTTCTCAACATAGTTAGCACGAAGGCATTGACTATTAGGTTATTTTTTTGCCAGTAGCCATGCTCAAATCCATCCGCACATTGCTTGCTATCGCAGCCTATTTCGATTATGAAATTTGGCAGATGGATGTGAAAATGATATTCTTAAATGGATATCTTGAGGAAAATATCTATATGGAACAGCCGTTAGATTTCACATCCAGTGATACTAATCACAAGGTCTGCAAGCTGCAAAGATCCATATATGGACTTAAGCAAGCATCTTGAAGCTAGAATGCTCGTTTCAATGATGTGATCAAATTGTTTGGATTCATAAAAAATAAAGAGGAGCCCTATGTTTTCAAAAAGATTGGTGGGAGCGCTGTTGTCTTTCTCGTACTGTATGTGGATGACATTCTCCTAATTGAAAATGATATTCCCATGCTGACTATAGTCAAAATATGGTTGTCTAAAGAATTCTCTATGAAAGACATAGGAGAGGCATCTTTTATTCTAGGAATTAAGGTCTATAGAGATAGACCAAATAGGATGCTGGATCTCTCACAGAAGATGTACATAGAGGTGCTAAAAAAATTTAGCATGGAAAACTCTAAGAGGGGATTGGTGTCCTTCAGACATGGCATTCATCTCTCTAAGAAGATGTATCTTAACACACCCGAGGAGATTGAACACATGAGCAAGATCCCTTATGCTTCAGCAATAGGAAGCCTCACGTATGCCATGCTATGTACATAACCTGATATTGCCCATGCTGTGAGTGTCACGAGCAGGTATCAGTAGAATCTAGGTGAAGAGCACTAGACTTCTATAAAATATATCCTTAAATACTTGAGAAGGACTAAGGATATATTTCAAGTTTTTGGTAATGGAGAACTCCAAGTCTAAGGGTATATATAGACTTGAATTTTATGTCTGATATAGATGATCGAAAGTCGACATCTGAAAGCCTATTTGTGTGCAATGATGGTGCTATCAACTGGAAGAGTTTCAAGCAGATTGTGATAGCAGATTCCACCATGAAAGTAGAGTACATCGCTGCATGGAAAGCTGCAAAAAAGGCATTCTAGTACAAAAAGTTCATCACAGAGCTCGAAGTGATGCCATCAGATGCCATTCCTCTAAACTACGATAATAATGGCGCCTTAACCCTAGCTAAGGAGCTGAGGTCTCACAAAAAATCTAAACACATCGAGCGGAGATACCACCTCATCCACGATTACCTCAAGAAGGGATACGTCGAGGTCAAGAGAGTCGACACTACAGATAATGCGGCTGACTGCTGACAAAGCCATTAAGCTAGCAGAAGATCGAAACCCACCTTAAGAAGATGGGACTTAGACGAGGGCACTAAGCGTGACCACCTCGAGTAGTCATAAGAAAGTCTACCTTCTCATCGATGACTGACTCGATGCTATAATGGTGTGTCTGGTTCTTTGACTTGAGGTGCATCGGTAGTTCACCTTGAGGGTGTTATAGTTTGACTACACCATAACTCGATCTCCTAGCCATTCAGAATCTTGAGGTGTATGTTGGCTATAGCATGTTCATTATAGGAATTGGATTGCACCAATAGAGAATCTATCTACCTCGATAGATGAGGAGTAGTCCTATGATAATCATGAGATTGAGTCCATTAGCCTATGGCCATGGAAGAGTGAAGATAATAGAAAGAGTTTCTATTAGGATTTCACATTGGACTCGAATTGAATGATTAATTCATATGATGGACATTGGGTTTGATGAGTTCACCTTAACCCTAATCCTATCGAGGCTTAAGATAGAAGAACCCAATCACACAGATAACTATACCAAGAGGTTCTCTTTCAGTTCTAATGGGTTACCACCATATACTACTAGGTGTCATTGATGGATTTTGAGAGCAATTAGGATGATTTAGATGATCAATTATTCCAATTATATGAATTAGAAAAGTTCTAGTCCATCGAAAGGTGTTTAGATGATGTCAATAATGGAGATCGCAACATGTCTCATTATCATACAGAATTAAACTTAACTGGATCACACAAATAAGAGTTTGGGTTTGGATGTCATCAATTGAGCTAAGCTAGTTTGATTGATTTGGATTAGATCCAATCAGATTCAAGGTAATCATGCTAGCACATGATTGAGCCTGACTTTCTCCTTCTGAAATCTTTCTGATTCATCACAGTCAAGTCAAATTTGATTTGACTTATTCTTATATTTAGAATGGATTTATTTTCATCTGACTAAAATAAGTTCAGATCAGATTAATTATAGAAATTAAATCCATTCATAGTCAAATTGGACTAGGGTCAAAAGTTGACCTATTTGAGAGAATTGAGGGTCACCTGATCAGATGCTTCTAAAAACTTCTTTAAAAATTATTTTGATTTGATTTTTGGATATATGATAGATCACGAGAAATGTATTGGGTGTACCAAATTTTGTGATTTTTGGAGGTATTTAAACTGAGTTATGATAGAGTTTGATTTGGATCAAACTCTTAAGGGAAGAGTCCTAGGCGCAGTGGACTCTTCCTTATCTACTCATGCCAACACCTTTTTGAATTATTTTTGGAAAAAAAAAGATGAGATCTGATGATTTTTCATGGAGAATAAGTCCTAGAGTCTTGATGATAAAATAAATAAGTTATTTTGGTCAAAAGGTACTCTAAGTAGGCCTTGGACATAAAAGCCTTTCTCAAGTCAAAGTGCATTCAATGCAAGAAATAATTTTTCATGGCCATAGTCTACCATCCCTGATATCCCACACCCCCTCTATCCTCTCTCTTCTTCTCTTCTACAAGCCTAAAAAGTTAGGCACAATTCTGAGAAGAAGGTCCAAGGTTTTTAGCATAATATTCAGGATCTATGCGATGGTGTTCGTATGACGGATGGGCTACCTTCAGAAATAGTTTTGAAGATTCTTCGGATCAGATCAAGATTTGAGTTTTGGAGAAAAAGTTCATGAGGAGAAGGCATTCAGATCTTGCTTGAGTGGATACTAGTAGAGGCGAGGTGCGTGCGTGGCTCCTTCCAAAACCTCAAGAATTAATAGGATCATTGTAGGATAATTAGATTATCCAATCAGGTACTTTAAATTAAATCTAATTTATTTTTAATTTTTAATTTTTAATGTTAGATCATCATAATTAGATCTGAGAATTCTTAGATCTAATTAGATCATTTAAAAATTTTTAGAAAAATCTCTCTTAGATCTAATCAAATCTGCACGATCTTGTGGCGAAAAACAGTATTTTTTCTTCAGATTGGATATTTGATATCATTCTGATTGGCTTTAGTCCAAGTGTGAGTTGTTGAAAAATATGTTCTAAAGCCAATCATCTAAGTTATAAATGATTAAAATCTGTATATAAATTATAATAGTTATATGATTGGTTCATCATAAAAGTTCTATCTTTCTTAAATAAACTCATAAATTATGATGAAGTCCTTATAACCATAATCAATCAATAAAGAAGAATTTATTGGATGGTTCTTAAATTATTTATGACCGAATGATAAGTTATTAACAAGGATGATAACTTATCGAATGTAAGTAGTTGTATGCCATATGCATTGATTGTTCTCATAACCAAGTGGTGTGGAGACACTGGTATGGCATTCAGGTGAGATGTAGGAGTATATCTATACTAAATATGACTAATGTAGCTCTTTACTATCTAGAGTAGCTAGCTAAGGCCAATGGGTATAAGTGTCCCTCTGATCTGAGATCACCACGATGACTTGCAAGCAACTTACTATACTTTGGTGCCTGACTATCTGTATTTCTAATATAGATTCAAAAGATTTTTGGATATTGTCAAGTACTTATGAAGACAGTGTGTGAGTCAAGATGGGATTGACCACTCCTGATTAACTTTAGGAAGAGAATGCCTCGCTGTATTTTCAGTTTAGCAAAACCTAAGCCTAGGTAATCCTCGTGAGGAGTCATAAGATTTGCAAAATTTTAAAACATAATAGAGATGACTTGTATGATTATTGATAGCTTACTTGAAGTCATCTTGAGCATTATTGGTTAAAGGGATGAATTATATGGTCAGGATTCTAAGAATGTTGCTTTACATACATTCAATCTATCTAGACGTTGGGTACCATCGCCAGATGGTCATTCTGATTGGTACAAGAATTGGTTCTTATGCTACCAGCTTAGGTTTGAACCTATGGGGTTATATAAATAAGAAGTTACAATCTAAATCGATGGCTGATCGATGATTGAGAATCATTCTAAGATCAAATAATCAATGCGATTGATGTTTGACCTAATGCAAGTATTATAGGAGGATCGATTAGCAATTAGATTACTAATTGGCTCAATTTGATTGAGCAATCAGGCCTATGATCAAGTCTAATTGAATTATATTCAATTAGAATTAGTTTGAACTTAATTAGGTTAAGTCCAATTGATTTATTAGATAAGCCAATTATAAGAAAAAATCATTTCTAGTTGGACTAGGATTTAAGTGCACCTAATTCTTAATTGAGTTAGGATTTAAATCAAAATTAAATATGATTTAATTTGATTTAATTAGGCTCCTAGTTGGACTAAGATCATCCTTAATTGGGTTATATTTAATCTAATTTAAATAAGATTTAAATTAGATTCAAAATAATTTTGACCTAGTCAAACAAGAGGAGTCCTAGTTGGATTGGAACTCTCACTCCTCCCTTGCGCCCATTAGCCCACACACCATCTTTTATTTTCTGATGTTTTACATGAGTTTCCTCATGCCAAAGAAATATTCCCATGCCCCTCTATTATTTTGGTTTTTGAAATGAATTAGAATTGGTCAAAGATAGAAGTTTTGAAAGAGTTCAAAATTTAAGACCTCTCTCTCCTTGGAAAGAAATATCCACGCCAACTTAATGGCTACGCCCCCTTATTTTTTGCACTCCTTGTTTCTTTCTTTTGTGCATGAGGCTGTGAATTTACACACCAAAAATTAAGGGGGGGGGAGCGGGGGCGTCCTTAACTACCTTTTTTTAATTCATATGACTAGGTTTTGACCTAGTCCAAGAGAAATAAAGAGGCACCATATTTTTAGGAGTTTAGGCATGAGAAACCACTAGTTTTTTCCATGCAAAATAGAGAAAAGAAAGGAGGGGAGGCATGGGGGTTATGGACACCAAGTTTCTTGGAGAAAAGGTCTTCATCTAAACATCAAAAGTTGATGTCTTGAAGGGACAAAGGTAAGAGAAGATTCTCTTCTCTTGGTTTTTTCTTTTAAGTTTTTCCTTCTTATTTCTTTATGTATTTTTTATGTGATAAAAAATCTGAGAGAGAGAGAGGGAGAGGGCATGGGGATGAGTGCTCCAAGGTGTTGGGGCATGGTGGTCCTTTCTGGACATGATCTGATCATGTCCTGATGAGAGAAGAAGAAAAGAAGAAAAGTCTTCTTTTAGGATTTATTTGAGAATCTTTTTCCTCTATTTATTTATAAAATTTTTCTATGAGGAAAATCAAAGAATGTTAGATCTAGAAGTATGAAGAAATCTAGAGGAGAAGGTCTCCTCTTATCCTAACATAAAGATGCTTTTAGGACATCAATCGTTGATGTCCTGAAAGAGAAGATCTATATTCTCTTAGGGTGTTTCTCTTGTGTTTTATTTTTTAATTTTTGAAAGATCCAAGAATTGGATTTCTCCCTTATTCCTCTTTATGTTCTTCATCTCTTGGAGTGTCCAAGAGATCAGAAGAATAATCTTTTAGATTAACCATCAGGAGGGATCCGTAAGAAGCTAGCACTTCGAGCGGATCTTCATTTGACGAATCTCTGATCTATGTTTGCAGCTTCTTGTGAATTACCTATAGATGCTTGATGTGTGTGTAGCTCCAAGCAACAAAGGATTACAATGGAATCAACCATAATATTTTCAACCCGTGCGAACATAAGAGATTTGATCTCTTCTCTCACCTAGATGTGATCTAGGGTTTGATCTAGAATTGTTCTAGATCTAGGATATTAATTTGATCAATACTAAAGTATTTTAATTTTTAAATTTATGTATACATTATGACATATTATAGATCCTAGATATAGGGTTTAGTAATTAGATTACATGCTTTAGTAGATTAAATAGTTTAATCTACATCTTCCACTATAATTTATTTCAAAAAGTTTTGAAATACAAGCATAAAATCCTGCATGTTTTCCATCAACTTCTTCTCTAATGAATTCGGAGGGCATTCTTCAAAAGACTGCCTTTCAAGATAGTCATAATGATGGATTGATCAAAATCATGAACCTTTAGGACAACCACATTAAAGCGACTGAGGTAAGATCAGAGAGACTCCCCTTCTTTTTGCTTAATATTGATCAAGGAATTTGACCCTTTCCACTACCTTCTGCTACTGGCAAAATGATCGATGAATAAATGACTCATTTGATCAAAAGAATGAATCATCCTTAGCATTAGGCTTGAGAACCAATGTCAGGCAGTCCCTTTCAAAGTGGTAAGGAAGGCTCGGCATAATATAACATCGGAAGCTTCATGAAACAACATCAAAGAATTAAAGCTTTCCAAATGATCCATGGGATCAGAAGTTCCACCATAACTCTCTAGTAGTGGTAGTTTGAAGTTGCTAGGAAGTGGCTCCTGCATAATCTAGATACTAAATGGTGGGTCAAGATTAAATCCTTCATCCTACGCAGAAGTTTGATTATAGAGCACTTCAATCTACTCATTCATCTTTCGAAGCTAATGGCTAATATTTACATCTTGGGCATTGCAATCCTCTGGATGTTGAGGAAAGAATTGAGAGCTGGGGGTGGAACCCTGCGAGGTGCAAGGATTGAGAGAACGCCGCCTTCTTTCTGAGCTGCTTGGGCAATAATAATAGCTCTGTTTTCTCTATTCAGGATTTTACAGGAAAATCTGTAGTTGTTCTTCTGGTTGTGGAGCCAGTCATTGTAGAGGTGTTGCTGGATTTGGTTCCATCATAGGAATAGCACCAACGGGTTCCACAGCTGCCGATGGTGCAGGCATAGTGTTCATCTGATGGACTCCCATCATTGCTGCTTACGTAGTGGTGATCTATTAAATGGTCTGGATGGTGGTGGTTAAATTCTAGACTTGATAGAATAATAGGCGAAATTGCTCCGTGCTGATGGTTGCTAGTTGTTGTTATGAAATCTCCAATGGTTATGCAAGAGTAGGATAAAAAGGTACATTTTCCACTTATTGGAAGATGCCGACAGCTTGAGATCGCCAGGAGGAACTCTTGCATGGAGCCATTTTCTCTCGATCTACTGCTCCTCCTCAAATTTGGATCAAGGGCCCTTCCTCTAGCGCAATCTATTGATGCTGAGATCTAACCATCAATTAGAGTAGCAGGAGTAGTGACATGTCACTCCCGAAGAGATGACCTACAAAAAGAAGTCCTGGCTATAGGCAACTCTGACAAGAATCCTCTGATGCTCAAGTTAGTCTCAAGCAATAGATAAGGACTGGAGAGAAGATAATAGCATACCTTTGAAGGTTCCCTTATGGCTACTTTTATAGATAGAGACGGTTTAGGTTGTTAGAAAAGTTTGTTAGATGGATCAGGGCATGATCATATTTTGAATTGAGATCCATTAGATCACTTGATTGAGCCTGTCTTATTCATTTTGGCACTAAATTGGATGTTGTAGATATCATCATGTTCAAGTTTGAGGCTTAAGTAAGATCGGTTGGATTTGACTGAAAATGTTGATGGATCGGTAAGCTTCGATTGATTGAAAAATATGCTAAAATGGTTGAACCTATTATACATCCAATGATTAGGCTATCCAAAGTATAAAAGCTACCAAAGTTTGAAGTTATCCATGATTGGATTGAATATTAGAGCAAAAGACTGTTGCTGCAGCTAGAAGGATTGGATAGTGTGTGTGGTTCGATCAATTTGGAATAAGTTTAGTTGCTACTATAGCCATGCTGATGACGGGATTGATGATATTACCTTTCAACATTTCTATGCCAATGTTATATCTGAATGTTCTTTTTCAAGTATTTTTTCAACGAGACTTGTTTTTCATCTATATGGAAAATAACCCCCAATAAGTTGGTTGAACCCTAATCAAGGAATAAAAAACTATGAAACTGATAATAAAGTGAAAGTAGTTAAGAATGACCGAACACAAGATGTTGTAAAAGCAAAAGAAGTTCAACCACAAAAGGATGAAAGGCTGACCTAACTCTGGCTTTGAAAGTCTCTTTATACAAGCTAATCTTCCCTGGAGGAGGACTACCGATCCTATCGTTGGGTCCAGGAAGTTCTAATTCGAAAGAGTTAGGAATCCTATATTGGATATGAATGTGGTTCAAATCCCTCAAACCCAACCTAGACCCAATGGTGTCTGGCTTAAATGATGGTGCGACCCTATTCCCTAAACCTAAACCAATAGGGATTTTCCCTAAGGAAGATGACCTAGAAGACCAGCTCTCGCTGAGACTTCTAGAATAAGCTATCGAGAAATACGGGTAGCAATCGAAGAAGAAATGAATATAGAGAAAGGAGAAAAGATAAAGAAAGAATCAAAGAGAAAAGACAAGACAAATCAACATGCAATGATGCTAAGAATGAAGATAAAAGGCTCAAAGGCGATTACCACTATTCAATGCTGCCCTCTGTTCGGCACTAGGATGGCTTGGCAAGGCAGGGGGTCCTAATCAAGTACATACCCTATTTTCTTAGAAATCAAGATGATCTTGTAGTTTCTGAGCTAGTCCTTGAAGTTGATTCCGATCAATCGATTGGACTTGAGGATACGGGCTAAGACGTTTGAAGCTGACATGGTTAAACTGTGAGTGTAGAGATTCAAGTTAAACATTTATACTTAATTTTTATTTATTCTAGGGACTTTTAGAAACAAATAAGCTCCTACTATTTTCTCAAAGCTCTCACACTTTTTGAGAGGAAAAACAAAAATCCTAACATGACATGGATTTCTGGTGGATACTACGATCCTACCGATATTCGCGCACCTCATCTAATAGGTATTAGTGACATGCATATTGATGAGTAGACAACTCTTGTCCAATACTTCTCTAAGCATGTTACAATAATTCGGTCTCTATGTCATGTGGGCTCACGTGATAGATATTGGTCACACTCCTTAGTTAAGTCAGACCCACCATTTAAATGCAATAGTGAAGCCATCATTGGATCCCTCACCTGATAGATATTGGGCCCAACCCGATTATCACCCTATAGCAACCCTTTGCTAATAAAGTGGTTGCATGTTTTCGATGTAATTGAACTACTGTGACCAGTCGAGAACAATCAACACCAGTAGCATGCCCGCATATCTACAATGATGGAAGACTGCTAGACTTAATATGCACGAGGAGGTTTAAATTTAGGTCTCATCTAATTAGTCATCAAATGACTAATCTAATTAGCATGGGTTAGACCAAATCACCAAGCAACCTTATTCAAGACCCAGTGGATGATAATGGGTCCTTCAGTTGGATAATCATTAGAGGCCCAATGACCTGGTCCTTATCGATTGATGGAATTATCATTCATTATATGATCTCTTGGATACATCTTTCTAAATGGCGGTCAGATGGGCCAACTAAAGTTGAGCCTGACCATTCATTAGTTGGATGGGCCAAGTATGATGATGTTAATGGTTGGACCTAACTAGACCCTTTTTCAAGAAGGCCAAAGCCAACTGATCAGAGGCTGGGGCAAAATTTAATTACTAGAAGTTATTTCTAGAAACAATTGGTTATGAACCTATCTTGGATGTACATGGGTTGGCCAACCAAAGTTGGGCTCGTGTGTAGTCTATGTGGATTCTGGTACCCACTAAGGAATTAGGATAATTCCTCGAATTGAAGGTAGAGGCTACCAATTCGAATAAAATAGTGGAAGAACCTTTTGATTAAAAGTCCAAATCTTTAGGTTTAATGAATCAATTACTAATTAGGTTATGGTTTTCTTTTCTGCAGATATAGCCACTTCCCTATCGCTCCGATTATTATTGGACATTGATAAGTTGGTGGGACCCAACTTCGATAGCTGGTACTGAAAGTTAAAGATTGTTTTGGAGCATGAACACATCCTACATGTCATAATGGATGATGCACCTGACGAGCCAGCTGCAAATGCACATAGAACTATCAGAGACACTTATCAGAAGTGGCTCAATGATCGAACCACGGTGTGTTGCATTATGCTGGCTGTGGTGAGCGATGAATTTAGTCATAGATTTGAGATGGCTCAGCCAAAGGACATGCTTCAAGTTTTGGAGGATTCCTTTGGCACATCCGATGATGTGGAGAGGCACAAGACTAGTTGTGCCATCTTTAATGCTAGAATGCAGGATGGAGTCTCTATCACTAATCATGTACTGTACATGATTGAGCTGATAGAGCGCTTGAGCAAGCTTGGCTTTTCCTTGCACAAACAGCTTGAGAAAGATGCAATACTGAACTCACTGCCCAAGCCTTATCTCCCATTCCTTACATATTATAGAATGTCAAAGCCTAAAGTTGACTACCATGGGTTACTAGGGTTACTTCAAAACTTTGAGAAGGATCACCATCTCCATAAGGAGTCAGTGAACTTAGTAAGAGGTTCATCTTCTCATTCTTGGCTCTTTGGGAAAAGGGAAGAAGAAGAAGAAGAAGAAAGCTAAGAAGATGTAAGTTTAGGCTAGGACATCAGTACAGGATCAGACCAGAAAAATCAAGCTCGATAAGAGTCAAGCTGAATGCTTCTTTTGCAAGAAGCGGGGGCACTGAAAGAGGAACTATCCTCAGTACATTGCCTCTCTAGATCCAAACAGGCAAAGGAAGAAGCAAGCTATTGCTGGGCAAGGTATTTATGTGATAACTCCTTGTAATTTATCTATTTATGATATTATTAACTAGGTAGTGGATACTGGAAGAACTTATCATATTTGCAATTTGTTGTAGGAGTTGTAGGTCAGTAAAAGATCCAAGCAAGATGAAAGATTCCTAAACATTAGAGATAGAAAATCAGTTCCACTTCTAGTTTTAATAATTTTGAAACTTGTATTCGAATCTCATATCGTTGTTCTTAGTGATTGTCATTTCTATTCTAGTTTTTTTTTAAATATCATTTCTGTAGGCTTTTTGGCCATGAATAATTATAAAATTTCAATAAAGAAATGAGTTTGTAATATCATTGTGAATGATGTTACTACTTTCTATAGACAATTGAATAATGTTGTATATATGTTATCGCAAACTATTGATGTAGTCTATTCAACTGGCAAACATCCTAGACTAGATAATGTGACAAATATTTACTTATGGCACTGTAAGCTAGGTCATATAAACAAGAACAGAATAAGTAGGTTGGCTCAAGAGGGTATCCTCGAACTTAGTGATTGTAAATCACTTTCAACCTATGAATTCTGTCTTTTTAGTAAAATGACCAGGTCACCTTTTACAGAAAAAGATGAGGAGCCACAGAGCTCTTAGGTCCAGTACATACTGATGTACGTGGACTAATGAGCATTAGTACCAGAGGTGGATATGTCTATTTCATCACTTTCATAAATGATCTATCCAGATATGGATATGTCTATCTGATGAAGCATAAGTCAAATTTTTTTGAAATGTTCAAACAATTCTAAAGTGAAGTAGAAAAATAAATTAGAAAGAGTATTAAAACTCTTCAATTTGACCGAGGAGGGAAATACCTTTTTGGTGAGTTTCTCACATATCTAGGAGAGAATGAAATTCTCTCCTAATGAACTTCTCCAGGAACACCATAGCATAATGGTGTATCTGAAAGAAGGAATCAGACTCTATTAGACATGGTCTGATCCATGATGGATTTTGCCAGCTTGCTGATATCCCTCTAGGGATATGCACTCGAATCAGTTTGTGATCTTTTAAATAGGGTTCCAAGTAAATCTATTGTTGAAACTCCATATGAGATATGGATAGGACGTAAGCTAGCACTTTCACACCTCAGAGTCTGGGGGTGCCCGACTTATGTCAAATGGTTAATTACAGATAAACTTAGACCTAGGTCTGACAAGCACGCATTTATAGGATACCCAAAAGAGATCAAAGGATACTATTTCTACCATGCTAATGAATAAAAAGTGTTCGTTAGCCTTAGGGCAAACTTTTTGGAAAAGAAGTTTTTTAGTGAAGGAATTGTTGCCTCTAAGGTTGAACTTGATAAAGTTCAATAGGTAGAAAGTTCAACACAGAATACCAAACTTGAGTCAGATTTGATCAGATCAGATTCGAAGCCTAGTGAACCCATACCATTAAGGTAATTCGGTAAAGTACCGTGCCATCCAGATAGATACTATAGGTTCTTGATCCAGGATGGTGATCCCTGATAAGTGGTAAAAATATACTAATTAAAGTATTAAATTATAAAATAAATTAATTTATATTTTTAGAAATTGATACTTTTATTAATCTTATATAGGAAAGAAGGCCACCAATATGAAGATCTTATTTTTCTGATTTAGATGAAATAAATTTTAGGCAAAACGGTCTTCAAACGAGCTCGAAATTGAATTTCAAAAAAAAAAAAAAAAGCTGGTCTGATTCAAATCGATTCAGAAAAATTGGCTCAGCAGATTGGCCGATCTGACCACACCCAGCAGACCAAACCGTTGATGCAGCACTGATGCAAGGCTAACGTCAGCATTTTTTGTGGTGCACAGTGGACCGATTGTAGGGCGTTTTGGGAATTTCACATGAAGAAGCGCGCTTCGATTGGCTGAAGAATGCGGTGGTCCATGCAATACCGAGCTCACGCATGATCTATAGAGGGGAATTTGAAAACTTTGTTTGATTCGACCGACGCCTTTCACTAGGATTTGATCGGACGGCCGAAATGCATGTGCTGACAAACGGCATTCGTAGCTCCCGATCGAGATCCAACAACTGAGATTCATCCCGACTTTAAACTAAAGATCAGAAGCCTTCTTGACTGCCCAGATTCAATCCAATGATTGATCCGATGGCTGGCATGAATTTTGACTTGATCTAGGATATTTTAAAGGGTTTTTAAGCAATTTTTGGACCATTTGATCGACATCCAATGGTCAGAATCATCCAAGATCCTAATTTGAGTTGTTTTGAGAGTTTTAAACATAATTTTCAAAGGATTTTGATAGAAAATCTTCCTCTTAGCCTATAAAAATAGAGGACTACCTGCTGTTGCCAAAAAGAGGGAGAGAAATAATAAAAAAAAAGAGAAGTAAAGGGTTTTGGGGAAAAGAAAGTAGAGAGAGGTAGAGAGAGATAGGTGAGAAAAGAAAGGTTTTTTTTTTTTTTTCTTCTAATAATCAAGACATCGATCAAGGAGCTTTTTCTTCTTCACCAAGTTCTCCACACCAAGAGCGATGGACAATCAATTTCAGTAATCAAGCAGTCTAATTTCTTTATACTTTTTATTTTCTTTGCTATTTTTGAACTTGTT